>CM062816.1:725475660-726075660 GCA_031772625.1 Pinus tabuliformis
ACCATCAATTTGGTAATTCATCCATGTCAATGACATACCATAACCAAGAAGCCACATGCATGTGCCATGCATGGAAAAACTAGCAAGGAAAGCATACATGAAAATTGGTAACTTCAAGAAAGCCACGTTATAGATATTGATCTCAATGTCCTCTTCTGTTGGTGCCTAGATTTATCTCAGGCTGAAAAGGTAAGGATCTAGGGCTAACATCAAACCATGCTCAGCTTAGTAGCTAGCCCTACCAGGTCAAGAGAGGGCTCTCTCTGGGTCAATCTCAGCAAATTATGATCGATGAGGGCTTGGGATGACTGAAATATCTACTGATCTTAGGCTAGGTATAAGTGCAAGAGATTTTGATTTGATAAAATGGAGTTTTTATTGGCTTATATGGAAAGGTAGATTTTGGGTGCGGGGATTGAGGCTCAGTCCTGTAGAGATCTCAATGGGGCAAGGTAGGCAATTGTTTTTGGCACTACAAATAGAATGAGATGGAGGGATTAGATAGGTGAGGAGTTGGAGAGGGCAAGAGCAACATGGATCCTCTCCAAACAGCTGAAAACATAAAGAAACTAAAGCAAACCTCAAGTAGAGCACTACAATTTCAATGGATTCTACTTACACTCTTGTTTGTTTGGTTAAGAAGAAACAAGATTGAGAATGGCATACATAAGACATAAGCAAATTCACAACTACAAAATAAAGCATTGTACCAAGACAAATTGCCACATGGATCCAAAGAGTGCTACAAATCCTGGTCTCAATTCCTTAGCCAAAATGCTGAAATGAATGTACAATGAAACTTTTTTGCTTTCTCAAGAGTCCAACCATGCTAATGACTAAAAAACAACATAATATAGACAAAGATAGCTCATCCTTGCCTCTAGGGGTCAAGCACACATGTTTAGGATCTATTTCAACTAATTCCGAACTGAGAACTAGAAATTAGGCAACATAACAGCATGCCTCTAGAAACAAGGGAACTGATTCATTCAGTTTCAAACAACCTTTAAACTGATGAATCTACCTTTACAAGTAAAAATCTAACATATTTACATCATGGTCCATCAATGTAAATCAAATTACATCAAAAAATTTTCCATTAGGAAAGTAAAAAAGTCAAACTAGCCAAAGCTGCGTGAAAAACAGAGCAAAACTTGGTCAAACTGGCAATTTTTCCTCTATGCGCCGTGCCTGATTCTCTATGCATAGCGGCTGTTTGGACCCATTTTTGGAGGTCTTCCCGGTGTCGAAATGAGCTATAGGTGTGCTTGCTGGAAAGCTCTTCCTCTCTGCTTTCCAACCCAAGTGGAATTTTTCAATTTTGCCTCCATTTGCCCCTCCAAAAGTCCATTCTCCCAACATTGCTTCCTGTGTGTCAAAATAGGGGCAGTGAGGTCATTTTTAGAGTATTTTTGACCTTTTTGAGGGCTCAAAACCTGTCCAAATTTCTTGGCCATTGGTAGGAAAGCATATCTTTTCATGCCAAATCCAAAAATGCTGAGTTTTTGTGCTTTGGAGGCTCCTAGCAAAAGTGATCGCCACGTGGCGCAGCGTATAAGGCAGAAAAACCTGCTTTTTGTGCCAAATTTTTCAAAAATGCAAAAAGTGCTACAAATTTTTTGAAATTTGGGCTGAGTCTTCTCCATCAAACATTGTGTTTGGCCAAGGAAGCCTCAACCAATATCTAAAGTCCTTCATCCTCTTTTTTCCTCCTTGATGCTCTCTTCAACTTTGCCTTTAAACTCCTGATTCCCGCTTGGCACACCAAGCTCCTCGACAAGTAATGATATGAAAGGTTTCTAAGCATATTCTTCTCATTTATGGCCTTCTCTAGCTTCCTCTACCTGCTGCTCTTGAATGATTTCTCTAAGATTTGTACTTTGCGGGCCCATATCAGTATCATCACCCTCAATGAGAATGAAATCAATCTCCCTCTCACCTGATGGTCCTTCCTCCTGCAGTGGCCTCTTGCCTCGGTCTTGAACCTATTGTGCTGATGACAGAAGCGAGGCCCCTTCCACCACGGGTGGAGATAACACTGGCTTTGCTGCTACAAACAACCATCTAGTGCCCTTCTAATAGGTTATGAACACTAGCATGCTAGCGGTCGGTGTCTCATGGCCCTCATGCTAATGAGAAGGTCCACCTATCTCATGTAAAGCCTCTTAAGGTCCCTGTGGAGCTCTGAAAAACTCACAAGAGATGAAGTCCTCCCAAGTGATGCCCTATAAGCCAAGTTGATGAACGACCACAATTTTAATGAGAGAAAAATGGTAAATATTGTTGAACTACTGCTGAGGAGTCTTGTGCTGCACTAGGGTGGTCATCTTCTCTATGTTTCAGCACATGAAGTAAGGAACATACCCTGGTAAAATTCATCAGCAGCTTGATATGATAAGCATACAAACGTGAAAACCGGCCCTCACAGCTGAAATACCTCATGATCAATTTCATCAAAGGCATAAGCATCTTTGAGATACCAGAAAGGAAATACTCTACTGAGTTGCCTCATATAGCCAGGTTTGATGTATGGTTCATAATGTTGCCGGTCAATTTTATGCCTCTTGTTCCATTGCTCTCTAATGTTGGGAATATTGATTGCTAGTGAAATGGATTCTGGTGTTAATGTGAAAGTGACACCAGCTAGAGTGGCTTGATCACCATGTAAATCCAGCACAAACAAATGAGCCAACTCATGATGAAACTGAATGCTAGCAACCTTCTCACAAAATTCATAACATGACTGATGTTGGAAACAAGAGATGGCAAGAGGGCAAGCCTGTAATTCAGCAAGAGTGGTCGATTCTTCTCTAATATGTTTGCCACCTCTATGAGGCCTCCTGGGTGCATGTCCCTCTGTAGGTGAGTCATTGTGGGTCTCCTATTCATAATCGTGTGAAGGATTAGATGCCATGTTTGCTGGTAGATAAACTGCCTTGGAGCTGCCTTGATGAGAAATAGGTGACTATGATGTTTTTACTTTTGCCACCAAGTAAAATGAGGGACTATGGGGGGGGAATAGTGAGGGATTTAGGGACTGTTGGGGTAGGGTTTAGTTAAGCGAACAAGGAATTAGGGAGTAGCGTGGGATTTTTTAGTATAGGACTAGGGTTTGGGAGTTTGAGTTTGGGACTTTGGGAAATGGGAATGGGGATAGGGGTTTAGTAGTTTTATGGGTATGTGAATTTGCGAATAGGGAAGTCAAGGAAATAAGGGAGTGTAAGGGAGTGGTAAGGTGAGAGGATAACTTGGTAGCAAAACAGTCAATATAAAACCCTAGGCAGCAATTTTCTTTGAGAAATTTCAAATGATAAGGTTTGGTTTCCGTTAAACACTCACCACGCAACAAACACCATCACACAACGATCAAATTTGGATGCAAAGTAGTGACAGAGGGTTAACCTACTTGAACAAGCAATGATCCACTAGTTTCAGGTGATTGGAGCAAGTGTAGGTATTTTTCGGGCTTTCTGGCTATGTGCACCGCGCATCCAACCCAATGCGTCGTGCCCAGTGTATGCGCCACGCCTCCTGCCCAGTGTGCCGTACCTTTGGTTTTTGACCGATTTTCTCGAACTTTGCTTTGCTCACACCAAAATTTCTTTGCCTTGTTTCCACTTTGCAAATGAACTCTTGAAATGAAGAAATGGCTTATAAACAAGGAGCTTTTAGATTTTTGGCTCATAAAACCAATTTTTACAATGGTTTTTGAAATGACTTTATTTTCAAACTCTGTTTTTTGGACTTTTTCACTTCATTTGAACTTTGAGATGAATTAAATGACTTGAGCTTTGCTTGTTTGCAGGTGTTGGAAGTTATTGGAGCTAGGGAAAGTGACCAGGGTTAGAGATGAAGGGATTTACAATGAAGAAAACAAAATTTCATGATTTTTGTACAATAAAAGAAAAATACTCTGTTTTTTCCTCAAAACAGAGTTTTGAGGAAAAATACATTTTTGAACACTTGATGATGAAATTTATTGATGCTGGAACCTCCTCATGGCCTGCTGGTTGCTATTGGGCACTTTGAAACATTTTTTTGATGAAACCCTAATGAAACCCTAAACCTAATTGACAATGAAACCCTAAAAGACCTTTGCAATCTTTAAGACAAAAAGAAGATTGTATATGCTTTTTAATGAACAAACATAGGCCATCGGTAGATAACATGAGGGAAATTGTAGGAAATCCACTACCATCAGATGAACCATGCGCCTAATGGAATGCAGTTGACTGAACAGGACACCTAATATGCAATGCAACAAGAGGATTTGATCTCTGACAGAGTGATGAAGATACTGACACTAACATTGGCTCCAATGGGGATGGTAGCTCCTTGGAGGTGCCAAGAACTACAGATCTCTGGGAAAGCAGGCAGTGCCTTCATCCATTGGGCTATGGAGTCAATAACTTCGACAAATCAAAATTGAACTCTTGACTTAAAGACTCAATTTAAGGACTGAACGAAACTCAAATTGACTCATTTTTAAGACTGAAATTGACCAAAAGACCTGACTCTAACAAACCAAACCAAAACTGAAATCAAACCTCAGCTTTATAGCCTTCACCTCGGGCCCCAAACTGAAGAATGAAAACAATACACACTTGCAATGGAATTTAAACAAACTGGTATATACAATGATGAATAGGACAGCAGAAAACAGTTCACACATAATACCGTTTGAGGAGTCGACCATTGACCGGCCCACCAGGATAGTCTTCGCCATTCATCTCTTGCAAAAGGAAAGCATTTTGGCCCCGATGTGTAGCAATCTTGTACGGTCCTTTCCAAAGATTTTCAAATTTGCCATGTTTACCTTTCTCTTCATTCCTTGCATCCCATTTCAACACTATGTCTTTGATTTCAAACTTGTCTGCCTTTGCTTTCCGGTCATATATCCTCTTAATTCTTTCCTGCAGCTTGGAAGTGTTCTGAAATACCTCCTCTCTAGTTTGCTGCAAATGTATCATTTGATTGATCCTTCTACTGCAAACTATCATCTTCGCTGCCAGCTTCTTGCAACAGTTTAACCACCGGGACTACCAAAGAGGTCGAGAAGACTGTGTCCACACCGTACACAAGCTCAAAAGGAGACATGCCGATAGATTTCTTTTGACTTACCCTGTCTGCCCAAAGTTCATTGACCAGCTTTTCATGCCAACTCTTCTTGTTAGTTTCCAGCAACGTTTTAATAATGTTGACAAGAGATTTGTTTGAGGATTCTGCCAAGCCATTACCTTGTGGGTAATAGGCAGTCAAATGCCCCAAAGTGATTTGATACTTATGAAAGAATTCAATCATTCTTTTCGATTTAAAGGTTGTTGCATTATCAGTGATCAACTTATTTGGACATACAAAATGGGACAAAATGTTGTTTCCAAGAAATGAGATAATTACCGAATTGGTGGCTTGCCTTGTAGGAATTGCCTCAATCCATTTGGTGAAATAATCTATCACTGTGAGGATCCACTTATGTTGTTCTGAAGAAGAAGGATGAATCTCACGAATAAAATCCAAACCCCACTACTGAAATGGAGCACTTACTTCAATGGGTTTGAGTGGTAAAAGCTGCAACTTCCTCTTACCTTGAAAAATTTGACATTCATGACAGCTAGCCATTGTTTTGTACACATCAGCAAATAGACTTGGCCAATAATATCCCGCTCTCAAGATTTTATTGGCTGTTTTTTTCCAGAAAAGATGGCCTCTGCAAACTCCCTTGTGAAATTCTTCCATAACATGTTTTTCCTCTTCTTCTACTAAACAATTCAGCAGGACACCAACGGGATCTTTCTAATAAAGTTCTCCATTCATGATACAAAATTTTGCAACCTTCAATTTCAGTGTCCTACTTTTTTTCTTAGCCATTCCAGGTGGTGATGACAGATTTTGGAGTACATAAACAATGTCTGAATACCAAGGAGAAAGGAGGAAAATTTCTGATACCTGAGTGGGCAGATTTTCTTCATCCTCCTCGGACATAGCAGCAATTAGATTAATGTCCAAGGCATGCAGATTTGACTCAGCCATTAGTTTAGCTAGCCCTTGTCCTTTAATGAGCTTTGTTGGTTTGAATTCCACATCATTTTCCAGCAAGGCAGCAATCCATTTACCTCTCCTTCCCTCCAAATCTATTTGCACTAAGACATCCTTGATAGCAGCATTAGGGACATAAGCAAGGATGTGAGAATGCAAAATATAAACCTGAAAATCTTTCAATTCCTTTACCAATGAAAGGGCCTGTTTTTCAATAATATTATACTTCAATGCCACATCCCTTATGGTTCTGCTGAAGAATGCAATCGGTTTCTCAAGCTGGTCTCTCTTCTGCATCAAGACCACTACCATAGTATGATTCGAGGAAAATGAAAACAAAATAAAATCCTGAGTATAGTCTGGGCTGATCAAAACTGGAGCTGAAGAAAGAGCTAATTTCACCAAATTGAAAGACTTAACTACTTCCTTGGTCCACCTTACTGCACTATCCTTTTTCAGCATGTTTTTGATTTCTCTTAAGTGTTCTGCAAGATTGGGCACAAAGTGACGTAAGAAATTTATCTTACCATTGAAGGATTGGATTTCTTTCTTACTTCGTGGGAAATCAATCTTTTGAATGGCCTCCACCCGAGCTGGATCGATGTGGATGCCCTCCTTTGAGATAATATGCCCGAGAAGCTTGCCTTCATCCATGGCAAACAAGCTTTTATTTGGATTGAGAGAGAAGCCATATTTCCTACACCGCTGAAAAAAATCTTCAAATGATAGAGGTGCTCTTCATTTGTATTAGAGAAAAATGTTAAGTCATCAAGATAAACAATTAGAAATACATCTTTTTCATTAGCAAATGCTATATCCATCGCCCGTTGAAAGGTTGCACCAACATTTTTCAATCCAAACGGCATCTTTGCATAATGAAAAGCTCCCCACGAAGTGGTGAACGTTGTTTTGTCACGATCATCCTCATGGACCAGAATTTGGTTATAACCTGAATAACCATCGAGTAGTGACATCCGTGATGCTCCAACTACTCTTTGAAGTATGTGATCCATCTTGGGCAATGGATAATTGTCTTTCAAGGACACTTTGTTCAGATTTCTAAAATCAATGCATAACCGGATCTCACATGTTTTCTTACGAACGGGCACCAAGTTTGAAATCAAATCTGAAAATCTTATGGGGACTATGATACTAGCTTTATACAACCTATTCACTTCCTTCTCGATTGAGGGCAGCAACTTCAGATTTATTCTTCTTGGCTTCTGACGAAAAGGCTTTTGATTTGGCTTGATCGAGATGACATGTTGAATTATGCTCATGTCATATGCCTTCAAATCTGAATAATCCCAAGCAAATACATCAGTAAAAGAGGATAACAAACTGATATACTTTGCTTTTACCTGTGGAGGCAATGCCTTTGATAATTTCACCATCTTGGGATTTTCAGCTGATCCAATGTTCACATCCTCAACTCCTTTTTCGGTTGGCAGCAAGCTCGGTTTTCTAGCCACATTGTCCTGATCAAAGAGCTCCTGTAAAGGTATTATACCTTTAGGTATAATGTTGTCTTTAAGCTGCAAAGCTTCCAACTGATTGACTTCCATATCCTCATCACCATCATCATACTCCACATCAATAGAAGTGTCTTTGAATTTACTTTTATTTTGCAGAAATTCATCGATCTCATCATCATCTTGGAACACTTGCCAATACCTTTGATTGTCGGGGACATCTAGGCGATGCTTCACGTGAATTTCAAACTTGTTGTTTGAATTCATCGGAATTTTCAAATTACTTGCTACTGTTGCAAGTGAATCTGCAATGACATTCTGAGCATAGGGCACACATGTTATAGTATAATCAAAAAATACTTTCAAGATATCCAACACCGCATTATGGTAGGCCCGCATTCGAGGATGCTTAGCTTGGTATTCGCCTTTCACCTACTTGATAACTAACTCGAAGTCACCATACACTGAAATCCTTTTAGCATTCAATTTTCTAAGAACTTTTAGACCAGCAATTAAGGCTTCATATTCAGCCTCATTGTTTGAACAGTCAAAGGCTAGTTTATAAGAGCAGACCCTTACATTGCTTGGCACCTTGTTTGGGGCGAAAACCGGGCTGCGTATACAAATACCAATCCTAGCACCTTCCCTTCCTACCGCGCCATCAAAGTCCATGCTCCATAGGCATGTTTCATCTCTTCCAAATGCTGAAATTCTTTTCCTTTTCCTTGTTGTCCATCAATATCTTGCTGTTGTCGAACGGCTGATTGCTCAGCGATACCATCAAGTCTTTGCCATTCTTGTTTTATGACTTCTCTAAAATTTTCAGTGATCTTGAGAATGTCTTCTACTTCAACTATTTGGCTATTTACATCATTAAAACTATCTGAATACAAAACAAATGATTCTAGATCAGTATGTACATAGTTGATTGGATGACTTACTAGTTTCTCCTTGCTAGTGATCATGTACTTCATTTTCTATTCCCGGTATAATTTCCTCATCTAACCGAACATGGGAATGGTAGCATAGGAGAAATCAAGTTGCATTGTCCCTTTAATCTTTTCTCCCCAAGATCTGGAAAGAAGCATGCCAAATCTAGGAGGTATATCCGCCACTACCACATCCATCAAAACATTTTTAGCCAGAATCTGATCCAAACTGACCACCAAATCCTTGATGAGACCAATGCACCTTACTCTACCGGAATTGAAAGAGTAAGGTCATGGTATTTTCTAGTGATATCCAATCCCAATTTTTCCATGATGGCTTTCGGCATGAGATTATGAGAGGCTCCGGAATCAAACATAGCATTATGTAACACAAAGTCATGCACCCTGAGACTAATATAGAAAGGAGCGACATCACTATCTTGGGACTAACCTTGCAATGCTGGCCAAAAGATTAGCTCGGGATTATCATCCTCCATGTTTACCATGTCGGATGATGGATCTAAACTCAAAATTTTAGAAACCTAACCCTTATAATTGTTGTTCTTCATCAACTTAGTCAAAGGAATGGATATCTTCAACTTAGCAATTTCATTTTCTAAGTTAAAAACTGAAACTTTTTCTACCTCTTTCACTGGAACATCCCTCTTTTCTGTTTTTTCCTTTGACACATTTGGCTGATTTGGTCTTTCACTTGCTAATGTCATTTTGCTAGTGTTAGGATCAGCTGTCTCTTTTCCCTTTTTCTACACATTGGGAGGATCATTCTTTGACGTTGCTGCCTCCTTCCTTTTCTGAATTGGATTCACAGGCACATCTCTATTTCGAAGTGAATATTGCCGTTGATGAGCTGACAAAGCATTCATATATCCTCTTTGGTATTCATTGGAATCTTCCTCAAGAACTGTCTCATTTGCCAAAATTAAATTTTCATCCCTTCGCTCAGCTGAATTCTCGAAGTACTCCTCATCTTCAATGATGAAAATTGGCATATCATCGGGCGTAAAGAAATGATTTTCTTCTCCAATCACATTCTCCTCCTCTTCTGATTCTGGACCATGTACAAAATTCTGTTGTAGAGGTGTCTGTACTTGCTGCTGCGCTGCTTGATCTTGGGCTCACTACTCTCTTTGTTTGATCCTATATTGAGGCTGCTGCTAGCCACAGAAGTTAGGATTTCTCACTTGTGGTTCAGAATTGTCAAGTTTCATTCTGTCAAGCATCTATTCCACCTTTAGCAGCACTTGATTTGACGAGGAAGACTCTTCTTTTATTGTGACTTTCTTTTCAGCTCTTTCTCTAGCTCTCTTGGCATGCAGATTTGCTTCAACCCTGACCGCAATCTTCTGCATGTCTTCCAAAGTAGCTGGATCTCTCTCTCTTAATTGATAATCCATATCAGTATCAAAACTGTCCAGGAGCTTAATCAAGGAAAGCCCCATGGGTGGCTTTATATGATCAGGGATTGCATTGTAAACTGAATTGAATCTAATACAGTAATCTTGAACAGACTCACCAGCATTTCGCTTGATGTACTCATATTGAGAAAGGATCTGAAGAGGATTTTTCTTCACTTCCCAGCGGTCTAAGAATTGTCTTTGTAGATTGGCCAATGTAGTGATGCTTGCAGCCGGCAAGGCCCTGAACCATTTCCTTACTTCACCACCAAATGTTTGTACAGAGAGTCTCATGGTTACATTTTCTGCATCAATCTCATGGAGATCAAAGAAATTTGTCATTCTGTCCACATGTTGCTGAGCTGTAACACTATGAGGAGTGCCATCAAACAAAGGAATTTTGCTTTGATAGTCGGCGGGCATATCATCCAAATTTTGAGGCAGTACAAGAGGTGCAAAACGAGCAGCCATTACTCTTGGTGGATTTGCAATCAGTCTTGGGGATGTTGGGGGAGTGGGTGCAGTTGATGTATGGGGGGTATGAGGAGGTGTATGCAGAGGTGAAGCAATATTGGATGTTTGAGGAGTAGAAGGAGTAGATGGAGGTGACACTAATACAGATTTTTGATCAGAAACAGTAGGCTACACGGGAATGGTAGGAATGAAAGGAGGTTCGGTGGGAATTCTTGAACTAGATGCAATTGTAGATGACCCAAGGGTTGTAGAAGCTGTCTTTAAGAAATCAGCAATATTAGAAGCCACAATTGAAGTATGGATCTAATTCAAGATATAATCGTCAATAGATTTATTGGCCCTTTCGGTTTCAAGATTTCTAAGAAACTCAGGATTTAAGGTATTTGAAGCAACAACACTTTCTGATTTGGTTTCAAACAAAGACAACTCAAATTTCTCATCAAACTCAAGATCCTCGAGATACTCAAAGCCAACAGGACACGATTGAGCTTTGAACACGGGAATGATAGAACTTTCTTGGCGAAGGATCTTGGAATAAGATTGGGATTTTCGTAGACAAGAGGGGGACTAGAATCCGGATTTGATCTGGTATGTCTTCTGGAAGCCAGTGTGCTATTATTTCCAAAAAATCAAATGGACATTAACAACTTGTTCAGCCTATCAAATCCTAAACTTATCATCCAAAAGCTTAGAATTATCAGATGTAATGGGGTGATCTGCAACTTAGATACTCTGTTTATAAGACTAAACGAGAGATTAACTGAAGTAGCTTTTATCTACTTGCGCTAATGCAAAGCAAAAGCGTCTCGAAGGCTACCTGGCTAATCTTCAGGCTCTGTCTATACTTTATAAAACGAAGAACACTAACAAAACAAACAATTTATTCACCAGTATGGTTGCCACTATGTTAGTGCCTAGATTTACCTCAGGCTGAAAAGGTAGGATCCAGGGCCAACATCAAACCACGCTCAGCCTGGTAGCTAGCCCTACCAGGTCAGGAGAGGGCTCTCTCTGGGTCAATCTCAGCAAATTATGATCGATGAGGGCTTGATATGACTGAAATATCTACTGATCTTAGGCTAGGTATAAGTGCAAGAGAGTTTGATTTGATAAAATGGATTTTTTGTTGGCTTAGATGGAAAGGTAGATTTTGGGTGCGGGGATTGAGGCTCAGTCCTGCAGAGATCTCAATGGGGCAAGGTAGGAAATTGTTTTTGGCACTTCAAATTGAATGATATGGAGGGATTAGATAGGTGAGGAGTTGGAGAGGGCAAGAGAAACCATGTATCCTCTCCAAACAGCTGGAAACATCAAGAAACTAAAGCAAACCTCAAGTAGAGCACTGCAATTTCAATGGATTCTACTTACACTCTTGTTTGTTTAGTTAAGAAGAAACAATATTGAGAATGGCATACATAACACATAAGAAAATTCACAACTACAAAAGAAAGTACTGTACCAAGACAAATTGCCACATGGATCCCGAAGAGTGTCGCAAATCCTGGTCTCAATTCCTTAGCCAAAATGCTGAAATGAATGTACAATGAAACTTTTTTGCTTTCTCAAGAGTCCAACCATGCTAATGACTGAAAAACAACATAATATAGACAAACATAGCTAATCCTTACCTCTAGGGGTCGAGCACACATGTTTAGGAGCTGTTTCAACTAATTCCAAACTGAGAACTAGAAATTAGGCAACATAACAGCATGCCTCTAGAAACAAGGGAACTTATTCATTTAGTCCCAAACAACCTTTAAACTGATGAATATACCTCTACAAGTAAAAATATAACATATTTACATCATGATCCATCAATGTACATCAAATTACATCACAAATTTTCCATTAGGAATTTAAAAAAGTCAAACTAGCCAAAGCTGGGCGAAAAACAAAGCAAAACTTGGTCAAACTGGCAAATTTTCCTTTATGCACCGCGCCTAATTCTCTATGCGTAGCACCTGTTTGGACCCACCTTTGGAGGCCTTTTTGTGTCCAAATGAGCTCCAAGTGTGCTTGCTAGAAAGTTCTACCTGTCTACTTTCTAACCCAAGTGGAATTTTTCAATTTCGCCTCCATTTTCTCCTCCAAAAGTCCATTCTCCCAACAGTGCTTCCTGTGTGTCAAAATAGGGGCAGTGAGGTCATTTTTTGAGTGTTTTTTACCTTTTTGAGGGCTCAAAACCTGTCCAAATTTCTTGGCCATTGGTAGGAAAGCATATTTTTTCATGAAAAATCTAAAAATACTGAGTTTTTTTTTCTTTTGAGGCTCCTAGCAAAAGCGGGTGCCACATGCCGCGGCGCATAGGGCAGAAAAACCTGTTTTTTGTGCAAAAATTCAAAAATGCAAAAAGTGCTCCAAATTTTTTGAAATTTGGGCTGAGTCTTCTCCATCAAACATTGTGTTGGGCCAAGGAAGCCTTAGCCAATATCTGAAGTCCTTCATCCTCTTTTTGCCTCCTTGATGCTCTCTTCAACTTTGCCTTTAAACTCCTGATTCTTGCTTGGCACACCAAGTTCCTTGAAAAGTAATGATATGACAGGTTTCTAAGCATATTCTTCTCATTGATGGCCTTTTCTAGCTTCCTCTCCAGGTGGATATTGACTCTTTCAAGCCATGACTCCCTATCGACATTAATCTCCTGCTCAAGTGAAGTGAACTCCACCCTCCTCCTTTGGGCAGCTTGGCAATTCTCCCAAATGTTTTGCAAATCCATAATCACCTGCTGGTCCTCAAGCTGCTTATTCCTTTTCTCTAGGTATTGTATTGTGCATTGAGCTCTATCCAAGTTGATAGACAAGGCATCAATGTCTGCCTGCTGCTCCTGAATGATTTCTCTAAGATTTGTGCTTTGCGGTCCCATATCAGTATCATCACCCTCAATGAGAATGAAATCAGTCTCCTGCTCACCTGATGGCCCTTCCTCCTGCATTGGCCTCTTTCCTCGGTCCTGAACCTATTGTGCTAATGATGGAAGCAAGGCCCCTTCCACCCCGGGTGGAGATAACACTCGCTTTGCTGCTGCAAACAACCATCTAGTGCCCTTCTGATAGGTGATGAACACCGGCATGCTAGCGGTCTATGTCTCATGGCTCTCATGCTTATAAGAAGGTCCACCTATCTCATGTAAAGCCTCTGAAGGTCCCTTTGGAGCTCTGAGAAACTCACAAGAGATGAAGTCCTCCCAAGTGATGCCCTGTAAGCCAAGCTGATGAATGACCACAATTTTAATGAGAGCAAAATGGTAAATATTGTTGAACTGCTGCTGAGGAGTGTTGTGCTGCACTAGGGTGGTCATATTCTCTATGTTTTGGCACATAAAGTAAGGAATTTTCATCATCCTTACCCTGGTAAAATGCATCAGCAGCCTGATATGATAAGCATACAAACATGAAACCGGCCCTCACAGCTGAAATACCTCATGATCAATTTCATCAAAGGAGCATAAGCATCTTTGAGATACCAGAAAGGAAATACTCTACTAAGTTGTCTCATATAGCCAGGTCTGATGTATGGTTCATAATGCTACCGGTCAATTTTCTGCTTCTTGTTTCATTGCTCTCCAATGTTGGGAATACCGGTTGCTAGTGAAATGGATTCTAGTGTTAATGTGAAAGTGACACCAGCTAGAGTAGCTTGATCACCATGTAAATGCAGCACAAACAAACGAGCCAACCCATGATGAAACTGAATTCTAGAAACCTTCTCACAAAATTCATAACATGACTGATGTTGGAAACAAGAGATGGCAAGAGGGCAGGCCTATAATTTAGCAAGAGTGGTTGGTTCTTCTCTAATATGTTTGTCACCTCTATGAGGCCTCCTGGGTGCATGTCCCTATGTAGGTGAGTCACTGTAGGTCTCCTCTTCATAATCATATGAAGGATCAGATGCCATGTCTGCTGGTAGATAAACTGCCTTGGAGCTTCCTTGATGAGAAATAGGTGACTGTGATGTTTTTGACTTTTGCCACCAAGTGAAATGAGGGACTGTGGGGGGGGGGAAACAGTGAGGGATTTAGGGACTTTTGGGGTAGGGTTTAGTTAAGGGAACAAGGAATTAGGGAGTAGTGTGGGAGTTTTTAGTATAGGACTAGGGTTTGGGACTTTGAGTTTGGGACTTTGGGAAATGGGAATGGGGATAGGGGTTTGGTAGTTTTAAGGGTATGTGAATATGGGAATAGGGAAGTCAAGGAAATAAGGGAGTGTAAGGGAGTGGTAAGGTGAGAGGATAACTTGGTAGCAAAACAGTCAATATAAAACCCTAGGCAACAATTTTCTTTGAGAAATTTCAAATGATAGGGTTTGGTTTCCTTTAAACACTCACCATGCAACAAACACCATCACACAACCATCAAATTTGGATGCAAAGTAGTGACAGGGGGTTAACCTACTTGAACCAGCGATGATCCACTAGTTTCGAGTGATTGGAGCAAGTGTTGGCAGTTTTCAGGCTTTCTGGTTGTGTGCGCCGCGCATCCAACCAAATGCGTCGCGCCCAGTGTATGCACCGCGCCTCCTGCCCAATGCGCCGCGCCTCTGGTTTTTGACCGATTTTCTCCAACTTTGCTTTGCTCACCCCAAAATGTCTTTGCCTTGTTTCCACTTTGAAAATGAACTCTTGAAATGAAAAAATGGCTTATAAATAAGGAGCTTTTAGATTTTTGGCTCATAAAACCCATTTTTACAATGGTTTTTGAAATGACTTTATTTTCAAACTCTGTTTTTTGAACTTTTTCACTTCATTTGAACTTTGAGATGAACTAAATGACCTGAGCTTTGCTTGTTTGCAGGTGTTGGAAGCTGCTGGAGCTAGGGAAAGTGACTAGGGTTACAGATGAAGGGATTTACAATGAAGAAAACAAAATTTCATGATTTTTGTACAATAAAAGCAAAAATACTCTATTTTTTCCTCAAAATAGAGTTTTGAGGAAAAACACATTTTCGAACACTTGATGATGAAATGTATTTATGCTGGAACCTCCTCATGGCCTGCTGGTTGTTATTGGGCACTTTGAAACCTTTTTTGACGAAACCCTAATGAAACCCTAAACCTAATTGACAATGAAACCCTAAAAGAACTTTGCAATATTTAGGACAAAAAGAAGACTGTAAATGCTTTTTAATGAACAAACATAAGCCAGCAGGTAGATAACATGAGGGAAACTGTAGGAAATCCACTACCGTCAGATGATCCATGCGCCTAATGGAATGCAGTTGACTGAACGAGACACCTGATATGCAATGCAACAAGAGGATTTGATCTCTGACGGAGGGATGAAGATACTGACACTAACATCTTCTACTTTCCTTCTCTTCCTTTTCCTTCTTGCTCCAAATTCCAAGTATTCTACACTCCTCCAAGAGTTCTCCAAGAAAAATCTAACTGTCCAAGATTATGAGAGAGAGAGTAGAATAGATAGCTCTAAGCTAAACCTGAGAAAATTCTATCAACTGATCCTCAAAAGAACCTATGACCTTTCACCTTCCTTTTCTCCCTTTTTCCATTATTTTCATAAATAAAATGCCAATAAATGCCGCATGCCTTTCCAAACCCTTTGTCATTTCCTTTGCCAATTTCCATAGCCATTAATTAATCACAAGTGATCCCCATCACTTATGTGTTTGCCCAACATTAGCTTGGAATACATCTCCAATGATCTTAGTTATTATTTTTCCTTTATTAACTTTATTACATGGATTTATTACCAGGGTTGTTACAGAACCCTCCCCCTTGGGGGAACGTTGTCCTTGGTGTTCAATGACACCTACAACCAATAAGACTACTAAAAAGAAATTCATACTACCCATGGAGTTTTATAACATAGCTCATTACATTATTTACAATAATCAACCTA
Organism: Pinus tabuliformis; assembly: GCA_031772625.1. NCBI lineage: Eukaryota > Viridiplantae > Streptophyta > Pinopsida > Pinales > Pinaceae > Pinus > Pinus tabuliformis. Next base: position 725,491,844 of record CM062816.1, read on the forward strand.
TTGAGAAGAAAACCAACACAAAAAAGATGACAATCACAATGACATGACAACCATAATGACATGACACCCATATCGCTTAATGAAGATTTATAACACATCTCAAGGTGGTATTTACATCCATATATGTGTATACATATACCAATGTTGGAAATAATACTTAGAGTGGGGCGGGGAGAATCAATATTAGCAAGTCAATAACTTTTCTCTTTTCATGCTCAAATTTATATATGCTACTTCAGTTAAGGGAACTTGCGTGTACACCCAACTGTGTCTAAGGCAACTAGCGTATTTCCAGCAAACTTATGATTCAATTAATTCATCAGATCTTGATCTTTAATCAGTGCATTAGAACTTCATTAACCATATAAACAGTGACCAAGTGCAGTAAAAACATAATAGATCATAACACATAAGAAACACACATGAACACCATGATTTAAGGCAGAAACCCAATGTAGGACAAAAACCACCTACTGTTGTCTTCTTTTAATATAAGAAAAACCTATTTACAATCCTATACTGGCGCAGACTCATACCAGTATGTAGGCACCCACCTGCAGAAGGCTACAACCTTCTCTTGTTCTCCAGCTTCTACTGGAAGGGAGCTACAACCCCCTAGCTCTTGTACTAGTCGATCTGTTTACTAGTACATAGGTGCCGACCTACTGAAGGCTCCAACCTTCACTCATTTTCCAGCTACTACTGGAAGGGAGCTCCAACCCCCTGGCTCTTGTATTGGCTGATATGTTTACTAGTATGTAGGCACCAGCCTACAGAAGGCTACGACCTTCTCTCTTCCTCTAGGGACCACGTTTCATAAATTTTCAGACTGGATACTCCTGGAACACAATACCACAATATGAAGGCCACGTTTCATCCAATCTTCATACTGGACCCATCAACAACATTGAAGCTCAAAATCAATCACCACTGCAATACAACCATTGCTTTAACCAATCATTAAATACTCAACCATTAATCCCTGAATCACCCAACAATTGAATCACTGAAACCCTGTCATCAAAACATAGTCACTAGAACACAGAGCAGAACCCATAACTCTGCAACAACCACTAGAACCAACTACAAATTTAGATATCATATTTCATAACGTATACGCTACTATGATGAGCCAAACCAGCATGTATACGCGCTTTTACCAAATCGAACCCGCATATACATCTACAAATAATTTTTCAACTATTACAGACTTCAATTATACCCAGATCATAACATTTACAGAATAAACCATGCATCGGTATTCAGATCTAGACTATACATAATCAAACTAGATAATGATAATTCATTTCAAGCCTTAAGATCCTGATCCATCAATAGATCTTATCCCTTCATCAACCACTAAGGTAAATCCTCAATTCAGATCAGGCAAAGCACCATAAGCTGATAACCGGTATACTAGATCTCACACTTCATCAGATATTCAATACTTGCACCCTTGGCCTAATGATCTTCTCCTCCTTTTATAGTTTTAGGCCTTTCTCAATACCATGGACCAAAACCACTTAGGACCAATACCTTGGACAAAATACCTAGGGTCAATACCTCAGACCAAATACCTTGGACCAATACCATGGATCAAAATACCATGGACCGAATACATTGGACCAAAACTTAGTTTTCCAAGATATCCACACTTTTCCTTCTGTGAAAGTGTGTGTGTATGTTATACGTTCCTTTTGGTCTATTAACCTACGTGTATACGCTTCTTTGTCAAGGTGAACCTGCGTATACCTCTCTCTAATTATTAATTCTTTGCTATTGACCTGTTGCACTATGATCTATCATCTAAGTGAGTTTCCATCAAGGACAACACCTATATCATAATGCCAACAATCTCCCCCTTTGGACATGATGGAAACAACAACACCAAGTCACCCTCCCCCTTTGAAATCAAGGGCAAAGGGCGGACCAAGATATTCTCTCCCTTGATATACATTATGTTGTCCATACTCCCCCTGAGTACAAGCTGAAATCTCTGATTGAGCTCCTCCTTTGTACATGCTAAGATGTACCAATCCGTCCATGCTCCCCCTGAGCACATGTAGAGTCTGCAAAAATATTTTTCAAAAGAATAACATGGCTCTACTACTCAACTGAGTATGACCTTCCTATCACCAATGACTCATATATACATCCATCTCCCAACCAAGTGGGGATATACCAAATTTGACTCATCCACCCAACCAAGTGGGGATATACCAAATGTCTATAGAAATTATTCCATCATCCTTCCCAAGCAAAAGTGGGGTTACAAATTAAGTCTTTGCATGACCTTTACATCAAATGATATACATTACTTTTATAACAAAGACTAGCAATCTAAACAAGACCATGATAGTCATCAACAACTATCATACACCATATATGATCTGCACCATAAGCATCTGTCAACAGCATCCAGACCTGTAACCTGCAATACCATTCTCTTGGCCAACTAACAATAATATGCCACTTAAGTGATCATCCATGAATCTGATCTGAATACCAACAATGTGACCCCAAGTATCATTTGAGATAGCAAGATGTATCATTTAACCACATAAGCATCATCACCAAAGACTTCTAACCATAATGCCAATAATGCAATATTCGAAGCATATGCTCCCCCTAAACCTGTTCCATCTGTTCACTGTCAGATCTAATCATGCATATATTAGCAAGAAGTATGAAGGCATCATCATCAATCAGATATACATCAAGTTAACTTATGAGGATCAAAAGCACTTCTAAATAACATCTTATGAGTACCAACACATTTCTACACTTCATCAGCATATTGTAACCATCATCAAACAGAGAAAATAATTGACTAAACCATATCAAACCCTTTTTCTTGAGTTTTTCCCACTGCTTTTCCTCAAACCAACATATACATGATTGTGTAGCTTTGAACTCGCGTATATACATGACTTGTCTTCATGAAACTTGCGTATGAGATTTAGAACACTGAAGTTTCACACTTTCAGCTCCCTCTGAGTCTGTCATGTCTGTATACTCTGCTATGCCACATCTTTCTGACTGTACTTCCTTCTTCTTCCATATCTTCGAGTGTGATGATGTTTTCTCCTTTTGGTATGGTGCCCATACTTTGTTCCTGCATTCCTTTGCTATATGTCCAAACTTTTTACATGCATAACATCTTACATGTTTCATATTCCTTCTGTAGCAGTCAATGGCTTTGTGACCAAACATATTGCAAGAAAAACAATATCCCTTAAAGTACCTGGAATGTGATGATCTTTCTATGTGATGGTCTTGAACCATTCTACTTATGCATCTCGCTGCAACATGTCCAAGATTATGACATACATAACACTCAATATTATTCATATGAGAAAATAACCGACTATCACTTCCATAATTTGGAGTAAAAGATTTTCTTTGAAGGATTTCTTTCCTTGGTTTTTGATGGGGTTGACCTCTTATTTCCTTATTTAGCATTTCAAATTTTGCATTAGAGTTCTTTGCCTCACCCTGTGAGCTAGATTCACCTTCAACAGATTCATAAAAACCAAGACCAGTTTTGATAGTAGGAGATCTTTGACTACTAGGAATATCATCCAAAATCTTAGTATTGTCTTGAAATCGTAACAGTTTATCTTTTTCTTCTAATTTACTTTTTAAGATATTTACCTCAACCTGATGTTGTTCTTCCTTTTCCAGATGTTGCTACTTCAATATTTCTTCAACCTTTCTTCCTTCTTCCACTTGTTTCCTTAATTTGAGAATCTCATTTTCTTGTTCTTTATCTGCATGAGGTAGTTCTTCATTCTGCTTATTTTTTAATGATATCACTTCATCCTGCAGAATTTTACATACTTTGGAGGCAAACTCCAACTAATCTTTTAATCTGGTAACCTCTTCTTTGAGGGCACACTCCCTTTTGTTAAATAGATCTTGTTGATCTATGATTTTATCTGATGCTTAATTTGCTTGTTCATCTTCAATCTAAGGTGATTCAGAATCTGAATACTTGCTTCCACCTAATGGCCAATCGTCTCTCCTATTGTCGTTTTTACTTTGAGTTGTCTTCTTCTTCTCAGGCTCTTTCTTATTTAGCTTCTTTCCCATTGTTCTACGGATCTCCTTCAAGCGATCAAGCTTCTACCAAAGGACCTGCTCTGCTACCAATTGTTGGAAATAATACTGGGGAGGGTGAATCAGTATTAGCAAGTCAATAACTTTTCCCTTTTCATACTCAAATTTATATATGCTACTTTAGTTAAGGTAACTCGTGTGTACAGGCAACTGTGTTTAAGGCAACTAGCATATATCCAGCAAACTTATGATTTAGTTAACTCATCATATGTTGATCTTTAATCAGTGCATCAGAACTTCATTAACCATATAAATAGTGACCACGTGCAGTAAAAATAGAATAGATCATCACACATAAGAAACACACATGAACACCAAGAATTAAGGCGGAAACCCAATGCGAGACAAAAACCACCCACTGTTATCTTCTTTTAATATAAGGAAACCCTGTTTACAATCTTGTGCTAGTGCATACTCATACGAGTACGCAGGCACCCACCTACAGAAGGCTACAACCTTCTCTTGTTCTCCAGCTTCTACTGGAAGGGAGCTACAACCCCCTAGCTCTTGTACTAGCTGATCTGTTTACTAGTACGTAGGCGCCGGCCTACTGAAGGCTCCAACCTTCACTCGTTTTCTAGCTACTACTGGAAGGGAGCTCCAATCCCCTGGCTCTTGTACTGGTTGATATGTTTACCAGTATGTAGGCACTGGCCTATAGAAGGCTATGACCTTCTCTCTTCCTCCAGGGACCATGTTTCATAAATTTTTAGACTGGATACTCCTGGAACACAACACCACAATATGAAGGCCATGTTTCATCCAATTTTCATACTGGACCCATCAACAACATTGAAGCTCAAAATCAATCACCACTGCAATACAACCATTGCATTAACCAATCATTAAATACTCAATCATCAATCCCTGAATCACCCAACAACTGAATCACTAAAGCCCTGTCATCAAAACACAATCACTAGAACACAGAGCAGAACCTAGAACTCTGCAACAACCACTAGAACCAACTGCAAATTTAGATATCATATTTCATAATGTATACGCTACTCTAATGAGCTGAACCAGCGTGTATACACACTTTTACCAAAGCGAACCCGCGTATACATCTGCAAATAATTTTGCAACTATTACAAACTTCAAGTATACCCAGATCATAACATTTACAGAATAACCCATGCGCCAATATTCAGATCTACACTATACATAATCAAACCAGATAATGATAATTCCCTTAAGATCACGATCCATCAATAGATATTATCCCTTCATCAACCGCTAAGGTTCATCATCGATTTAGATCAGGAAAAGCACCATAAGCTGATAACCAGTATACTAGATCTCACACTTCATCAAATATTCAATACTTGCACCCTTGGCCTAATGATCTTCTCCTCCTTTTATAGTTTTAGGCCTTTCTCAATACCATGGACCAAAACCACTTAGGACCAATACCTTGGGCCAAATACCTAAGGTCAATACCTCGGACCAGATACCTTGGACCAATACCATGGATCAAAACACCATGGACCAAATACCTTGGGCCAAAACTTAGTTTTCCAAGATATACGCACTTTTCCTTCTGTGAAAATGCATGTGTATGTTATACACTCCTTTTGGTCTGTTAACCCTCGTGTATATGCTTATTTTTCAAGGTGAACCTGCATATACCTCTCTCTTATTATTAATTCTTTGCTATTGACTTGTTGCACTATGATTTGTCATCTGATTGAGTTGCCATCAAGGACAACACCCGTATCATAATGCCAACAACCAAAAAATCACATCAAAACATATGCCAAAAACATTCTCTCAACCAGTGAATAGAGAAGGATAGTCTACATCTAATCTGCTATCTCCCATGTAGCTTCATCGGGCCCAAAATTCTTCCATTGCACTTTAACCTACTCAATTACTTGATTCCGCAGCATGACCATCTTTCGCTGCAAAATGAATTGAGGTTTCGGTTGGAATTCTCCTTTTGGTTCCACCTATAATATAGACCATTCAATCACATGATCAAAATTTTTAGTATACTTCTGAAGTAATCACACATGGAAAACATCATGGACTTTCACTGTCAGGGGCAGTGCAAGTTGATAGGCTACTAGTTGAATCCTTTGAAGAATCCTTAAAGATCCAACAAACCGAGATGCAAACTTAGCACATGATCTAATCCTCAAGGAGCTCTTCTTGTGCTTGATTTGCAAGTTCACTTGTTCCCCAACTCGAAACTCCTATGATCTGCATAACATTTCTTTTTATCCTGTGTTGCCTTCAAATTATTCTTAGTTACCTACATTTCATGTTCCATCTTTTCCAACATCTCCTATCCAATAAAAACCATGTCCAATGGATCACTCCAACTGATGGGAGTATTACAACTCCGCCCATACCATGCCTCAATGTTGTGGGGAAAAATGCCTATGCAGGACGATCCTATCCACCTAAGGTGTGATAGTGCCTTAGCAACAAACAGACACAGCTATTCTAGTATTCTTCCTTTATGAATTAAGAATGAAGAGAGATGGATGGACTAACCGGTGTCTTCCATTTGTCCCTCGCTCAGGTTTCTCTTCTCTTTGAGAGTTCCCAGCTACTTGCCTTCTCGCTCGCCCAGCTTCAACAGGTTCCTGCAAGATCACAAGAAGGGAACACTACACAAAGACATAGATTCATATTCATAACTAGTTCAGGATTAGAAGTAAACCAAATATACCAATGCAACCATACATCAAAGACACATCAGCATATAGGAGAAACCAAGATAGCTTTATTGATGAATAACAAGGTTCAGGAAGAGATACAACCAAGAGAGTTCCAATCCAGCATCTCCTTCCCAGCAAATGAAATTCCTATCTTCACCTCCCTTCAAAGCATTAAGCACCCAATGATTCCAATCTCAAACCAACAGCAATTCTTTGCAATAACAAAATTCCAGCCTCTGGATCTCATGGAGGAGAGATCCATATATAGATGTTTGGAGAGAGGATGAGTCAGCTTGAGATCTGACTAGTGTCCTCTCCCTCTGTCAGTTCTTGCTTCCACTTGGAGACTAAGAGCCTCTTACTCATCACTAGTCGAATTCCTTGAGGCAACTGTCATTGGAGAAGATTCTGGAAGCTTCCAGGGTCTTTCCACCTCGCTGAATGAACTTGCCATTTGTCACTTCCCGCTCAGCGCACCCTGGTAGTGCTTCTACCTGCGTTGCAGTGCACCTAGCCAGTGCAATCTCTGCATTTCAGCGCAGACAGCTAGTGGAGCCTCTGAATTGATCCTGAATTGACTTGTTTTTGAGCAGTTTCTGGTGGAGAACTTCTGTGAATTGTTGTGGTTTGTTAGCCTTGTTCCTCTAGGGGTAGGAACAACATGTTTAGGGACTTTGGATCCCTTGGATTATGGACATTTCATGCTTATAGCTGTAAGGCACAAAAATGTCTATAACAGTTTCCCCCTAAAGTATGAGGTCGTTTATCGGGTGAAATGCTTTATTAGGAGGATCCGAAGTTCTTTCAATGCTGGGAGGAGACTTGTAATAAGATACAATACAATACATTATTTTTCATACTGCTTTCATGATCTAGCTAAGGCGGGCATTCCCATGCTCAGCTTTATAAATTCATTTTTCTGTACATAGGACAGACAATCGTCTGATGGTAGACTGATAATTTTGATGAAATTATCATCCTTTGTGTAGGATGATTATCTGCTGCAATGATGTACATGTCAATGTCTTTATCTTTCCTGAATATATATCGCAGCCCGGATGGATGAAACTAGATCCGGGGTCTTCAATCTTGTCCGATCTTCACTCTAAGTACAAGTCGATCCATGTGAGAATTGTTCTGAAGTCAAACATGGAAAGACATCGCTTGATTACCGGTCAATGAGGTAAACCGTTAACAAGCGCGAGAGGAATCACCGATAATGATAATGACCCTCAAGGTACTGCAGTACAATTCACGTGGTGTGAATAAAGGACTTGGCGTCAAACACCACGCAAAATCTTTCGGTCGAAGGTCATTGATGTATACCTGTCGCCGGAAGTGAGAAACTTGCCATTGAGGCATGCAAGCTTCAAAGTACTGAAGGGGTTGTTCCTAGATCAACTTCTTGGATAATGAGCTGATGTCGACAAGAAGCGATCCATCAAAGGAGGGCCTTAATGCATCCCACATCAGTGACACGGAATGGAGCAAATGATTTTGATGGAGGTGAAAATGATCTGATGACATATGATTCAGGGTGGCGGTCATGAAAGGATGAAGGATAATGTATGGCAGTGGATGGGACACGGTTGACTTCTCTGAACGACTTCTCTTGAACATATGGCGACACTTATGCGATGGATCGGTAGCATTACCCCAAATATGGATGGTATGGTGAGACCATGGTGATGTGACTGGTGAATGAAACAACCCAACCCGATTGTGGTACGGAGGAAAAGTGTCATGTTCAAGAGCGACTTGCTACCATCAAAGTTTTCTTGAGTTTCTCCCAATTTTTCCCCAGTCATTGCTGACCAGTACCTCTTTATTTTTGTCAAGCTTGAGGAGGATAACATATGCTTGTTCTATAACTTGCCCTTCGGGCAAGCCCATCGCTATGTTTTAAAGAGCCTAGGGATAGTGAAACTCGTTCTCGTCTAAAGACAAGTTTGTCGCTATTTAATGCATTTAACGAGTCTAACGACAAGGATAACTCGGTCCTTTTCATTTTTAGAGAGTCTAAAAAGGTACATAAAGTCAACTCTGAAAGTCCTTTTTCGTCATCTAATCCCTTAAGTCCGAAAAAGTATAAAACAATACAGAAGGGATGAGTTTTCGATAGTTTTAACGAGCCGAACAAAACAAGCGCTCGATCTTTTTGTGCAATAATCCCTCAAGTCCAAAAAGATTAAAATCTAGAGGAGGGATAGCATTTCCGGTCGCTTTAACGATCTGGAAGGCCAAAACTCGGCAATCTTTTCATATTTTACGAGTCAGATGAAAAGAGCTTAAAGAAGACTCGTCTTTTGAGGAACGAGTGATAAAACGGGTTAGCAGCTGATTCCAGGTACGGGTTGGAATTTTCCAATCACGGCAGTGTCACAAGGATGGCTAGTGAAATCACTCTTCGCAGCTGTTCCTCAAAATGGGTAAACAATCATATGGAGGTGAACGATCGGCCAATGGAAAAGTGGAGGTGACGGTGCAAACACGACCAAGGCTTTAATGGCTGAAAATGTTACATTCACAGTGGTTATTTACCGGAAGATAGTTCATTTTTTAACGAGCTTAAATGCGGAAAAACATTGCTCAGTCTTATGTTTATTTTTTAACGAGCATGAACTATGTGCTAAAACTGCTCGGATCTTGCGTTTATTTTTTAACGAGCATGAACTGTGTGCTAAAACTGCTCGATAACCCAGTCATAAGATCAGAATGTCTCATGTAAGATGCCATTTTTATGGAGCTTGCGCCTTACCAAAGCTATGCCCCGCATCCTTTCGTTATGCAAGTTTGGAAACGACTAATCCTACGAGTTTAAAGGGTTAGACCTACAGGTTTAAAGGGAGGACCTAAAAATTTAAAAAAATAAATAGCCGCCCCTTGCTTGCACTCCAAAAGGTTTGCATGCCCCCAGGCATAAAGTATGATTTCAAGGTTACCCCTCAATTTGCAAATAAAACATTTGTTTTACCGGAGAGGCCTACCTCTTTCAGGTTACCCAAAGATTGTCCTGTTAATCTTTCAAACAAAACACTTCTTCGGCGATATCTACTGAGATAGACAAAGGTGAGTGACAACGAGTGCCAAACACATAACTTTGACAAGAGAATCTTATTCTAGAACAACCCCTGTCTCAATCACGGACGGGGTACGGACTAGTCATATTCTCCCGCGGAAACCTACTCTATACCCAAAGTTTTCCTGCCGAAGCAGACCAAGACGCATGCCCCCTGGGTTCCAGTCATATCCTTCCGAATTACTCGTGCTCATCGGGAGGACGGACCGTGGGTTGAGACATTTCTTGTGTGAAGAGACCATTTAGGGAAGGTATATGACTATTTGCGATGCGTGATCCGGGAAATGAAAGCTGGTCCACGAGCTTGACCACTCTTCCTTCGTGCGGAAAACACATTACTCTAAAGAGTGAGGAGACGATGGCTCCCATGCAATATATATAGTCTCGTCCAAGGAGTAGGTTATAATCCAAGGGTCCTTGAATGACCATCACGTTCATTTGAACGGTCTTCCCTTTCAATGTGATAAGCACATTGGGGAGGATCCCTAAAGGTCGACTGGTTCCTTTATCAAAGCCTGTCAGATTTCTCATTTAAGGCAAAAGCACTGGCGAACCAAGCACTTTCCAAGCAATAGAGGAAAGGATACTCACAGATGCCCCCTCATCAATGATGGTGCCAGCCATTACCATTCTGTATATTTGAACGATAATTCGGAATGGTACGCTTGCTGGCAACCAGGGTCTGCCTAGTTGGTTCCAGTCGAAGGATACAACTAGGTTGCTTGGTGGTGGGACCGAATAGACGGCCGGGTATGACTCTGACGAAGTTCCTTCCTGCGATAAAGGAATGGGCAAATTGCCCCCTTGTTCGTCGGAGTCTGTGTTGATGAAGAGAATTTGGATGATGTCATCTTTATTCTCCTCTGTGATGGTATCATTCGAAGATAGAGCCTCTGAAGGCAAAACCAGGTCAACTGCCGCCTCAACCTTTTGACTTTCGTCAGGTATGGATTCAGACGGTTCATCCTCAATGATAGGTGCTTCGGCTGACCACCTGAGCGGGCCAACCAGGTTCTCAACTGGTGAAGGACTTGGCAGGAGTTTTTGATATCCAGGAGGAAGTTGCACTGGTAAAACTGGGCGATCTTCCAAAACTCTTTTAGCCTCGTCTAAGAAGGGACAACGGTGGATGGCATGGTCGCCTTCACACAGTTTGCAAGGAAATCTAGCTTTCCCTCTCTGTCCTGTGGCTTCACTTTCACTAGTTGACGGTGTGCTGTCAACATGGCTATCAGAGGTTGACGCCACCGAATTGTGCAAACGGGGAGACCAGTCCCTTAGTATCCGAGGGATGCAGGGAAAATCTCTGTGGAAGTGGTCTCCCTTGCATATGACACATGGCGATTTAGGCCTAGTCAGTGCTGTGTGTGGATTTTTGTCAGACGACACTTGTTTGCCCCCAGTCGCTTTTGGCTCCTTCTTCTTCTTCTCTTTCTTCTTCTTTTCCTTCTTCTCCTTAGGAACTTGGTTTTTTGTTTTACCAGTTCCGTCAAGCGAAGAGGAAGGAGGAGAGGAAGAATTAGATGAAGTAGAAGGCTGGTGGGTGACTCTGGTCTGGTCTAACTGTTGATTCGACTGTTCAGGAATAGTGGTGTTCTGAACGACATTGGTTGAGAAGAGCCAGACCAGCAAGCCAATTGTCAGTCCTGGAAGCGACAATGTGGCCATATGGGGCGCACCAACATCTCCCCAAGAGGAGAAGGGACTAGGATTTCCACCAAGGGGAATTCCTTGGTTGGTGTGCTCCATTTTCTCAACCTAAAGATCAACGTAGGAAGAAGGGGTGATTGTTCCATTTAAAATAAATTTTAACGACACTTTAGACACAACTTGCTTTTTCAATTTTAAAGAGTCGAGAAAAAGCTAAAGATGACTCTAGTCTCCTTTGATGTTTTAACGAGCCCGAAGTGACAAATGCTCGGATGGACTTTTTCCGTTATAGAGTCTGAAAAAGGCCAAAAGGAACTGCTCTGGAGTTCTAGGTAGAGGCTGTGCCAAACTTTTCGCAAAACCGCAGAATACTTTTTAAGGTACGGGCGGTCAATCTTCCTGAATGCTATGTTCAGTGCATTGCGATCAGTAGGGCGGCCGACACGGCTTCCTAAGGATAAAGGTTTTATGCCTATAGGGGTCTCCCAATATATACTCGACGGTACGTGGGAGCACAATCCGTACTGGCGCTATCGTCCCTCAGGAGGAATCACCCACCATCAGCGAGATCGACAGTCACCAGGCTTTACGACACCGAAACACGTCTCTAGCCTAGACCTCTATGTTGTGCGTTAAGTTACAAAGCGTTGTTAAGTTCATTCAATTTATTTTAGGTTGATATTTCTTAGAAGTTTGCCTTTTTGGATCACCACGAGATGTATGATACAATTCCTAAATGCAGTCTAAAAGATGATAAGCAAGCTTTATCTCTTTTTCAACAATGAAAATCCTAGCTACAAAGGGAAAAGAAAGACACCATCTTTTCTCAAAGAGCAATCAGCACATTCTAAATGCACTTTTCCTAAATCAAACACGCAAACTATCAAGATGCAAATGCACAATGCAGGTGTTTGTTTTCCGCTCTCTTAATATTGATGCCTAAAAAGAAAGCTTTTTGTGCAACTTTGAATTTGCTTTTAAATGACAAATACAAACAAGTTTACTTTTTCGAAATCAGAAAGGGTAGAAGAGAATACAACACTTCACGACTTTCAAAATGAACACTTGTTTCGACACTTAAAAGAGACAAACTCAAACCAAAACCAAAAGTAAATGTATAATCAACTGTAAACAGCCAATGAACTCTCTCCTAAGATCACAATCAACAGATCTGAATCAAGGGCTACAGGATGACTATTTCACTCTTGCAAAGGAAAACTGTAAATGACGCCACAAACACATAAAAACACTCACAGTATTTTTGTACAAAAGGAGGCAGAATTTAAGCAGAGAAAAGGAGTTATCAGACAGGTACCTATGCTGGTTACAGGCTGTAGAAATCAGAGATCAAAACAAGGCAAAATAGAGCAGAGAGCCCCAGCTGCATAAGGCCTAACTAGATCAGCGCACCCCTAATACAGAGGTTTTGACATTCAGCGCAGGTAGCCTTCACGGGACCTGCGTTGAAATGCAGAACCTCTTCACAGAGTCTACGCTGAAGGAGAAACGAGAGTTCCTCACTAGGTTCTGGGTTACAGTTTGCTATTTAATCTACGGTTTCAGGTCAAATCAAAGCAACAAGCAAGGTACAATCAAAGGGATGCTTTGAAGGAGGACTAAGATCTATCACAAAGGATCATCAAATCATTTGTGAGTCCATTGTTCAGATCATAGACAAATCCAGTGATTGGATCAAAGCAGCAGCTGTCTACTTTGCATCTGAGAATAGCAGATGCAGTTCGATTGATGCTGTTGAGTCTATGAAACAAACAATGATAGAGACACAAATAAAATGACTAAACAGATCTCCCCAGCGGAGTCGCCAATTTTTTGTGGGGAAAAAATACCTATGCAGGACGATCCTATCTACCTAAGGTGTGACAGTGCCTTAGCAACAAATAGACACAGCTATTCTAGTATTCTTCCTTTATGAATTAATAATGAAGAGAGATGGATGGACTAACCGGTGTCTTCCGTTTGTCCCTCGCTCAGGTTTCTCTTCTCTTTGAGAGTTCCCAGCTACTTGCCTTCTCGCTCGCCCAGCTTCAACAGGTTCCTGCAAGATCACAAGAAGGGAACACTACACAAAGACATAGATTCATATTCATAACTAGTTCAGGATTAGAAGTAAACCAAATATACCAATGCAACCATACATCAAAGACACATCAACATATAGGAGAAACCAAGATAGCTTTATTGATGAATAACAAGGTTCAGGAAGAGATACAACCAAGAGAGTTCCAATCCAGCATCTCCTTCCCAGCAAATGAAATTCCTATCTTCACCTCCCTTCAAAGCATTAAGCACCCAATGATTCCAATCTCAAACCAACAGCAATTCTTTACAATAACAAAATTCCAGCCTCTGGATCTCATGGAGGAGAGATCCATATATAGATGTTTGGAGAGAGGATGAGTCAACTTGAGATCTGACTAGTGTCCTCTCCCTCTGTCAGTTCTTGCTTCCACTTGGAGACTAAGAGCCTCTTACTCATCACTAGTCGAATTCCTTGAGGCAAGTGTCATTGGAGAAGATTCTGGAAGCTTCCAGGGTCTTTCCACCTCGTTGAATGAACTTTCCATTTGTCACTTCCCGCTCAGCACACCCTGGTAGTGCTTCTACCTGCGTTGCAGTGCACCTAGCCAGTGCAATCTCTGCATTTCAGCGCAGACAGCTAGTGGAGCCTCTGAATTGATCCTGAATTGACTTGTTTTTGAGCAGTTTCTAGTGGAGAACTTCTGTGAATTGTTGTGGTTTGTTAGACTTGTTCCTCTAGGGGTAGGAACAACATGTTTAGGGACTTTGGATCCCTTGGATTATGGACATTTCATGCTTATAGCTGTAAGGCAAAAAAATGTCTATAGCACTCAAAAAGATCCATCCTCAAATATTCTTGGTACCCATTATTGTAATTAAACTCGACCAGTGGAAGATACTCTTCCCACCTTCATTTTTGGTGCATCACATACATATTTAACATGTTCTCCAATATCCTGTTGACCTTGTCTGTCTGTCCATCTGTTTGCTGATGATAACCGGTACTGAAGGCGAACTCTATACCCAAACCAACAAATAACTCTTTCCAGAATCTAGAGGTGAACTTGGAATCCATGTCTGGCACAATCTTCTTCGAGACACCATGAAACCTCACTACAATTATGATGAAGACATGCGCTACTTCATTAGATGAATATGTAGTCTTTACTAGAATGAAGTGTGTTACCTTCGTCAACCTGTCAACCATGACCATAATATAATTATTCTTTCTAGATGCCCTCAACAAACTTTTAATGAATTCCATGGAAATAACCTCCCATTTCCACTTTGGAATCATAATAGACTAAAGTAATCCACCTATATTCTTACACTTTGCTTTCACCTGCTGACAGTCCAAACTTCTAGCCACAAACTTTTCCACTTCCCTCTTTAGTTTCGGCCAATAATAAAACTTCTTCACTATTGTCAACATGTTTTGATATCCTGGATGTCCTGAATATGGCTTAGCTTAAAATTCCCTCAAGATAATATTTTTGAGCTCACTATTATCTGGAACATATATCATGTACCTAAATCTGACCAATTCATCTATTGTGACACGATAGTCCCCATCTGGATCACCTATACCCTCATAGAACCTATGCATAAGCTCCCTATACCTATCATGTTGCTGACCTACCCACAAGATACGATCTTGTAAATGTATCCCATAAGAACTCATAGTTGTTATGTGATTTACCTTTATCTACCTACTAAGAGCATCTGCAACCATGTTCTCTTCACCTTTAATATACATGATCTCAAAGTCAAACTCACTAATCATTGCCAACCATCTAGCTTATCTAGCATTCAAATTTCATTTTTCAAATAGATAACTCAATCCACTATGATCACTCATCAAGATGAACCACCTGCCAAGAAGATAGTGCCTCCACATCTTCAAATCATGGATGATCATTGCCAACTCAAGATCATGTGTTGGATAATTTTTCTCATGCTCATTAAGTTTCCTTGATTCATAGCATACTACCTATCTTTCCTACATCAGGACTCCACCAAGTCCTCTGTTTCAAGAATCTTTGCACACCACAAAATATTTGTTTGTATCTACAATCTTTAAAAATGGAGCATTTGTCAACAATTGCTTCAACTGCTCAAAATTGTCTGCACATTCCTTTATCCATTCAAATTTCTTACCTTTCCTTTGCAACAATATAATGGTATAAGAAATCTATGAGAAGTTCCTGATGAACCGCCTGTAATAGCCTACTAACCCCATTAATGATCTTACCTCATCGACATTCCTAGGAGTTTCCCACTTCATGATAGCCTTTATCTTTTCTAGATCCATTGTTATGCCTTCCTTGGAAACCACATGCCCCAATTAGTGTACCCATGTCTGAAATAAACCGTATTCGATTAGCTTGGCATACAACTGATGCTCTCTTAGTAATCTCAATATTGTTGCTAGGTTTTCGGCGTGCTCGTCCTCATTTTTAGATTATACCAATATATCATCAATGAATACAATAAAAAACTTGTCTAGATAAGGGTGCACACATTACTCATCAAGCACATAAAAGTAGCTAGAGAATTATTCAAACCAAATGGAACTACAACAAACTCATAATGCCCATACCTAGTCTAGAAAGAAGTCTTGTGTATTTCCTCTTCCTTAATGTGTACCTGATGATATCTTGATCTCAAGTCAACCTTTGAGAAAATTTTTGATCTCTTAATTTTATCAAAAAAGTCATCAATCCTCGATAACAGATACTTGTTCTTGATGGCCACTTTGTTCAAATTCTTGTAATCAATGCATAACCTAAGAGTACCATCCTTCTTCTTCACAAAAAACATTGGTGCACCCCAAGGCGATACACTTGGCGTAATGTATCCCCTATTAAGCATCTCCTTCAAATTCAAATTCAACTCCACCAACTTTGGTGTGCTTATGCTGTAAGGTGCCTTTGATGTTGGCGCTACCCCTCGTACCAACTTAATAGAAAATTCCACTTCACTATGAGGAGGAAACTCTAAAATCTCAGTTGGAAACACATCCTAAAACTACTGTAGAACTGGGTACCTGCTCAAGACATCTGTATCCTAAGCTTCCTTACCTTTGTCACTAGAAACATGCACTACAAATAACACACACCCTTTTCTACAATAACGCTTCACCTACATAAATTTCACCATTCTAACTCATGTTTCCTTCTTCTTACCATGCAAGTCTCTTTGTTCCCCATTGTCATACAGACACTCAATATCCTTGTCATAACAATCCACCCTGGTCCTATGAAAATAAAACCATTCCATGCCCAACAACATACTATATGATCCTAATAACAATACATTAAATTGCGTTGATGTAGGCATACCGTTCAACTCAAATGCACAAGCTCTTACCCAATGATGCACTCTCTTCTTTGTAATTGTAGCCAACTGCACTAACTAGGATTATGCATGCACTTCTTTATTGAAACCAAACTTATCCACCAGGTTAGGATTAAGATAACTATAACTAGATTCAGGTTCAATCAAAGTAGAAACAACTTGATCACAAAGCTTACTGTCCATCTCGATAATAAATGCCTGGTGATTTGCCTACCTGTTATCTAGCATTGCATAAATCCAAGGAATACTCTGTCCAACGTCTCCCATTGTTTGTGCCTCCTATGCATTGTAGATCTATAGTCTACCACCCTGATGTTGTGGACAATATCTCCTATGATGCTCTCCTCCACGAGTCCAAAAGTACAAAGGCTTCCAACATGCACCATCATTCTACTGCTCAAACTGAAATCCCTATCCTCTATCAGATGCATTGAACTTCTTAGGTGGTGATGAATTGTCTTTTTTACTTATATCTTGAGGTTTGGTTCACTTCTTGTCACATTTTCCTTTATTCTTTGCATTTCCTTTCCAAACCGACTTAGACTCATATTTTCACTTTGATTCTTCATAACAATCCTTTAGCTTTTGGATGGCCTCCTCTAATGATCTAGGATCATCAAACTCAATCTTGTCCTTTAATGCTACTAGAAACTCACTAATGAATCGCTATATCTTGGCCTTCTCCTCCTTCCCATAATGTACAGACCTCAATAACTCCAAGAATCGGCTAGTGTATTCCTTATCGGTCATAGATCCCATCTTTAGCTCATAGAAATATTTTTCCCTTTTGTCATAGTATCTCTTTGATAGATACCTCTTCCTGAATAGTCTCTCAAACTCACTCCAAATCAACTCATCTTCATAAATACCTCCAACATTATTTACATGTTCCCACCAAATGTTCGCTTTACCTTTAAGGCTAAATATAGTTATTTTGGCCTTCATGCTCTCTAAGTAATCATGCAATCTGAAGAACTTGTTCATCCCAAGAAACCATGCTTCTACATCATGTGACTTCTTTATTTCTCCATCGAATTTAGGTTCCTTTTCTTTCTTAAACTCATCCATAAAATATCCCTTGTCACTCCGCCTATAAGGATGATAGTGATGATGACCATGATGCCTAACTAAACCAAAACTAGAGTAAATCCCATCTCCACTACCTCATCTATCATGTGTATCCAAGAATCTGCCATCTATGACTGTGTCGTCTCTATCCAACTTGTGCCCACCATGTGGCATTCTATCACGTGCTCCATTAGTCTTATCCTCCTATCCAAGATTGATTCTAAGTGGTCCTTACCTTTGCAAGTCTAACAAGCTCTAAAGAATCACCGTGTTGAACTTTCATTGTTTCTAATGTGCCATAGAAAGTCTCTCTTGTGATTGAACGATTCATTCATTGGCTTATTTGCAACTCCTTATTTATGCCTTCAAACTTCTTAGAGTGTCTACTATGTCAGGAGAATATCCATCACCATGTTGCTCATCTGATTTATAGGGATAATCTCATGGGTTGTATTCTACCATATTGATAGTCATCTTTTTTCTTCTCTTCCTATAAGGTATATCATGTCAACTAAACTACACTCTAAATAAACCAATGTACCTCAATTTAGTTCAGGGCAGGATATCTTGTCTAAAATACCAACCAGATTAGTACAATACATATATATACATAATCATTTCAACATTTTATCATCATTTCAATCATTATCCAAATGCATGACCATACCAACCACATACCATGACCTCATGCGTGAAAAATATCACCATTTTAATGTATTCATAACAACATATAAACTATGATGTGCATGACCAATGCATAGCTGACATGCACTCATGATGACCACAACCAATAACAACACCAACAATTTTTCACATGGAAATACCACTACAACTATGACCGATGCCATGCATATGCAACAAGCACCTAGACCACAAGCATTAGGAACACATATGCAACCTACATGTATGCATGACCAACACACACAGCCCATCTAGTCCAAGGGGTGAACCATGCTCTGATACCACTCTGCACCCACCCTCCTCCCACATTTACCCAAGTTAACCAGGCCACTGGGATAAACATGTGACAAGAGGCTAATATTATGTCACTTAACTACCCATGTATAGTTAAGGAAGTGGAACCGACAAAAAAAACCATTTTTACCTTCAACACATGCTATAGAACCTTCAATAGCCAACCAACCCTTCCAGGTGACCAACCCTTGTGACAACATGACATTTCACTGATCTAGACCGCCAACCACTCCCATCACAAGCCATGCATGTGAATGAGGCCTTCTATTCGCTCCCAGAGCAAGGAATGCCAGTGACTATGGAATTTTTCAACTAGTTCTGAGCCAACGAACGTGAATTTTGTGCCAATTTTTAGGGCTAGGACTCAAGCCACTGCCCAAAACTTCATGAAAAATTTAGAAATAATAAATAACATTAAAACATTATTAATAATGCAAACATTTGATCAATGACTTTCCTGGAACTGTACCAGACATGATAGGCATTTTGTCAAACATATCCAAAATATGCAATCTACAGGTCATAACAACAAATCTGAGCATAAGGGTCTCATACTTATCTGAGATTCATAAGGAAGGATTGATGCCTTATCACAATAGTTGCATTATCATCTACTAGGTCATATATTCGTTTTTCATTATGTTTCTACTCAAAACATGATGAGAGCCATGATACATCAATTATATCAGAAAACATCCTCTTAACCAACATATATTCAACATAAATAACAAATATATGAAAACCATAAAAACCAAATACGAACAAATATATTTACCCATCAAATACAAGAAGAAATGAGATCTTATTAATGTGTGTAGAATGCAACTAGGTCTGGGACTTCCACGTACCACCCAACCATAGATTGGCTGAACCAAATATTTCTTTCAGCGAATTGCCCTTGTTCCATATTCCAAGCATGAACATGGGATCTCATGGAACCATTCAAACAAAACTGAACAAGGGCTATTAGAGGCCAAGCCACCTCAACCCTTAATCAGTGATTCCACCTCACAGTCAGACATCACTAACCATCACCTAATTATTCTCTACCCAAGTTGTTTAGTGCTCTAGATCATTTGTCCAACTTGGGCTTTCAGCACTAGTAACTCCACCCATAGCATCTATCGAGATTCCAGAGCATTTTCCCAACTAGGGCTTCCAGGACTAGTAACTCATCCAACAGCCATAAGGAACATGAGAAACAACCAAAAAAAATAAAAATAAACCCACAACACCATGGCTATCCAGGAAACAGAAAGTCTAGGAAAATCCACTATCAATCCATGCATCCCCCCTTGTCAATGACAAATAATAACCAAGAAACCACATGCATGTGCCATGCATGCCAAAACTAGAAAGGAAATAATACATGCAACTCGATACCAATAAGAAAAACTCGTTGTAGTTGTTTATCCTGATGTCCTCTTGTGGTTTCCTACTCTTCCTTTTCCTTCTTGATCCAAATCCCAAGTATGTCATACTCCTCCAAGAGTGATCCAAGAAAACTCAAGTGTCCAAAAGTATGAGAGAGACAAAGTAGAATAAACAAATCCAAGCTAAAATTGACAAAAGTTTGTCAACTGATCCTCATAATCCTTTTTATTAATGAGGGCTCTAATTTTTTCAATTTTCCATTATTTTCCTTCATTTTCCTCCTCACACGCAACCTGTGACCTTTCACCTTCCTTTTCTTCTATTTTCCATTATTTTCATAAATAAAATGCCAATAAATGCCTCTTGCATATCCAAAGCCTTTGTAATTGTCTTTGCCAATTTTCATAGCCATTAATTAATCACAATTGATGCCCACCACTTATGTTTTTACCCAACATTCAACTTGGAATATGTGTCCCATGAACTTCGTTATTTATTTTCCTTTATTAACTTTATTACATGGATTTTTTACTAGAGTTGTTACAAGTACAATATTTACAAAGTCTTTGTATAAATTATTATCATGTATTTGAAAAGATTGAGCAGGAATAGAGCCAAGAACATAGAAGGAAAACTCCTACAGGTGGTTCAAAGAGTTCTCAAAAATTTGGAGTAGATCTTGGCAGTTAGCCTGTAAGCTAGCTCCAAAAATTTGGAATAGGGCTTCTAGTTTCACTCTCTTAATTGAGAAAACTAAGTTGTAGCTACATGGAGGACGGATTTTCCATGTTGCTGAAAACCTCTAGTCGCACTCACAAGACAGTACGTTTGTAGCTTGGTTGTAAAGTTTGGTTTAAAGTGGTTCTAGATTAGAGAGAAGGTCACCAGTGGAACTTGTTTGACATCTAGATGATTATGTGTCTCTAGGTCATGCAATAAGTTTTGACAAGTGGACCCCATTTCCACAACTCAATCTTGGAGGTTGGGTCATGCATAGTAACTCTTAGCTCATGTTTACCTTTATGAGCTTGTAAAAATAGGTAAATGTGGGGTGGGGTGTTACAATAAGATACGAAAAAACTATATCCGAAGGGTTTTCATTACAAAAAAGTGACTCCAATTTAACCGAGTGGCAAATAATGAAGCCCTTTTTTTCCAAGTCAAGTCTTAAATGAAAACCTTAAGGGTCTAAAAGCTACAAATCTCTTTACGACAAGAGCGAGAAGGAAACCAGGATTCCATTGTAAGTGGTTAGCCTTCGAACTTAGTTAAAACCTATAAGCAGTTGAAATTATGGTAAGAACTTGGTTAAAGATGAAAAAGTAAAGCTAGCAAGTCGGAGCACGTCGTTATTCAAATATCTCGTTCATAGGTAGAAACTATACCTCTAAGGATTTCACACAAAACAAAATTAAATAATCAATTTTGTAAGTAAGAAATAAGAGATTATAAGACTAACTGAGAAATAATTAAAAATTATCACTTACTTGTAACTTTCCAGAACCCTGATGAATCTGGTGCCATGCTAAGGAAATAGAAATCAAACGTTTAGATGTGAAGAAGGAATTATGAATGAACTATTAACCAATAATATTAGATAGAATTGAAGCATGAGAGGGATTCTCTTATTATATTAATAGAGTTGGAGGCCACACAAACTCCTCAACTCCAGCAGAACAGTCTAGCTCATAAGTTTGAAGCCTAAAAGAAAGCTTTATCCATTAAAAGTATAACCCCAAACTTCATACAACCAGTAATTACAAGAACCAATATGAAAGAATAACAATTTACCTTTTTCGTTGTTGCAGGAACATGACCATGAACAACTTTAGAAAGGGTTTGAATGCCTATTGTAGATCTCAATCGGAAATATGAAAAGTTACAAATGAAAATTATGAATGCGATGGAGTAAGGGAGTAGTGGCCCAAAATGAACCTCAATCAATCATGGTTGTTAAATCATTACCCTAATGAACTAGGGATGGATCTTTTGAAACCTACACATTTCCAGGAATAGACATGTCTCTATGATGGGGCGGTCTAGAACCTGATAGCTAGGATGTCAAGAAGGTTCATCATAATAGTCTAAATTTTGATGAATGTGCTAGCCACAGTAACCAGGAAAAAATTATAAAGGTTGAGACCATTAGGCTGTGTAAAATTATATAAACATAATAAATAATGAGCAATGTAAAGTTAAACAAGCCTAACATGTACAATATCAGGTTGTGACCATCAAGCTAAACGAAAGTATTCACTGGAAAGAACCCAAGTTTTACCACTCTTCAATATGTATAATGTGTGATATAGTTGTTCTAACTATGACTATAATTGTTACGCAAAATAACAAGACTAAAAGGGCATTAACATTTATAATACAATAACATATATATATATATGTGTGTGTGTGTGTGTGTGTGTGTGTGTGTGTGTGTATGTGTATGTGTATGTGTATGTGTATATATATATATATATATATATATATATATATATATATATATATATATATATATATATATATATATATATATATATATATATATATATATATATATATATATATATATACATAGACATATACATATACATATACATATACATATACATAGACATATACATATACATATACATATACATATACATATACATAGACATAGACATAGACATAGACATATACATATACATATATATATATATATGACATTAAAATATTTTAAGCTTAGGCATTGAGATATTTTATTTATGGCTTGTATTAAATTACTTTATTATTACGCCGTAAGGCATTCCCTCTAGGAAGAACTCCCCCAACTACCACCGTATACCCCTGTGCACTCTCAGATCTAATCTTAGATGATTGAAATTTTTTCCACCACTAGATCCCACTGCGTTAATTGTCAACTAAATCTTGATTTGTGCAAATGTTCACCTTGTTGATCTTTATTATAACTCATCAACATATTGCAAGTAATTCATTGACCTTTCCCTCATTCTATTCTCCTCATCCACGGTGATCCTATGGTTTTTCCCTCTTAGATGTTACTCAAGCATCTGTTTAGTTTATTACCATGAATTCCTTTGGAAATGGTGAGGAATTTGGGACCCCATTTTTCCTTTAGTTTGTAGGATGTGTTGTGTAGGATTATTTATGGATCTACCGGATATACTTTTCATGTCCAAATTGTTGTGAAGTTTGTTATATAACTTGTGTATTTTGTATACCTCCATTTTTTTAAGATGACATTGATATATTTTATTTGGTTTTGGTAGGAGTACAGGTGTTGATAGTTGCTACATTGTTTAATCATATCTATGTAGCTTGTAACAATGGACTATATGAAATTAAGTGCTACGGAAAAGGAGACTAGCAGTGTTCCTCAATAGAATATTTGTTCGAAGATAGTAGATAAATAATTTAATGAGTTCCTACTCTAGTTTTTCATATGCTTCATCTCAGATAGCAGGTGCAGTTTAATATAGTTTAAACAATTTCCAACGAATTTTTTCAGTGGGTCCTTTAGTGTTGATGACTCTCAATGAAGTAAGAAATGGATTACGATAAGACATTAAAAAATCATCATTTACCATCCAATATGTTTAAAAAAAACCAAAAAAATAGTCTTCATATGTCAAATTCCAGGACTCGATGTGACCAACATTTAGAAATTCTGATTCAATTCAAACACTCAAAAATGCCTACAAAAGAGATGAGAATCCACGAACTAAAAATTTGACCAGGAATCCATGACCAACATAATTCCTATATTGTTCATAATCCTTCCTATATTATTTGTTGCAGTGTTTTGTCATGTAGGAAGTGCTTCTACAACTCCAGGGAAATACATCTAGTTCTCATATTGTCAGTTTTTTGGTAAGCAATTTCTTCTTCTTTTATGGGTCACTGTTTATTTCATAATGTTATATCGAAATTTGGGTTTTTATTTTCATTTTTTAATTATTACTATTTTACTTCAATTTTTTTGGTTTATTAATGCCCGTCATATATAAGTGTATACACCCTCTCGTAATCCAGAGAAGAGGGGACTATGGAGATTTTGGAAAAATTCAAGGCCAAGGCATGTCCACTCAATTAAAAGGCATAAAATTATAACCAAATTAACATCCAGTCATAGGCTCTAGTCGATCATTCAGAAGAGTTTAGATGCAAAACTAGTTGACCACAACACACATATCTTAATTTTTTCTGTAAGAACCATCTCTCGTTGGTGTAGTAAACCCACATTTGTTTTTATATTTTTACAAGGTAGGGTTGGAACCCAAGTCAATGATATAGTTGAGGGAAAAAAAAAACTCAATCAAAGCGACCTTCTCCACATGGTCGAGATGGAAGTCAAGCTATGGTCAACTCTAGTGAGTGGAGAAAGGCCATAATTTTGATGGTAAATTTTTTGCCGAAATTTGGCCAAAAAGTTTTCAAAAAATCTAGTGGAAATGGATTCGGCATCATGAAAAACCCCTAAGACACCCTCGTTAAATTATGATGTAAATAAGTGTCAACATTAGTTGACTATCATCATCAAAGCCCTAGTTGAGTTCGGAAAAAAAAATAACAATGTGATAGATACCTAGAATTCCCTCGTAGCCCAAAAAAAAAATTGGTGCAGAGATAAAACCATATCAAACCATCATATGTTTTTGGTTAAAACCAAATCATGAATTTTATTACAATTGTCTCAGTCTTATTCGTGTTTTTCTCTACTAAACCTGTCATCACAGTCCTATGTGCTCTCATATCATGTTGGGATAAGTAAGTTATCATAGAGGAGAAGAATGATCTAATAATAATGAAGGTAAGAGAGAGTATAGTAAGATTCCTTATATGGACACCATTAATAAAAATTTCCAACAAAACGAGGGTGAAAAACAGGCCCAAAGAGTTCATTAAAATATCATAAAACCCAATCACCTCAACATCATGGTACATAGAGGTTTAGTATATGCTCTCAACCAAATCTTACTCTCTCTTTTCATAATACATACAATTTTAATTCAAGATCTTTAACTGGGTCTTCTTACTTTTACTATCAATATTACCACTTATTTCATGTGTGTGATCTCTTAATCTCTCTTTATTATTATGTTTTCCCATGTCCAATAATTCCTTTATGTTTTGCTTAACATGTGTCAAGTTGCCTATTATATTTTAATCTACGTTCGTATGGATTATTATGTTGTTAATCTCTTTAGCTTGTGATGTGAGTGTACTATTTCTAATTACTTCATCTCTTTCCTCCCTATGATGAGAAACTTCATTATTCCCTTCCAAATTCTTTAATTTCAATTGTTGTGACTCTGGTTTAAACCAAATAAAATTTTTAAATCAATATCTTTACTCATTTCTAATTTGATAATATTTTGAGGAAACGACAAGTGAGTTGGAAAAATGTCATTTACCTTTTTAGTAATTTTTATATCCATTTGGTTTGGTGGTTTTTTAATAGCATATCCCCAATTTTTTCTCCAGATATAATTCATAAAACAAAACTATACATCGGGTTTCTCCTATTTAGTATCCTGACCTTCTCCTTCACAATGGGAAATATTTTGTATTCTTTCAAAGGAAGAATGTGGGATATCCCTAATAGATATAGCAGCAGAGGAAAATTTAGGTTTCCAAATGCAGTATAAGATGTCTTTAAGTGGAAGTGACCTTGAAAGGGTTAATGATTTACATTATCATGGATGGTACATGCTTGCCTTGGAAATAGTTGTTGGTTTACATTATCGTGAATGGTACATGCATAAATAATGTAAGACACCCATTTAAGTTGTGTGATATATTATGATCACTATAAGAATTCATAATCTTGAAATCCCTTGTTTTTAACGGAAATTGGAAAGCTTGAAAAGTAGTTCTTCTTTGTTAAAAATAGAAATTTTGAAGTGAATTTGGGAAACTTGTAAAGCAATTCTTCTTTGTTGAAGTAGTTTCTTTGAGGAGAATTTGTGAAGCTTGGAAGGCACTTTCTTTCATGTGCTACGCATGAATGTAATATTCCTTACACACCAATTTGGACTTGAATATATTGAATTTTGGATATGGAAATTGTTTATCAACATCAATACCTAGCCAAGAGACTAAATAATAAATCAGTGTGTGAGGGGTGGAAGGGGATCTATGGGATTCTTAACATCAAGTGTTAACTTCTATGGGATTCTTAACATCAAGTGTTAACTTCTAGCTAAATTCCTCGCCTCTAAGCTTAAATCCTTAGTCGGCATTACGGAGTCCTTTGTCAAAGACTTTACATCCTTTGTTGAAGAACTCAAAGGCATAAAACTGGAACCAGAGGATATTCTGATGAGTTTTGATGTAGTCTCCCTTTACACTTCCATCCCTATAAAGGAAGCCATGGAGGTTATCAAGTGTCTCACAGATCCTAATACCACTCATTTAGTTGAGATCTATCTCACTTCCACTTTTTTCAGCTTCGAAGGCGAGTTCTTTGAGCAGATCTGTGGTGTCGCTATGGGCTCCCCCCTATCCCCTATTGTTGCTAATATTTTTATGGAAGATTTTGAATCCAAAACTTTAGCCTCTACCCATCTCCTTCGTAAACTCTGAAAGAGATTTGTATATGACACCAATGTCATCTGGTCTCATGGCCAAAAGGAGTCGGATCTCTTCTTCAAGCATCTTAACAATCAATCATCGACCATAAAATTCAACATGGAACAAGAAGTCAATGGTTTCCTCCCTTTCCTTGATATTCTTATTTTGAAGAACGTAGATGGTTCACTCTACCACAAGGTATATCAGAAGAAAACTCACACTGAGCAATACCTTCACGCCAATTCCCATCATTTCCCAACTCAGAAGTTGGGCGTTCTCAACACCCTCTCTACTCGTGCCCTGAGAATCTCTGATGAAAAGAGCTTCGATGGAGAGAAATCCTATCTCCTTAATGTCTTTGTTGAAAATGGTTATAGCAGACACCTCGGTCAAAAATCTTTCCTTAAAGCCTTCAAGAACTCAGTGGTCAAAAAAGAACCTAAAAATTGTATCATGGGGGTCCATATGCCTTTAATCCAAGGGACCACTGATAAGATGGCTAGGATTATTAAGAAGCATAACTTTCCCTCGACCTTCAGACCCCTTAAAACCATTCGTAATTCCCTCCGATTAGTAAAAGATCCCATCAACCCCAAGGACATGAAAGGTGTATATTATTCCTTGTTCATGTGGAACCCCATACAACGGTGAGACTGGTCGCTCTATTAACCAAAGGATTAATGAGCACGCAGCTGACCTAAAGCATGGGAGAACCAAGTCCTTTTTACTAGCGGAACATGCGGAGAAGACTAATCATCATGTTTGTATTGAGGAAGCCCAAGTGATTGCTAAGGTTGCACATTTTCATCACCGAAAATTTAGGGAAGCTATTGAAATCGAAAAGAGGCCTTTAAATCTCAATAGGGATGATGGGTGGAAGATAAGTAGCTGTTGGATCCTTGCCCTTTCATCCCAATCACATCTCCCCTCTGCTTCATTCCCCCCCACCCCCCTCTATTAATAACTTAAACAAAAAAAAAATTCCCCCTTTCCTTTTTGGCCCTTATCCTAACTAATCGGTTTGTTTCTCTTTAGATAGCTGAACGAATTAATTTAAAAAGTCTCCCAAAAAACATTAATGATATAATATTACTTTCTATAATTATTTAATAATATTTAATTTAAAGACAATGTTAAAACAATACTATTGACTCATATTAAACATTAATAATATTACCCTTGTCATAACTAACTAAATGAGTTAATATTATAAGATTACTATCTAGATTTATAATAGGAAGTTTATTACAATTATACTTAATATCATTATATTAAAGCATTTATGACTCATTTTAAATAAATATTAATATTATACATATCATTAAGATTGACTCGTAACAAATATTAATATTATACGTTAAATTATGATTACCCTTGCTATAACTAACTATAAGGGGTTAATATTAACCATTATAAGATTAATATTTAGATTTGAATAATATGGTTTGGCTAAAAAAAATTGTAAATTCTACCCTATTATAGTATTAAAATCTAATAATATTTAGTATAATAATTTTATAAAACTTATTAGATAATCCAAGGATGTATTAAATGGCATTATAAAATACTAATATTTTTTCATTGATAATAATATTATAATTAAACAATTTTTAACCTACCTAATCTAGCCATTTCTTAATCAATTGTGGCCTTGGTCCAATTAAGCCTAATATAGTCGTTTTTCCAGTCAAACCTAACCATTGGAAGATCTGTCATCCCTATTTAACATGTAGCCATGATCTGATTTTTTCAACTTGTCCTAACAACGAACCACATTCATTGGTTTGAAACGCGTCGAGAAAGATTTTCTAATGTGATTTTTCCGAAAATATTTTTAAAAACTCAGGAAAATAGTTTGTTAATATCCCACAGGCCCATAGTTGTATCTCTCTCACCCCTTTGGCTAAGTTTTGTATTTGATAGTTAGTTTATAGGAGCTCAATGCATTAAATGCTATTAATATTGTTTGATATTGAATGATATTTTGTGATAACATAGTATTCATCAGGGATTGATAGATATTGTCTATAGGATCCCAATGTTCATAGAAGGAATCTATCAAAGGAGCATTCAAGTTTATTTAAATCATAATGAGAAAACAAAGGACTGCAATGTTAACACTAAAATAATGCCCAATACCACTAATACTAATGAAAATGGGGATGTAACACAAGATTTTTCATGTTTGATGTGTATTACTATCATCTAATTTGGGCTTATTCTCTTATTGGTAGATTATGGTTCAAATTTAGGATTATGGAGATGTTTGCAGCCTGTCATGGGCCTAGGCATTTAATGCTTGAGATTTAGACTAGATCATTTGTATCTAACTGACTAAGCCACTATTAAAGCTCTTCTCCCAGGGTTTTTTTGTCCCTAATACCCCACCACATCTTTATACACATGACTGGAAAAACTAAGGTTGATGGACACATAATTAGAGTATTCCTGTTGACAAATGAAGAGGGAGGGGCTCATAATGAGGCTATTCATACTCATGATTTAGACTCATTGACTAAACTCCATTACTAACAAATAATGATGATAATACCATCTTTAAAGAGGTATACTTACCATAGTTGTAGGCATCCCTATAGCAGCATCCATTCTTCATTTATTCCTTCCTACTTCTCTTATATTCAGATCATCAATTTTAAATTTAAAGAAGATACACCCTCCTTTATTATAAGAAGAGATAGACACTAAATGGGCATACAATGTAGAGATAGAAAATAAACAGATAAGAATGGACAAAAACACTACCAGATATAAAAAAAATACAAAAACACAAAGGAAACACTACTATGCATGAAAATTCAAACATATACGAAACTCTGTGAATGATGGAGGAGGATGTGAACAAACAATTGCATGAAAATTCTCACATATATATAGAGTATGTACCTCCTTTGCCGTTAAAGGAGTGGATACAAGAAAAATATTGGTCCACATCAAAACAGAGCTAACAGATCTTTGAAAAAACTTTATCCTCTTCTAGAAAAGGTAACGGATAAATAACATCAATATCCAACAAAATATCAATCTGCTTCTATAAGAATTTCTCCATTTTATCTATTTTCATTGGATACCATACCATTTCTCAAAATTGGAAGAACGAGTTTGAATTCAACCCACCACTTAGCAATATTCTCACCTGAGCCTCAATTTCATCTAGTGTTACATGTCATGCCCATAAAGCCTAATACCAACCTCAACTATTATCATTTGTCAGGGAAATAGAACACAACATAGGGATATGTTCTTTCTTTTGGCATGACTTCTTAAAAAACTTCTTGGATTTAACTCTAGCAAAACAAAATGAAATTTTGTAATCGTAGCTTCACCGAAACAAAATTACATTTTTTAATAATCAAAATACAGAATTTTTGTAATTGTAGCTTCAGCAAAACAAAATGACATTTTGTAATAACCAGAAGCCTATTTGGAATTTTGTAATTGTAGCTTTAACAAAACAAAATGAGTCAATGGAAAAATAATTGAAATTAGTTGGCTCATATCCATATATTTTAGGTCTTTTTGGATCACAAAGTCTCATTTTCAAATTTTGTACTTGATCAAGGTGTTCCAGTTCAAGTTACACCTTTTCATTCCCTTGAAATGGAAAATTTTCAGTTCGTTGATTTGTAGTATCAAGAAGATTCTCTACTTGTTGATTTTCAGCTCCGATAGTGTGATGTATAGTGTAATTTGCAACAAAATAAGTTTCCTCATCTTCTTAACATATAGAAAGTTAAGTGTGATTTTCACCATCTTTGCAAGAGAATTTGTGGAAGATGCAGAACAAATGGTTGACTTGAACTACTCAGATAAGTGGAAAGCCCTTTTAAACAAGACATATGTAGAAATGTGATAAAATATCCAATATACCTTCACATTTTCATAGTGACCATCAAAAATAAGCAATTAGTTGATCTCCAAATATTTTCAGTGGTCATCTAGACTTACGTCGCATTTTTGACTACCAAATACTATAAAATAAGAAACTTTAGGCTTAGCATGTGTCCAAGATTCCTTTAGATTCATATTCAACACTTCCCTAGGAGGCATGCAATTTTGAATGTAATTTGCACAACTCATTTTTTTAGCCTAGAAAGAAGGGGTTGTGTTCTTGCAATTCGCCACTCTTTCAGTGACTAGTTCTTTCTTAGCAATGTCATTTTGTTGAAGGGTGTACACATTGATGTTGAGTACCATTTGTTCTACAAAATATTTTAATGCTTGACTCACATACTCCCCTCAGTTTTTGTGGAAATTTTCTTCATAGTAAGGGATATTTGTTACTTAGTAAAATCCTTCAATGTATTAAAAGGAACAAATACCTTGCTCTTGTACTTAAGAAAGTACACCCAAGAGAGACATAAGTCATCACTAAAAGTGAGTGCATACTTAGCCTCTGAAAATAAATCAGTCAGAAATGGGATGACATCACTATGTACCATCTTATAACATTTCATAGCACACAAGGCCTTAACTTTTGGAAAATGATCCTTATGTAAGAAACTTTAGGAAGACCAAGCACTAAAGTTTAGGGTCTCAACTATTACAAATACCTGTAATTCATATGTCCAAATCTTTTATGCAAAAATCTGCTCAAGAAATCAACATGTGCAATAAAGGAGGAACCTAAAGAAGGCTCAAAACCAATGAATGTGTATAACCAAGAACTATGATCAACTCTTCCAAAAAAACAACAATTTTTGAATTTGTATTTCTTTAATGACCACATCATGAAGAGAAAAGTTAAAACTCTATTGTCTTCCCATCACCAAAGTGACAAATCTAATAAATAGAGAGTAGATTGGTAGAAATTTTAAGAGTAAGGAGAACATTATTAATGTAGCCATTACCTAACTGCACAATTCCTAAATCTAAAACATCACATCGAGAATAATATCCAAGTATAAACCTATATCATTCACCAAATAACAATAAAAATCTGTTTGATGGGACTAATCCATACCTCATGCATGAAATTTGCATAGTTTCTAAGCACAAGTCAATATGTTCTTGAATTTAAAATTCTCAATGAACATGTTAATATTGTGTGTAGCAGAAACATGAACAAAGTCAGTGGGGTTTTTATTGAGGTTTTGATCAGTTGTAGTCAATTTTATCAGTGAGGATGAGGTCCAAACTTCATAGATATTAATCTAATATTTCAAGAAACATATTGGGATTCTTTTCATTTTATATGCAGTGTGGAGTTTATTATTTTGGCCACAAAGAATTCCCTTCATGATCAAAATTAACTTAGATATGCTTCACTCGATATATATATATATATATATTAGTTGAATTCAATATCTATTATATTTCCATTCTTGTCCTTGCACTGAATTATCAAGTCTTGATTTTACTCTTAAAATGTTGTAATCAGATCTCAACATGGCTCTGAGAGCTTGGAAGCATATATTTTTGAATGGTGTGTATCCTGGCATGAAAACCTACTATGCTCAGGCATGAAAACCTACTCTGCTCTTATAAAAGGGCTCTTGCAGAAAATTCGTTAGGAAGAAGCCTATGCTTAGCTTGAGACGGCTATGAGGATCAATTTCTATGGTTTGCACAAACTTCTCATAGGAGAATGACTGACTTTAATTGAATTTGGATTCCTAAAAGAAGAAAATATGAAACAAATTAAACTTTAGAATATGACCTTTATTCTATTTTGTTTAGATGGAAACAAAAATTATTTGAATTTTTTTTTAAATGATCATAAAAAAACTATGTGACACCATGTAGGGGTAACCCTTGAGTTAGAAGTGTATTGTGTTGTTAAAAAATGATGGGTTGGGATGTATTTGTTTCAAAGATCTGCAAAAGGTACATGAAAAATGGAATAGGGAAAAAACAAAATATTGGATTCCTGAGACATTTGTGAGGATCAATTTCTATGGTTTCACATAGATTTCTCATAAGAGAATGATTGAATTTAACTAAATATGGTTTCCCAAAACAAGAAAATAGGAAACAATTTAAAATTCAGAACATGACCTTTTTTCTATTTGTTTTATATGAAAACAAAAAATATTTGCAAAATTTAAAAAATGATCGTAAACAAACTATGTGACACCAGGGAGCAGTAATGCTTGAGTTAGAATTGTATTGTGTTGTTAACCAATGATGGTTTGGGATGCATTTGTTTCAAAGATACAATCCTGAGAAACCTGAGGACTGGCATTCAAGACAAACTGCTTACTAAGGAGGTATATCATGTGACAACAAGAAAATTGTTTTATATTATTTACTCAATAAATGCATTCTTGCAC
Organism: Pinus tabuliformis; assembly: GCA_031772625.1. NCBI lineage: Eukaryota > Viridiplantae > Streptophyta > Pinopsida > Pinales > Pinaceae > Pinus > Pinus tabuliformis. Next base: position 725,525,032 of record CM062816.1, read on the forward strand.
TTTGCAGGCACTCTAAAACCACATTGAACAAAACTCATTTAGGGGACTGGAAGAAATGAAGAAAATATAATAGGAGTTAAGTTCACTCTAAGCTGGACATCACAACTCTTGAGCCTTGCAGAGGATGAAAAAGAGGTCGAGGTCCTTGTAAATGAAATATTCTTTGATGGGTTGCTTGCTTGCAATATATTTTTATGACCTGCAACATTGTCGAGGTCTATTGGGGACCTATCATTATATGATACTATATTTATTTATCCAATTGCTTTATTCTAATGAATGAAATGTCATAGGAATAACTTGGTATGTCATCACATAACATATCACATCTTCTCTCTTCTATGCTACTCTTACCTACGCTACCACTTTACGGCATTTCCTTTGCAACATCAAGTGCAATTGCTAGTTATTAATATGTTTTAAATGTTACATATCCATTTTATATGAATCATTGAATGAATTAAATCTCTATTTAATAGAAAGTAATTTATTTTTTTTTACTTTAAATTATTAAAATATTTCACCGGGATCAACATTAAAATAATTCCTCTTTATATATATAATAGTTAACACAGATATTTAGATATTCAAATAATTTATTTGATTCGTATATTAAACTAATTTTAAAACTATAAGAATTATATATTTTCACCATAATCGAAAGAGAAAATATATAATAAGTTGTTCTTTTTAGTCCAGTATGGAGAAGATGTTATAGTTTCCATGAATGAGTGTAAATATTTAAATCTTGACTCAATATCTAAGAGATGTTTTAGTGGTTGTAAATGAGTGTAAACATTTAAATATAGGCTCAATATGGAGAGATGATGTAGGCACTTTAAATGAGTGTAGAGGGTCAATATGGGACAGATGGTGTAGTGTCCGTAAAATGAGGCACTAAATCAAGAAATAATAAATGTCCACTCAACTAAAACCAGCACATCAATTCAAGAAATAATAAATGTCCACTGAACTAAAACCAACCTAGATCATCTTAGCTCCCGATTTACCAAGAGTCAAGAGGGATCAATTTTTTTTTACTCTAAAAGAGGTTTGCACATTTTATCCCTCTAGGCACTTGGTAGATACAAAGTTAAGATGGATCTAAACTGATATATTTAATGGTTAACATGGATATTCAAATCATTTATTTAAGCCTTATATTAAAATATTTTTAAATATATAAGAATTATATTTTCACCATTCTCAAAAGTGAAAAAATATATATTGTTTTTTTTATAGTTTAGTATGGGTTGATGTTGTAATGTTCATAAATGAGTGTAAACATTTAAATATTCACTCAATATGGTAGATATGTTGTAGGGGTTGTAAATAAATATAAACATTTAAATATTTGTTGTATGTGGGATAGGTGTTTCTAATGTCAATAAAATGAAGAATTATATCAAAAAATAATAAACTTCAACTCAACTAAACCTAGCCTAGAGCCATATTAACTCTGAATCTACCCAATATAGATCCATATTAACTCAGAATATACCAAGTGGAAACAAATCTCTCTCTTTATAAGCGGTTTGCACATAAAATGGATGTAGGTTGGTTATATATATATGATTGGAAAAATCATGGGTTGTCAAAACCTAGAGCCTAAAAAAAACCAACAATAAATTGACTATTTTAACTCAATTTTATTGCAATTATTAAATTTTTTTAATTTTTTAATTTTATTCTTTTTTTATTTTTATTTTTATGTAATTTGACCAAGTCAAAATGTTTACATAATAAGAGAGGAAATGAAAACATATCTTCCTTATTGGATAGGAGAGAGGGCTCAAGAGGTGATCTCCATGCAGAATGTAATAAAAAAATAGAAGTGATAAAAATAACAAATCGATTCAATTCAATTCGATTTATTATGCTTGATTTTAGACTTTTGTGATCCATATAGACTTTCAGATTGTCTTTCGGATTAATCTCATCATTAGTTGTTGGTAAATGTTTCCAACCATATAATGTGGTTCATCTTTAGGACAAAGGTGAAAAATCAATCTATCATCATGTTTAAATAGCATAGATGCATCAGTTCTAGAAATAACCGTTAGAAAAATAAAATAATTTAATTAAAATTAAATGTTAGGATAAAATCTTGGTTAATAAATTATATTATTAAAAATAAAAAAGAATTAAGTAGTTAAGAAAACTAACTATTTAAAATAAAAATAACAATAACAATAAAAAATAATAAAAAAATTTAAAATTTAAAAAAAAAAATTAAAAATTAAAAAAATTAACATGGTAAAGGAAAAGACTTGGAAGAAAAATTAGTAAAAAGAGGAGAAAAGTGATTAAATTAATATTATTGTATTTTAATAATAAAAAAATAATCTCAATATTATTCCCCATTAATTCTCTATTTTATTATATCTAATATTAAAATATTTGAGTATATTTTATTAGGATTAGACATAAATTTATAGTATAAAAAAAAGACTATGATAATAAATTATATATAATGGTATTATGTGTGTGTTTGTTTATATCATATATTGAAACTTATGTTATTGTTATAATAAAATATAGTATTGGAGAATATATATATATGTTAGGATAAATAAAATCAAGAAAATTAAAGAATGCAACTACAAGAAAAAAGATACAAAAAAAGAAAAAGAAAAAGAAAAAGGCGGGGGTGGAAGAAACAACCAAGTAGAAAGGACATGAATCTAGCTCCTACTTAATTTCCAACCATCATCCATGTTGAAATTATTTGCATGCTTCTCAATTTCAATGGCCTCCCTCAGCTTCCTATGATGGAAGCGATCAATCCTCGCGATGACCCAAGAATCTTCAATGCAAACATGGTGTTTAGTTTTCTTCGCATGTTCAGTTAAAGCTAAGGAGTGAAAATGATTGTACTTAATGTTTGTTGCATATTATTGAATTATTTCATTAATGGAGCCACTGGTTTCCCCAATGTAGGGAATCCAATAGGAGCAAGGGATTGAGTAAACTCATTTCATGTCTTTAGGGTTTTTCAAGTCCTTAATAGATCTAAGGGAATTTATAATGGCGTTAAGGGGCTTGAAAGTAGCAGAATTTTTATTATTTTTAAGAATATGAGCAATCTTATCAATGGTCCCAAGGTTGAACGGAAGTTTCACATTGGATATTTTTTCATCATAAGAATTTTTTGTCCTTTGTTCTTTACTCGCTATTTGAAATCTCTAAGACCTTGTTGTCTACTACAGCCATCATTTTAAAATACTTTCAAAGGATGAGATTTATCCTCTTCCAAGTGATTCTCATCAAAAATACTTAGAGCATGAGTGGCAAGCATGTTAAGAACTCTGAATATTTGCGTTGAAAATGATGAGAAATGGCATGAAGATATTGTTCCGTGTGAGTTTTTTTACGAAAAACTTGGTGAGATATGGAATAACCTTTCTTTCTAGAGAGGACAATATCAAGGAGAGGAAGGATAGCATCTACCTCGACATCCATCGTGAATTTGATGGAGTCATATTTAGAATTAAGATGGTAAAGAAAAAAACTAACTTTTCACGATTGTGGGGCCTATGTATCATCAACGAACATCTTCCAACACTTAGGGAGGAATTGAGTAGAGGAAAAAGCCTTGGTCTCAAAATCTTCCATGAATATGCTAGCAAATATAGGGTAGAGAGGAGAACTCATAGCTACTCCATAAGTTTGTTCATAGAACTCACCTTGGAAGCTGAAAAGGTTAGAGGTTAGGGAAAGACCAACCAATTTGGCAGTGTCATTATCAGTAATTCAACTTACGACGTCGACGGCCTCCTTAATAAGGATATTTGTATAAGTACAAACATTTTCAAAGCTTACTAACAAATCCCCACCTTATATATTTTAACTCCTTAACAAAGGAAGCGGAGTCCTTAACAAATGAATCTGTGAGACCAACTAGAGGTTTAAGGTTATGAGGCAAGAATTTAATAAGAAGATAAGTGGGCCCACCTATTGTGTTAACAATAGGTCTCAGGGGAGATCACAACCTTGTGAAACTTCGGAAGGCCATAAATTGTAGGGGAGAGAGGGTTGCTTTCAAAAATATTTTTGCTAAGGGGGTAAAGAGCATTATTAGATTTTTATGGTGCATGTGACTTATTTTGCAACTTTTTTAATGGGATTCTTATTGAGTTTTAGGTAACTACCGCTATTATAAAGGTGGTCCATAATTTTGTTAACATAGTCAACTTTATATAAAATTATAACGGCCCCATCTTTATCAACCTTTAGGAAAACATTGTCAGGGTTATCCTTCAAGGCTTTAAGGGTAAAAAACTAATCTTTGCTAATGTTTTTTTTAGGAGGCTTTACTTTCCTAAGAACAATAGCACAATCCTTCCTAATGAATTCCTTAATATTATAGGGAAGGTATCTAATCCCATATTCAATGTTACAAATAATGTCACCTGTGGGAATCTTTCTTAGGGAAAGGAAAAAGTTTAACCCTTTTTCCAAGAGGCGAAAAACAAGAGGATCAAAATTTACACTAGACAAATTAACAACATTTTTAAAAGAGTGGCAGGAAGATTTTTTATTATTATTATAAAAAATATCATTATTATTATTTTTATGATTATTATTATTATTATTATTGGGATCATTAGAAATACTTTTATTATTATTATTAGACATATCATTATTATTATTGCTCGAAATATTCTTAACAAAATTAATACTATTATAAGTAATATTACTGTTGAAGTTCTTAATATTGTCATTATTAGGGAATGAGGGACAAAAAAGGGTATAAGAAGGGAGCATGAAATGAGACCCAGGGAAAGAAGATTTGGATTGGGAAAAACAGTTGATGACGAAGGTCGGGTTTTTAGGAGGGATGAAGAGTATGAACCAACAAAAATCTTGTTGCAACGAAAAGCAAGAAAGTTAAATGGATGAGTGGTAAAGTCATTGGCAGAGTCATCCACTACAGTTGGAGGAGGGTTGACAGGAAGACGGGTCAAGGATGGAATGTTAAGGATGCATTAAGTAAATGGACGAAATTCAAGGGAGAGAGGGTAGATTTTCTAAATGGTGCACTACTGCTTCATTGAGGATGACGGGGTCTAGATAAGATAAGATGATTGGCCAAAATTTATTATATTATAATTTTGTTTTTATAATACAACTAAAAATGTGGTTTTCTCTAAAAATTATAATATGAATATTAATTTAAAATAAATTTAAATAATATATATATATATATATATATATATATATATATATATATATATATATAGATATATATATATATATATATATATATATATATATATATATATATATATATATATATATATATATATATATATATATATATAAATTAAACTAATAATTCCTATTCATAGTCATTATATTTAATCCATGGGGTCTTAGATAGATGGTGATTGGGTGCTCTGATAAGGCACTCCTTTATGTGAAGTCATCGGTTCAATTCCCCGCTCCTATATGGGTGATATATTGGACATGATGAAGATGTAGTCTCACCAAGATTACAAAAAAAATAATCATTATATGTTAGATTTTAAGCTTATGTGGCCTTCTTTTGGAAAATTATGACTCATATCAGCCATAGTATTATATACATATTGTCGACGTTTCGAATCCCAACGGGGATCCATATTCAGGACATAAAGGGAGTGACTGATTGAAAGAAGAGTTAAATGATCAAAAATCTAGATAAATACCTAATCAATGAATAAAAATATTAAAAAGCTAACTAATTTGTAAAAAATATATGTTAAAAAAATCTGAATAGAACTAAACCTGCATTAATAAAATGTCTATATAAAATAAATAATAAATAATTAACATATTTTAATATATTTATAAGTAATTAATTATTTATTTGTTAATTATTGAAATAACTAATTACTATAAATAAATAATAAATAATAAATAATTTATTTATTTATGAATGATAAAAAAAATATGAAAATTTGCTTGAAACCTAATTTGCTTAGTTATTAATAATAATAATATTAATAAATTTATTTATTTATTTGTAATAAATAAATAAATTATTATTATTATTATTAATTAATTAAATTAATCAATTTTACTTATACTCGTTATTAATAATTATTTATTCAGTTATTAATAATAATTAATTATTTTTTCTTAATAAATAAAAAATTATTATTATGAATAAATAAGCTTTAATAATAATTAATTAATTGATTAATAATTATTTATTTTAATAAAATAACTCCCTAATGAATTAATTAATGTGTTAGTTAAAATGTTTATATATATATATATATATATATATATAGATATATATATATATATATTATGCATTTTAATGAGATTCAAGGTAAGGAGAGAGGGTTGTACCTGGGATACTATACCTCAGAAGATCTTGAAGCACTGATATGCCTAATCAGGGGAAGCCAATTTCCACTGATCTCATTCCCACCATCCCTGTTGAGGTTATGCGGATATTTCATAATCTCAAGTGCCTCTCTGATTTTTCTCTTTTGATAATGATCTTCCCTAGCGATAATTTTGGCGTTTTCCAAACAAACATGATGCTTGGTCTTTGAGGAGTGTTTTGCAAGCGCTGAAGTGCGCAATATCCCATTCTTAATATCTGCTCCATGCTCTTTAAGTCTTGTTTTTAAAGAGCGCCTTGTCTCTCCAATATAACTTCTGCCGCAAGAACAATCAATCTTATAAACTCCCTTAAGTTATTGTTGATCAATGCTATCCTTGACAGACCTCATTCTTTGCTTAATTGTTCCACATGTTGTAAACTGAGTGAAGATGTCCTTCTTTCTTAAAATATTAGCATTCTTATCTATAACTCCTTGAATGAATGGAACATAAAAATTTCCACAATTTTCTTGAGAGCCCTTGGAGAGGACCTTTTCTTCACCTCATTTTATGGATTTCTTAATATCCTTGTCCTTGTATCCTATATCCTTAAAAATAGAGGTTAAGTGCTTAATTTATTCATTAAGGTGATTAGATTCGGATATTCTAAGGGCCCTAACAGTAAGAGTGTTAAGGACACCAAATTTTGGGATGGATGATGGTATGAATCAACATGAAGATAGTTATCAGTGTGGGTTTTCTTCCTAAAGATTTGGTGTCCCAAAGTATTTCCTCCTTTATGATAACAAGGACATCTAAAAAAGGAATTCTACTATTTTCTTCAAGATCCATAGTAAACTTAATTTCTCTCTCACCAAGAGAAGATATCTGGAGTCATAATCGGATCCCCTCTCTCACCAAGAGCAGATATATGAAGTCGCAATAGGAACAACTCTATCACCAAGAGCAGATATCTAGAGTCACAATGGGATCCCCTCTCTCATCAAGAGCAAATATCTTGATTGGCAATGGGATCCCTTCTCTTAGCAAGAGTAGATATTTATAGTCGTAATGGGATCCCCTCTCTCACATAGAGAAGATATCTGGAGTCCGAATGGGATCCCCTTTCTCACCAAGAGTAGATATCTGGAGTTGTAATGGGATCCCCTCTCTCACAAAGAACACATATTTGGAGTCATAATGGGAACCCCTCCCTCACTAAGAGAAGATATCTGGAGTCACAATGGGATCCCCTCTCTCACCAAGAGTAAATATCTGGAGTTGCAATGAGATCCCCTATCTCAACAAGAGCAGACATCTGTAGTCGCAATGGGATCCGCTCTTTCACCGAGAGAAGATATCTAGGGTTCCAATGGGATCCCCTCTCTCATTAAGAGTAGATATCTGGAGTCGCAATGGGATCCCCTCTCTCACCAAGAAAATATATCTAGAGTCACAATGGGATCCCCTGTCTCACCAAGAGAAGATATATGGAGTCGCAATGGGATCCCCTCTCACCAAGAGCAGATATCTGGAGTCGCAATGGGATCCTCTGTCTCACCAAGAGTAGATATCTAAAGTCAAAATAGGATCCCCTCTCTCACCAAGTGCAAGTATCTGGAGTCACAATGGGATCCCCTATCTCACCAAGAGAAGATATTTGGAGTCACAATGGGATCCCCTCTCTCACCAAGAGAAGATATCTGGAGTCACAATGGGATCCCCTCTCTCACCAAGAGAAGATATCTGGAGTCACAATGGGATTCCCTCTCTCACCAAGAGCAGATATCTAGAATCGCAATGGGATCTCCTCTCTCACCAAGAACAGATATCTAGATTTGAAATGGGATACCCTCTCTCACCAAGGGTAGATATTTGGAGTCGCAATGAGATCCCCTCTCTCAACAAGAGTGGATACCTAGAGTTGCAATGGGATCCCCTCTCTCACCAAGAGAAGACAATTGGAGTCGCAAATAGGATCCCCTGTCTCACTAAGAGTGGATATCTAGAGTTGCAATGGGATCCCCTCCCTCACCTAGACCAAATATCTGGAGTCACAATGGGATCCCCTCTCTCACCAAGGGAATATATTTGGAGTCACAATGGGATCCCTTCTCTCACCAAGGGCATATCTTTGGAGTCGCAATGGGATCCCCTCTCTCACTAAGGGCATATCTCTAGAGTTGCAATGGGATCCCCTCTCTCACCAAGAGAAGATATCTAGAGTCACAATGGGATCCCCTCTCTCACCAAAAGTAGATATCTAGAGTTGCAATGGGATCCCCTCTCTCACCAAGAGAAGATAACTAGAGTCGCAATGGGATCCCCTCTCTCACCAAAAGTAGATATCTGGAGTCGCAATGGGATCCCCTCTCTCACTAAGAGAAGATATCTGGAGTCACAATGGGATCCCTTCTCTCAACAAGAGCAAATACCTAGAGTCACAATGGGATCCCCTCACTCACCAAGAGCCGATATATAAAGTCATAATGGGATCCCCTCTCTCACAAATTATCACCAATTTATACATGGATTCTTTTGAGAGAAAAGCCCTTGACTCGTACCCTTTGAAATCAGCATGGTGGAAGAGATTTGTTGAAAACACCAACTTAAAATGGACTCATGGTAGGACTGAGCTTGAGAATCTTTTCAATCATCTTAACTCTATCTTTTCAGAAATTTAGTTTACTATGGAGCTTGAAGAAAATGATAGAATTCCTTTTTTAGATGTCTTTGTTATCATAAAGGAGGATGGTACTTTGGGACACCAAGTCTTTAGGAAGAAAACCAACAATGATAGCTATCTTCATGTTGATTCATACCATCATCCATCCCAAAAAAATTGTGTCCTTAACACTCTTGTTATTAGGGCCCTTAGAATATCTGACTCTAATCACCTTAATGAAGAAGTTAAGCACTTAACTTTTGTTTTTAAGGATTCAGAAATTTAGTTTACTATGGAGCTTGAAGAAAATGATAGAATTCCTTTTTTAGATGTCTTTGTTATCATAAAGGAGGATGGTACTTTGGGACACCAAGTCTTTAGGAAGAAAACCAACAACGATAGCTATCTTCATGTTGATTCGTACCATCATCCATCCCAAAAAATTTGTGTCCTTAACACTCTTGTTATTAGGGCCCTTAGAATATCCGACTCTAATCACCTTAATGAAGAAGTTAAGCACTTAACTTTTGTTTTTAAGGATATAGGATACAAGGAGAAGGATATTAAGAAGGATATAAAAAGAGCTAAAGGAAAGGTCCTCTCTAAGGGCCCTTAAGAAAATTGCAGAAAAGTTTACCTTCCATTCATTCAAGGAGTTACAGATAAGATCTCTAAAATTTTAAGAAAGAAGGACATATTCACTCAGTTTACAACGTGTGGAACGATTAAGAAAAGAATGAGGTATGTCAAGGATAACAATGATCAGCAAGAACTTAAAGAAGTTCATAAGATTGATTGTTCTTGCGGCAGAAGTTATATTGGATAGACGGCATGCTCTTTAAAAACAAGACTTAAAGAGCACAGAGCAGATATTAAGAATGGGAGATTGTGAACTTCAACCCTTGCATAACAATCCTCAAATAACAAGCATCATGTTTGTTTGGAGAATTTCAAAATTATTGCTCAGGAAGATCATTATCAAAAGAGAAAAAACAGAGAGGCACTTGAGATTATGAAATATCTGCATAACCTGAACAAGGATGGTGGGAATGAGACCAATGGAAATTGGATTCCCCTGATTAGGCATATCAGTGCTTCAAGATCTTTTGAGGTATAATATCCTAGGTACAACCCTCTCTCCTTACCTTGAATCTCATTAAAATATATAAAAAAAAATTATATAAACATTTTAACTAACATATTAATTAATTCATTAGTTGGTTGGTTATTTTATTAAAATTAATTAATTAATAATTAATTATTAATGAATTAATTGCTTATTATTAATGATTATTTATTCATAATAATAATTACTTATTTATTAAGAATAAAAATTTAATTATGATTTGAATAAATAATTACTAATAATGAGTATAAGTAAAAAATATAAGTAAAATCTATTAATTTAATTAATTAATAATTATTATTATTATTATTTATTTATTGATTACAAATAAATAAATATAGATTTTACTTTTATTATTATTAATTAAGTGAATTAGGTTTCAAGCAATTTTTCATAAATAAGTAAATTATTTACTATTAATTATCTATTTATAGTAATTAGTTACTTTAATAATTAATAATTAATTAATTAATTAATTACTTATAAATAAACAAAAATATATTAATTGTTTATAATTAATTATTATTTATTTTATATATGCATTTTATGGATGTAGGTTTAGTTTTAATATATATATATATATATATATATATATATATATATATATATATATATATAGGAATTAGTCAGATTTTTAATATTTTTATTCATTCATTAGGTATTTATCTTGTTTTTTGGTCATTTAACTCTTCTTACAATTAGTCACTCACTTTATGTCTTGAAGGTGGATCCTCATTGGGAATTGAAACATTGACAAGATGCATATAATATTGTGGATGATTCGAATTGTAATTTTCCATAATCATTATATTTAAATTTAATTAATAAATATATAAGAATTCAATAATTACAATGAAATCTTTGAGCTATTCAAGGCGCTTTACAATCAGTATGGGGGTGATGTTGTAGTGGCTTAAATGTTTTCAAGCATTTACATTATAGCTCAATTAGAAAATAATAAAAATCGTGAGGAATCAGCAACGAACGCGACACGTAGATACCAATAGACCTCAGGGGTTCTACAAGCACAAATGGGGGGATTTGAACTTTATATCTCTTGGTTTGTTGAAGACTTATACTACTTCAATCACCAAATGAGTTGGACAATGGTAATTTTATCTTTATTAATAAATTACAAACGAAAAATCACAACATACATATCATATTAGAATATATAACATATAAATAATATCTATAAATTAAGATCCATTTTACCATATAAACTAAAATAACGATTTTGTAGCCATATTTAAATTTAATTATTAAGCACATAAAAACTTAATACTAACAATGAACTTACAATATAACAAGATTTTTAATCATGGATATTCACCTTCACTTTACCATGGATATTATTAACTTGTAAATAGGCTTTGTTACAATACCATGGCTAAGAACATGGTTTATCAATACCATATGCCCCAAAACCATAACTCATTTCACAATCAATTTCTTTTATAAATAATTTTTTTTTTTTTTTGTTAAGCTTGGTAGGACCTTCTTTTTCTATTTATAAAACACACGTTTACACCACATATGTGAGATAGGTGGCCTCAACTTGCCCAATCGGTAACCAGGTCTGTTGGCCACTTATCCTCATTATAAACCATCCAAAAATAATATAGTTTCAGTCAATCTAGCCAAGCTATATACATATTAGTATCATGATAAGAGTCTATGTGTCTATCTATCGTAAGCATGCATCAGTAAAAGTAAACTCTACCCGAAAGAAAAAAAACATTCAAGAAACTGACTAATCCTATTGTTCTTCTGAGGCAGACTCCACCGGAGCCAGGTCTTTGGCTGAGTCTCTAGGCATGTCAGCAAGCGCAATAATGCATGGGATGTGCCTTTGGATTCGATCAAGGTGGATTTCCTACTTACACAACTGAAATTGGATTGTCTACAAGCCTTTTTTGTAATTGGGCATGTCCTAGAGGGTCATATCCATCCCCACCAACATTTGCTCCATTGCCTTCCCCATGAGGCTCTTCATGAGCCAGTACAGATAAAACATCTATTTAAACTAGGTGAGTTTTCCCCTGGTACTCCCAAGATCTAGGATTACAGCCTGCCAATTCCCCATTTCCTCTTCGAACTCCTTTGAGTCCTATTTTATCTTCTCCTCACATTCGTCCAAAATATTACAGATGCCTGCATTCGTTCCTTCCTTGTGAGTTGTTGTCACTTCACTAATGAGGCGTTGTACAGGATTCCTCCCATGCCTAGGTTCCAAAGTGCTTGGGTTTGTTACTCAAGTCGACTTCATCCCCCTTCTGTCGCATCCTCTTCCACGTGCAGGTCAGGCCATCTCTTCTTTTTTTTTTGTGCCTATTCACACACGAGATGCATTAGCTCTCAGGACGTTTTCTCATGCCTCTTCATATTGATGTAGGTTCTCCTCCCGTCATGATTCCCATCACAATTGCCTCTACCCAAGTGCCCCTCTGCCCCAAGATGTAGTGCCTCTCCTCTTCCTGATGTGGCTGCGCCACTCTTCTACCTCTCATTTTTCTTTCTCACTTGCCTTGCAATAGCCTCACCACCCCGTCGTTATGCCAATGCTCTCGCCTACTCACAGGGGTGATGTCTCAGTGCCAGACCAAATTTATGCTTAAGTCTCTCACGTCAGCCCATCGAACCAGGTTACCGTCACTCCCACTCGCATTGCCTTCCCTTGCCCCTCTGCCTAGTGTTGCTACCTCACATCTCAGCCGAGAAGAGCAACCTCTCTTCTCTTCTCTTCCTGTGGCCATCGTGCATGCTTAGTCATAGTCTCCCCACCCTCTTTGGTATACCAACTATCTCGTTCACTCACAGGAGGTTTCTCAAGGTCCCAGCCCTGGTTTTCTCTCGCGGCTCTCGCCTCTAGCCCAAACGCGATCACCTTCCCCACCCAGCTTACAATGTTCTCCCCAGCCTTCCCCCCAATTTCCCTCTCCTATTATCTCCCACACCCCCAGCCATGAATTAACATAGTAACCATAGTAATGGGCTTGTAAGGTTAGGAAACATACCCGAAAATGGTTCGCAGAGGTTGTTGTTGGTAGCTCCACAATCTTACGCGCTCTCTCCTCCCTCCTCCCATAATCTCGACTATACTGCTCTCTTTGTCCCAGCTTCTTTCATAATCCCATTCCACGTTGCTCTGTCACATCACCTATCCTACCTTAACCGCCTCACCTCCTTCTTCGCCCTAGCCCTACCTGCCACTTCTCTCATGTCTTCTGTCAGGGTAGCATGCGGGAGGCCACTGCACCCATTGCCATGAGCCTGTGGGGAGCGGTGGGTGCTACCCTTCCCTTACATAACATAACTACCATGTCTGACTAGCGTCCTCACCTGGCTCGGGCATGCACCCCAATTGAGGGTATAAATAAGTTAATTTAATTTTATAAGATTTTTTTTAACTAAATCTAAAAGAAAAAAAAAAAAATCATTGCTTCTAATATATATCTCATCACTACTACTAAAAATATCAAGTGGATATTTCATAGAGATTGCCTCAAAATTTTAATAAAATTAAAAATGAGAATACTTTTATATATAAAGATGTTAAATTTATATAATATGAATACTATTATTAAGAACCGACTTAGATATATCTTAATTAAAGATCTACCAAACTATGAGAGGAATCAAATATCTTTAGGTGCAAAAATTTCCACTCAGTTTTTCACTCAAAAAAAATGTATATGGAGAGATTAGTGATCCCTCTTATTGCTTGGTGGATCTCAGTTTATATATATATATATATATATATATATATATATATTGTTTGGTGGATCCCGAAGGCTAAGTGTAATAAATAGCACTTAGCTACCCCTTCCTACTTTTCTTTTTCTCAACTTTTCACCAAACTCCTTGAATGGGAGTGGCAGTTGCAATTGCTAGATGGTTTTCATATTCCTTCAAAATGGCTTCTTTTTCTAAATCTAAAGTCTCAAAGACATGGGATATCTTTACACATCTTTCCTCCAATTGAGGGGGCGCTTCCTCCTTCTTCTGCACTATAATCTATACTTTTTCAATATTCTCTTGGATTTGGACCATTGTTCGTGCATGTTGTTCCCCTCCATTCATTGGTGTAGCTTGTTGTTTCTAAGCCTCCTCATTTGTATGATCCTCCACTATTTCATCATCCTATTCTTCTAAGAGGTGTGGATCAAGAACCTTCCATCCCTTTGGCTTTTGAGACTACTTCCTTTTCCTATTTGGAACTTTATTTTCTTGTGGTCGTGTAATTTGTATATGTCTTGTTTGAAAACAAATGTGACACTTGAATGTTTTGTTCTCAAAATTGAGTGGCTTGGTCCAATGAAAACTATTGTGAATCAAGTGGATGCAATTAATTAAGCCTTTACTAAGGTCAACCTCTACACATACTCGGGTAAAGGTAAAAAATCATTTTCCACGTCTTTCTAGATTTGTCTTTCGGAACTTACCCAATGTGTTTCCCATTCCCTTTAATACTTGGTGGTGTCAAAAAGGAAGAGGAGGGTTATTTAGTCTCACCCAAACCGACATTTTGGAGACCACCATTATGTTGGCATCAAAGCCCAAAAACCATGGAGTTATATAAAGACCTACTCTGCCATAATGCCATGGCCCCTCATTTAAAGAAAATTCTAAGTCCTTCTATGTATCAAATTGTACAATAAAAATTCCTTTTGAGAAAAAACCAATATCATAATCAGGAGTTCGGGTAGGGAATACCCAACTATGTAAATACTTCACTTTGGGCCAAAATCCATTGAATCTACATATAATATCTCAAGATTGGAGAACACTAAATAGTTCACTAACTTTTGGTAGATTGAATGCCATAGCTAAAGCATGTTCCATCTATTAAACAATATAAGGGCACAAAATACTTTGGTTTTGCACAGCTAGAAAAAATTTAGTCTCACTAGCTTGAGTCTCGACCTTTCTTTTCACAGCATCATTGTATGAAACAATTCCATTAGGGTTATTGGCTCCTAGAGAGCCTCCCCGAAGCATCAAATTTATGATAGTGGAGGAATTGTGTCTCATGCAGTAATATTTCAATTTCGTAACATCTTGCAATGATATCCCTTTATAGATCAAACTTTGTAAATTCATTGGTGTTCCCAATATATCTTAAATATTTTTCTTCAAATATTTAACAAAGTCCATGGCCCAAACCCTAAAGATAATATATTTCTTGTTTATGGTTTTCAAATTTTTTTGGAAAGCCTCTTAACTTATATATCCATATATATTTTCAGAGCATCCAAATCTAGGGGAAAATGGCACAAAGAAGATGTAACCCTATTGATACTCTAATTTAGTGAGTACTCCTTAAAAAAACACAATTGCAGAGACCCAAAAATATGACTGTGTAGAAAAATAAATCACATAACCTCAAAGATAGCGATTACGAACTTCACCAACCATAAGTCCATTATGTACCCATTTTCATCCATATCTAAACAGTCATTGAATACAGCTGGTAGGATTTGGCGGTAATCTGTAAATCTAGTAACCTTGATCTATGTGAGACGGGAAAACATCCCTGATCCATGCCCTATTTTACCATCATGAAACTTGAACAGATTCTTGTAAGTAAACAGTTGCTTCTCTGTTAGTGTATTCAAAAACTAGCCCCCAATTTGATCACATTTACAAGAGAAAACCTCAGCTTCATGATGAAAATTCCCTATGTAAGATGAGGTAAACTCATGGACGATAACAGCGACGAATGAGGGGTTGCAAAATAGAACCCTAGCGAAGGCCACTTTCCTCCTGAATCAATTTTTTTACTTGAAAGTACGTCATTCAACATGTAGCTATACATGTTACCACAAATTTAACATAAATTAAAACAAAAATATTCTTATATATAGATATGTGAAATTTATATAAATGATCTATAAACTTTTGTGGATATTTCGCTGGACAATTTTTCATAACATATCTGATAAAATCTATTTAAAAATCTAGAATCTACAATATTAAACTTTTATTTCTCTTTACATTTATAAATATGTAGATTATTGTGAATAACATATGCATTGAACGTTTTGAATGGAAAGAGTACAACAAGTTGTTTACCATACTGGCAATATTGTGTAATAAGTAGATGATAGAGCCATGGCTAGGGTTTCAGAAATACCAATCTGCGTCGCCGCCACACTACAAACCAGAGATCAGGCCTAAAATGAAACAATACGAAGCCCTCACAGGAAACCGACAATCGGGCTAGCCGAATACAACTTTCTGTCAAGGTTATGGCTCGGCATTGAACTAGAAAAGGATTCCTTTGCGGTGGAACGAGCCATACTCAGGCCAAGGGCACACCCTCTCTTCCTAAATCAGGGTGGTTTTTACTATTTGAAGCAGGGATCAATATTACCAGGACAAGGTAAGAGAACTTCACCCTAGCATCGACCAAATTAGCCAAATGAATACCTTGTTTTCAATTGATTTGCCGAAAACAAGCAAAACGACAAAGGAGAGGTCGTCAGGCAGGTTTGGGTTGTGCGAGAATGACTGAGGGTCATGTGGCTCGTCGCGTCCCTATTCTCCATTGGACTGGCGAGGGTTTGTGCCACCAAGTGGCAGACGAGACTCATGGCTCGGGTGTTTCTTGCCAAAAGCGCCATGCATCTGGAGATCCGTCAGGACTTAGCCAGAGAAGAATCAGGCAAAGCATAGCCATACTCACCCCTGCCATCTCAGGGCACATGGGCAATGAATCGAGTCCCTTCTCCACCCACAACTGAGGAAGATCAGATACAAATATTCATCAAAACACTGGAGGGCAAGACTATCTGCTGGAAAATCTAGAAGGGGGAAAGGATTCAGGAGCTAAGGTTAAAAATCCAAAACTACCTAGGTATACTAGCACATCAGCAAAACTTGATTTTCTCAGGCCACAGTCTACAGGACCAACACACTCTCCAGAACTATGGCATTACCATAGACTCTACCATCATGCTCAACCTGCGTCTAAGAGGCAGAAGCGCTAGAACTAGCTCAAAAAACACTGGATCTTTCAAGGATGCAATCAAAGGCAAGGATAAAGCACAAGCCAAAGCAACAATTATGCTAGAGCTACCAGGACCTTACATCGTATAACAAAAATCTGAGAATCTTGTGCTTACCATCGCAATGCCTGAGGTAAAGAACCTATACATAGATATCTATTCCAAATCAGTTATACGTAGGTTCAATGGATTCTAGCCTAAATCTAATATGCTACACCAATGGATATATGAGGCCTGGTCACTAGACTGTGAAATATACTTATGCCCAAAAGGATTCTCTATAGTTCAATTCAGAACAGCACAAGAAAGGGAAAATATACTAAACAAGGGGCCATGGTTCTTGGGTAATGCAGGACTATTTATGACCGCATGGTTTCCAGAGTTCGATGCCAATACAATGGTGGCATTAAAGATGCCAGCCTGGGTCAGGTTACACAATCTCCCACTACACTTCTGACACCACTATGTATTAATCGCGATAGGAAATACATTGGGAAAAATCCTCAAATCTGACAATGACAGACTTACAAGAGGAATTTTCACTTTTTCCAGGATATGTGTTGAGGTAGATCTCAGTGAAGGACTACCAACAAGCATAACATTGAACTTAAATAATACACAGTGGATACAATAGCTAGACTATGAAAACACAGCCTTCAGATGTCGTGGGTGTTCACAAATAGGACACCTCCACAATGCATGTCCGAAAACCAAACAAACACCCAAGTGGAACAAGAAGCAACAGAAACAAACAAAAGGATGCCAAAACACAAGCCCCCTGGAGGAAGAAGCAGAACAAGTAGAAACAACAGAGGACAAAGTAGAAACTGAGGAGAAAAAGACATAGAACAGCAACCCATTGCAGCACCAAGAAGTTCAACCAATAGGAATGGAAACAAACAACTGGCACCAAGCGAACTCATGGCTCAGAAGGATCTAAATCGGACAAAGACTCTCCCACTACAAGGGAAAATCAGCTTTCCATGTAACCACTCCCAACGCAGGAGGTTGGCGAAAAGTGGAAGAAAAGAAAGGGAGAAAAGAGTAATTTTTATTTTTTATTATTTTAGGGTAGCACTGCTACTCAGTGTGCTTCAAGCACACGAGTCCTTCGGGACATCCCTGGAATGCCTCATTGCATATACTACAATGTAACTCTCCATTTTAATTAATAGAAAGTTTTTGTTTTTTTCTTTGGAAAAAAAAACATATGCATGTGAATTAAAACTATGTAGAAACTAGAGAACAACAAATAAAATCTCACACACACATTTGACACAAGATATGACCTTGGAAATCCTTTCGAGAGAAAAACCCGGCTGGAAGGTGATGCTGCTCTACTCTCTTTCTCTGAATAGAAATTGTTTGTAACTACAAAGAAGTATGGCCTATGACCTATGAGCTACTATAGTGCATAAATCCTCTCTGTGTGCTCTATTTCCTATCCCTCTTGGCTATTGTTCGCAATTATGGAACAAAGAACCCCTTTTCCTCCTAGTGGTTTGGTTATAACACAACCTGATAGCCTATTAGTGGTTAGGTTTTACCAACTCAACTCTTAACGAGAGTTACAATATATACTCTTCTAGAGTCTTCTACATCATAATCACGTGGCTATCCCCCTTTTCATGGATAATTACGATTGATGTGGCATCCTCTCAAATTATTGTTGTCAAAACAAGAAGGTCAACATTTGAGTGGCATAAATTGCGCATATGGACTATGATTGACGTGATTCTTACGTCATTGGAAAGGTATTTGTGTGTAGAATACGGGAAAAGGATGTAGTTTTATTGAAGCAATGTTTTACCCCCAACAAAACATCATTTGATACCTCAAAATGCTCCAGGAGGGTTTTAAACCCCAATTTTCCAAACTAGGTCTAGCCAATAAAAATGGTCATGAGAGATTATTCCTCCACTTTTTCCTCTATGAAATCATTGAGATAGATGAATATCAATATAATGATCCAAACTAAATTAACAAATATAAATTATATATAGGTTTTAACCCTATACAGAAATTACCTACATACGAATTCTAAAACACAGAAAAATAAACAATGCGAGAGCATAACACATATACATAGAGATTTTCCCCTAGATCCCAAAACCAGGACTACCAACTTGATTTTTTATTATGTTCCTTTCAATGTTACAATAGATATTGATACATTCCGAAGCATCCAATACCATGGATTGAAAATCCATCACGTCCAAAACCATGGACCGAAAACCAACGCATCCAAAACCATGTGCGAAAAACATGCAGAAAACCATAGGTAGGTCCACCCAACCTAATATAGGGTCTAGAATGTTAGAGTCGGTCCTTACAGCCCTCCGTCAGAGATCTTTTCACTTTTGCATATCATTCTTAGGTGTCTCGCTCGTTCCACTTCGTTGCATTTCGTTAGGGGCATGCCATTGACTGACGAGGGGGTCTGGTTGTCTTGTGTTTCCCCATGCTTGTCCCTACAGGGTTAGTCAAAATTTCTCAAAAATCACCGAAGCACATGATCATTGCATTCATCGTCATAAATGATTAGTTTCATTAAAAAAGTCTTTAGTCCTAGAGTCTAGGGTTTTCAGTCCTTTGCATACATGTAATAAAAGCCCGCAGGCCATGAGGTTGGTTTCAAAAGATTCTCATTTAATATTTTTTCTCAAAAAGCATTTGAAAACATTTTTAGTCCAAAACTCTGTTTTGGAACTAGAAATTGTCATTGTAATAATTGTATTTGTTTCATCACAAAAAGTTTCAGAGAAAGCCTCTGATCTTTTCCAAAGCCAAATGCCGGATCCCTGCAAAAGTCAACAAAGTATTATCAGTCCAAGACTCAGAAAAAGCAAGAGAAAGTCAAAGAGCAGCATTGTATTAAAAGATCAAATGTCAAAGTGCTGAAACATTATAAAGTGGGTTAGCAAACAAATTTAAATCAAATCTGATTTGATGAGATATTTTCTTCACATATAAATCAGGCAAATAATCTCATTTTCTCGAAAATCTCAAGGCAGAAATCGTGTTTGTGTTCTTGGAGGACGAAGCCGTGTTTTCATAGCCGTGGACAGTGTTTGGAGGTGCGCGCTACCCATACAGGATGTGCGCTACCCATATAGTGCATGCTACGCACTTGGCCTCACCAGCTAGTGTTAAAAACCATGGGCGCTACGCACTTGTTGTGCGCTACGTGTTGGGTACGTGCGCTACGCACACAGTTACAGCACCAACAAATTTTTGCTAGTGCGTCCGGATCCTTGCCAAATCGACTCCAAAGCTTGCAAGTAGGTTTTCGATGGCTGCTCAGTAAATTTTGAAATGTTTGTAGTGTGTTTAAGGTGGGAAACTTAATGTGTTGGGTGTAGAGAGGTGAAACCCTATGCTCATACCAGATTCATTCCTTAGGGTTTTAAAGACATGTTGGTGGCTTTGTGAAGATTTTCCCAACTTGTATGGTTGATATAGGTACCTACGCATCTATTGTCAAAGTGTCACTGCCCTCACACTGCAATTTATCATTTTACCACTGCTGTCATTGCCATTGTATTACCATTGTCACTTCCATTGTTTCATTATGGTCATTATCATGTTGTTTTCCCATTCTCCATTGATGAAATATAGTCCCATTCTCATTTGACAAATTTTAGCCGGCATTGCAAAGGCTGCACATTACACTTTTTGCTCATTTGTCAAAATTTCCTTGTGATCAAAACAGTGACTGTTTTATGCCAATCCACTGAAATAGAGTTATTACCATTTTGGCTTGTTTCCTATGATGCTTTGGTACATATGTAACATATTTAGGTTTTGAGTATACATTGAAATTTTGATTTCACCACACCTATATCAACATACATATTGCAGACATCTTGTTTTTAAAGCCATGTCAGACACAGATTCAGTTTATGAGCAGGAGTATGACAGTGATTCCACAACAGAGGGTAATGTGCCACGGAGGCCTCGCAGAGGTGGCAAAGGTGGTAAGCATCTCAGGGAAGAGCCTACTTCTTTGGTTCAATTGCAGGCTTGCCCGCTTGCAATGGATTGTTTTCGCTATCAGTCATGCTACCACTATTGTGAGTTAATTTCACAAATCCAGCATCATCGTGAACTAGCTCGTTTGTTTGTTCTACATTTACATGATGGCCGTGTAAACCTCGCCAGAGTAGATTTCATTCTGTCACTAGAGACTATTGCACAGGCCACTGGGATACCAAATATTGGAGAAAAATGGAATAAACGTCAGTAGTTAGAGAAATCCTACTATGAGCCATACATCAAACCTGGGTATATGAGGCACCTGAGCAGGGTTTTTCCTTTCCAATACCTGAGTGATGAGTTTGCACCTTTGATGAAACTCATCATTTGGTATTTCAGTTGTGAGGGCAGATTCTCGCATCTTTATGCGTACCATGTCCATTTGTTGATGCATTTCACAAGGGTACGTATGATGAACATTCCATACTTCATGTATCGAAACATAGAGAGGATGGTATTTTTTGTACAAAAGAAGACCCCAGCACAGCAACATAGAAGTATTTATCATTACGCGATGATCAAGATCGTAGTGGTTCGTCAGTTGGCACAGCAGGGCATTACTTGGGAGGATTTTATTTCTCGTGACTTTTTCACAGCGCCACAGCCACCTCCAGAGATAGTTCATGATGAGGGAGAGCCTTCACATCAGTTTGACATTCCTGAGACTGAGCATATCAATGCTCCAGTGTATGTGACATATCAGCGAGGCCACGGGGCCTTATTTGCAGCTACACGATGAGTACTATCTCCACATGGCGTGGAAGGGGTCTCGCCTTCTTCTTCAGTACAAGGACAGGTTCAGGACAGGGGCAAGAGGTCAATACATGAGGAGGGCCATTCAAGAGATCATGATATTGATGTTACATTTAGTGATGTGGATAGGAGCTCTCCTAGCTCGAAACTGAAAGAGATCATCCAAGAGCAGAAGGTCGAGATTGACAGCTTGAATGAGAAGTTACTGAAGGTAGAATGTCTGATCAAATATTAGGAGCAGCGCAATAAGCAGCTAGAGGATCAGCATACACTTATAGAGCTACGACAAATCCGTGAAGACAGAAGGTTGGCCTGAAAAAGACCTGGCGATTTGAGACCTGTTGAGCGGCAATTTTGGCTTGAGAAAGTCAATCGACATTTGGAGGAGTTGTTGTTGAAGGCCAATAGAGACAAATACATGCTCCATCACATGAAACATCATTATTGGGCTCGCATGCATGTCGGCAAAGCAAAAATGAAGATTTTGAAAAGGAGGTTGAGCAGAGCACTAAAACGGCGAAAGAGGCTGGATCCACTTCGAGTTTTGGCCGAGGCTTCGCTGGCTGGGCATGATACATGATGGAGGGTCTTCGCTCCGAATTTGAGCAAATTCGAAGAAATTTTTGTCATTTTGAAATTTTTGGTCCCAAAAACAGATTTTTCAGCTATACGAGTAGCGCGTCGACGCGCTCGCTTTTGATTGGGACACTTGCTGGAGGGAAACTTTGTATTTTTGGGTTTGTCATGGTAAGTTATGCATGATCAGTTATTGTCGAAGCATTTCATCAAGTTTTGGATGATCAAAAGGCCCAAAAACACCATGAAACCACCTCGCTGCCACCTTTTGCAACAACAGGAAGTACTTCTGGGAGAATGCAATTTTGAGGGGGCAAATGAGCTCCAAATTGGGAAATTCCACTTGGGTTGGATAGCAGACATCTAGGGCTTTCCAACCAGCTATTGTGAGCTTGATTTTGATGTCGGGAAGTGCCCCAAAAACAGGCTTAAAGGTGCACTACGCATAGAGATCAAGGTGCTATGCATAAAGGTTTTTGGTCAAATTTTCATCCTCCAACTCAGGAATTCGGCTAGTTTTCACCAGTTTCACTTCTTGATGTAATTTTTGACCCATCTTGATGTAATTTGATGTGTATGAGATAACTTGGCACGTATTTACCTTATTCTAGATGATTCATTCACAAAATAGCAAAAATTTAAGGTAATGAATCAGTTTCCTTCTTTTTAGAGGCAGGTTGTTTTGGTCACCTAGATTCTTGCTCCATGTTTAGAATTTGTTCAAATTGCTCCTAGAAGGAGGAGCTCGACCCCTAGAGGTTAGGGAATGGGTTGGCTTGATCTATATATGTAAATTTTCAGTCAGGAGCAAGGGTTGGACTCCTTGGGAAGATTTTGGCACACTATTGTACATATTTTTCATATTTTGGCTAAGGAAAGATCAGAGGTTTTGCAGCACCTGTTGGGATTCTTGTGGCTTTCAGTTCTTGATGGTGTTATCTCTCAGTTTATTGTAAGTTTATTCATGTCTAATGTATGCCATTCCCTTCTTATGCTTCTAAAACTAAATGAATGAGTAAATGAGGTTGAATCCATTGTTTACAGTGCTCTTCCTTTAAATTTGTTTAGTTTTACATGTTTTTCGCCAGTTTGGAGAGGATCCATGTTCTCCCTTGCCCTCTTCAGCTCCTTGTCGATCTGATCCATCCATACACCTGATCAAAGGCATCAAGACTACTACCTACCTCGCCCCAACTCGAATTCTGCAAAGATCTGGCCTTATCCCCGGACCCAAAATTGGTTTTCCCGTTTCTCCAACAAAAAAACTCAAAAATCTAAATCAAACTTTCCTATCCCTTTACTAGACTAAAACCAGTATTAATTTTGAGTCATCTCAGCCCCTTTGAAGACCTTTTGCCGAGATAGAATCGGAGAGAGCCCTCTCCTGTCCTCGTAAGGCTAGCTACGAGGCTGAGCTTGGTTTGATGTGGCCTTGAGTTTTGCCTTCCTCAGCCTGAGGCAGATTTGAGTGCTAACATAGTGGCGACCATACTGGGGAAGATGGTTTGTTGTTGATGTGACATTCGACTGGTTGATTGTCTTGTCCCAGGACATGAAATCAAGTTGCAGATCTGATGCTGATGGTGGACAACAGTCAAACACATATGAAGGCTTAAACATTCACTTGGTGACTCCAGCTCGATCTAGAGATTCCAGTGCGCACTAATCCATTCATGCAATGGTAGGGTATGTGGTAAACCCTGCACTTTGTGAAGTTGTAAAAGAAATTAGAGATCAGTTAGCAGATTTTGAAATTAATGAAGAATTTTTCAGTGCCTTGCTTCAATGTTTGAAATCTCCGAAGTTTCCTCTTGAAGCTACCACTGGTGTCTGTGAGTTAGTTGTTGAAAGAATTGAGAAGGAAATTTAGTGTTTAAATGATCAGATCCAGTCTTATGAATTCCGAGATCCCAAAAAGTTCTTGGAAACGCTCCCTCCTTCAAAACGAGAAACAATAGAGTTGCATGCAGATGTTTGCATTGACAGTGTGCAGTTGGATGTATGTATTGCAGAGTTGGGGCAACAAATAGAGTCTGGCCTTTGTGATCCTATTGCAATATACATGGAAATGTTTTTCAGTTTGATTGATAGATCAGGCTATCTTTTACGTGACCAGGCTCATTACGTGCATGAAGGGCTACCATCAATTACATCTGTGTCCTAGTGGAAGCATTCTCAAGCGGCATCATTCTCAGGTTTACTTGAATGGTTGATCTGGCATTTCAGTATTACCTGATCTATTGTTTTTACAATAGAGTAGGGTAGATTTTGTAAATAAATAAGCAGCCAAAAGGTAGCATTTCGCTCTAGTTTCATTACAGTTTTAGTTTGAAACTTTGCTGAGTTAGTTTCTCAATCATTTCAGTCCAGTTTCCGTCCATAAATGAGTCGAAAGTCTCGTGTTGTCTGTCGAAATAATGACTCCATATCCCAATGGATGAAGGCACTGTCTACTCTCCCAAAGATCTGCAGTTCTTGGCACATCCAAGAAGAGGCAGCTGCCATCCCCATTGGAGCCAATGTTAGAGTCAGTCCTTACAGCCCTCCGTCAGAGATATTTTCGCTTTTGCATATCATTCTTAGGTGTCTCGCTTGTTCCACTCCGTTGCATTTCGTTAGGGGCATGCCATTGACTGACGAGGGGGTCTGATCGTCTTGTGTTTCCTCATGCTTGTCCCTGCAGGGTTAGTCAAAATTTCTCAAAAATCAATGAAGTACATGATCATTGCATTCATTGTCATAAATGATTAGTTTCGTTAAAAAAGTCTTTAGTCCTAGAGTCAAGGGTTTTCAGTCCTTTGCATACATGAAATAAAAGCCCGCAGGCCATGAGGTTGGTTTCAAAAGATTCTCATTTAATATTTTTTCTCAGAAAGCATTTGAAAACATTTTTAGTCCAAAACTCTGTTTTGGAACTAGAAATTGTCATTGTAATAATTGTATTTGTTTCATCACAAAAAGTTTTAGAGCAAGCCTCCGATCTTTTCCAAAGCCAAATGCTGGATCCCTGCAAAAGTCAACAAAGTATTATCAGTCCAAGACTCAGAAAAAGCAAGAGAAAGTCAAATATCAGCATTGTATTAAAAGATCAAATGTCAAAGTGCTGAAACATTATAAAGTGGGTTAGCAAACAAATTTAAATCAAATCTGATTTGATGAGATATTTTCTTCACATATAAATCAGGCAAACAATTTCATTTTCTCGAAAATCTCAAGGCAGAAATCGTGTTTGTGTTCTTGAAGGTCGAAGCCGTGTTTTCATAGTCGTGGACAGTGTTTGGAGGTGCACGCTACCCATACAGGGTGTGCGCTACCCATATAGTGCGCGCTACGCACTTGGCCTCGCCAACCAGTGTTAAAAACCACGGGCGCTACGCACTTGCTGTGCGTTACGCGTTGGGTACGTGCACTATGCACACAGTTACAGCACCAACAAATTTTTACTAGTGCGTCTGGATCCTTGCCAAATCGATTCCAAAGCTTGCAAGTAGGTTTTCGATGGCTGCTCAGTAAATTTTGAAATGTTTGTAGTGTCTTTAAGGTGGGAAACTTAATGTGTTGGGTGTAGAGATGTGAAACCCTATGCTCATACCAGATTCATTCCTTAGGGTTTTAAAGACATGTTGGTGGATTTGTGAAGATTTTCCCAACTTGTATGGTTGATATAGGTACCTACACATCTATTGTCAAAGTGTCACTGCCCTCACGCTGCAATTTATCATTTTACCACTGCTGTCATTGCCATTGTATTACCACTGTCACTTCCACTGTTTCATTATGGTCATTATCATGTTGTTTTCCCATTCTCCATTGATGAAATACAGTCCCATACTCATTTGACAAATTTTAGCCAGCATTGCAAAGGCTGCACATTACACTTTTTGCTCATTTGTCAAAATTTCCTTGTGATCAAAACAGTGACTGTTTTATGCCAATCCACTGAAACAGAGTTATTACCATTGTGGCTTGTTTCCTATGATGCTTTGGTACATATGTAACATATTTAGGTTTTGAGTATACATTGAAATTTTGATTTCACCACACCTATATCAACATACATATTGCAGACATCTTGTTTTTAAAGCCATGTCAGACACAGATTCAGTTTATGAGCAGGAGTATGACAGTGATTCCACAACAGAGGGTAATGTGCCACGGAGGCCTCGCAGAGGTGGCAAAGGTGGTAAGCATCTTAGGGAAGAGCCTACTTCTTTGGTTCAATTGCAGGCTTGCCCGCTTGCAATGGATTGTTTTCGCTATCAGTCATGCTACCACTATTGTGAGTTATTTTCACAAATCCAGCATCATCGTGAACTAGCTCGTTTGTTTGTTCTACAATTACATGATGGCCGTGTAAACCTCGCCGGAGTAGATTTCATTCTGTCACCAGAGACTATTGCACAGGCCACTGGGATACCAAATATTGGAGAAAAATGGAATAAATGTCAGCAGTTAGAGAAATCCTACTATGAGCCATACATCAAACCTGGGTATATGAGGCACCTGAGCAGGGTTTTTCCTTTCCAATACCTGAGTGATGAGTTTGCACCTTTGATGAAACTCATCATTCGGTATTTCAGTTGTGAGGGCAGATTCTCGCATCTTTATGCGTACCATGTCCGTTTGTTGATGCATTTCACAAGGGTACGTATGATGAACATTCCATACTTCATGTTTTGCAACATAGAGAGGATGGTATTTTTTGTACAAAATAAGACCCCGGCACAACAACATAGAAGTATTTATCATTACGCGCTAATCAAGATCGTAGTGGTTCATCAGTTGGCACAGCAGAGCATTACTTGGGAGGATTTTATTACTCGTGACTTTTTCACAGCGCCACAGCCACCTCCAGAGATAATTCATGATGAGGGAGAGCCTTCACATCAGTTTGACATTCCTGAGACCGAGTATATCAATGCTCCAGTGTATGTGACATATCAGCGAGGCCACAGGGCCTTATTTGCAGCTACACGATGAGTACTATCTCCACATGGCGTGGAAGGGGTCTCACCTTCTTCTTCAGTACAGGTACAGGTTTAGGACAAGGGCAAGAGGTCAATACATGAGGAGGGCCATTCAAGAGGTCATGATATTGATGTTACATTTAGTGATGTGGATAGGAGCTCTCCTAGCTCGAAACTGAAAGAGATCATCCAAGAGCAGAAGGCCGAGATTGACAGCTTGAATGAGAAGTTACTGAAGGCAGAATGTCTGATCAAATATTTGGAGCAGCGCAATAAGCAGCTAGAGGATCAACATACACTTATAGAGCTGTGACAAATCCGTGAAGACCGATGGTTGGCCCGAAAAAGACCTGGCGATTTGACACCTGTTGAGCGGTAATTTTGGCTTGAGAAAGTCAATCGACATCTGGAGGAGTTGTTGGCGAAGGCCAATAGAGACAAAGATATGCTCCGTCACATGAAACATCATTATTGGGCTCGCATGCATGTCGGAAAAGCAAAAATGAAGATTTTGAAAAGGAGGTTGAGCAGAGCACTAAAACGGCGAAAGAGGTTGGATCCACTTCGAGTTTTGGCCGAGGCTTCACTGGCTGGGCATGATACATGATGGAGGGTCTTCGCTCCGAATTTGAGCAAATTCAGAGAAATTTTTGTCATTTTGAAATTTTTGGTCCCAAAAACAGATTTTTCAGCTATACAAGTAGCGCGTCGACGCGCTCGCTTTTGATTGGGACACTTGCTGGAGGGAAACTTTGTATTTTTGGGTTTGTCATTGTAAGTTATGCATGCTCAGTTATTGTCGAAGCATTTCATCAAGTTTTGGATGATCAAAAGGCCCAAAAACACCATGAAAACCACCTTGCTGCCACCTTTTGCAACAGCAGGAAGTACTTCTGGGAGAATGCAATTTTGAGGGGGCAAATGAGCTCCAAATTGGGAAATTCCACTTGGGCTGGATAGAAGACATCCAGGGCTTTCCAACCAGCTATTGTGAGCTTGATTTTGATGTCGGGAAGTGCCCCAAAAACAGGCTGAAAGGTGCACTACGCATAGAGATCAGGGCGCTATGCATAGAGGTTTTTGGTCAAATTTTCATCCTCCAGCTCAGGAATTCAGCCAGTTTTCACCAATTTCACTTCTTGATGTAATTTTTAACCCAGCTTGATGTAATTTGATGTGTATGAGGTAACTTGGCACTTATTTACCTTATTCTAGATGATTCATTCACAAAATAGCAAAAATTTAATGTAATGAATCAGTTTCCTTCTTTTTAGAGGCAGGTTGTTTTGGTCACCTAGATTCTTGCTCCATGTTTAGAATTTGTTCAAATTGCTCCTAGAAGGAGGAGCTCGACCCCTAGAGGTTAGGGAATGGGTTGGCTTGATCTATATATGTAAATTTTCAGTCAGGAGCAAGGGTTGGACTCCTTGGGAAGATTTTGGCACACTATTGTACATATTTTTCATATTTTGGCTAAGGAAAGATCAGAGGTTTTGCAGCACCTGTTGGGATTCTTGTGGCTTTCAGTTCTTGATGGTGTTATCTCTCAGTTTATTGTAAGTTTATTCATGTTTAATGTATGCCATTCCCTTCTTATGCTTCTAAAACTAAATGAATGAGTAAATGAGGTTGAATCCATTGTTTACA
This sequence comes from Pinus tabuliformis, assembly GCA_031772625.1. Classification (NCBI taxonomy): domain Eukaryota; kingdom Viridiplantae; phylum Streptophyta; class Pinopsida; order Pinales; family Pinaceae; genus Pinus; species Pinus tabuliformis. The sequence continues at coordinate 725,554,129 of CM062816.1, forward strand.
GTGCTCTTCCTTTAAATTTGTTTAGTTTTACATGTTTTTCGCCAGTTTGGAGAGGATCCATGTTCTCCCTTGCCCTCTTCAGCTCCTTGTCGTTCTGATCCATCCATACACCTGATCAAAGGCATCAAGACTACTGCCTACCTCGCCCCAACTCGAATTCTGCAAAGATCTGGCCTTATCCCCGGACCCAAAATTGGTTTTCCCGTTTCTCCAACAAAAAAACTCAAAAATCCAAATCAAACTTTCCTATCTCTTTACTAGCCTAAAATCAATATTAATTTTGAGTCATCTCAGCCCCTTTGAAGACCTTTTGCCAAGATAGACCCGGAGAGAGCCCTCTCCTGTCCTCGTAGGGCTAGCTACGAGGCTGAGCTTCGTTTGATGTGGCCTTGAGTTTTGCCTTCCTCAGCCTGAGGCAGATTTGAGCGCTAACACAGAAAACAAAATTTTCCAGGGCGCTGCCCTAGACCCCATAGAGGGGGGTTACCTGCACCCCTCAAACTCCCTGTGACCCCCCCGCTACACAATCGGTGCAACGAAGGGGGGGCTCCGCCCCCCCTCTAACCCCTCGGTTAACTATGTGGGCTAGTCCTAGAAAGAATATAACACAACCCAACATTATATTATTAAAAATCAACATTGATTCATCTCAACTTTGGATGTCTCAAAGGTCGAGAGGAATCAAATCTCTCTCACAATCCCTAGAGATCGATGACCTCTATGTCAATGGAATATTTGTGCAAGGAATATCTAACATAAAGGATCACTTCCTGCCATCTCAACCATAGAGCCTGATCCTAAGTGTTAAGATAACTAAACATGTGACCTCTTAATAGCATATATTCTTTAATAATGGGGATTTGGCCAGTTAAGTTAACCCTCGAGGCTTTCACATTTTGTTAATGACAATTACATTAAGATTTTATTATTACCAAAGAATATATATCAAACTTTTGTTTAATTTTTATATAATATCAAATTAACTACTTGTCATAATATATTACAAGGGAAGTTAGACCAATGATAGTGTAGGTGGCTTACTAGTTTTATATCCATCAAAATACTCAAAAATATAGATTCAGTGTTAGTTATCATACATTTAGATAGTAGTATAAAAGGATTGCTAATTTTTTTACATATCACTTGCCAATTTTAGTTGACCAACCATCCATTTATGAAAATAAAATAAGTTTCAAAAATTAAAACATAATCAAAGATACCCTGGGGAGCATCATTTACTAGAGGATGTTATCAGGGTTAGATCTTGTGGACTTGAGCCTGTTGGAGGTTTATTAGCACACTAAATATTATCTTTGATATGTTCCAAGCAAGCATTGAGGCTAACCAAATAGGAGCATTGGTGGCATTGGACCATTTGGACTTTGTTGAGGCATGCATATCTCATTGTGATTCTCACATTTTTCTTAGAGCACATGACCTAGAAGCATCTTCATTTTCCAATGAAGGGTGATGGAGTTAAACGATTGACTTTTTCATCCCCTGGTGTAGGCAAGATTAGTAGCGTGACCTAGGGCCTCCTACAGTTAGAAGGCACCATGTGAGCGCATCATGATCCCTTGAGCATGTGCCAATAATATGTTTCACGACTTCCTAATGTAGCACAATTTCAATCCACCTATACTACCCTTCATAATGTATTACCCATGTCAATCTCTATGTTATATTAAACTATGAATTTTCATCAACATAAAGAAATAATAACATTGTCACATCATCATAGTTAACTTCTGTTATTAACAGAATCATGGGCATCATATGCAAGACTTTAAAATTGCAGCAAAATGATCATATGCATGCACCATTTCAAAGGAATGGTCCTCCATCCTTCTTATTTTATTAAAATTCGCAAGTATAAGAGATTCATTATACTAAATGTTAGGGATGAAAGTTTACATAGCCAAATATCCTAAGTGAATGAAAAACCCTTATCCCAACATTTAAGACCCCACCTGGGTCGCCCATCACACTATCAGAGATAGCTTCCATCCTATAGATTCGATTTGGTTAAGCTACAAGGTTCCCTTGGGTCCTGCATGACCATAGGATCAAGTTCACTCGTCTTAGCTCACTCACATATTCCCTTCATCTCTCGCACTTTTCTAAGTCTCATACAAATTTGTTGATCTGGGTTCAATGTCCCTTCTCCTTATATGGTTCATCCTCATACTTTGTGTGATTCTCCACCTTGCACTTCAGGTTGACTCTCCCATTTGAGGCATGCACCTTCGGTCATGTCAACTTATCATTTTGTGTAAGCAACCACATAACCTGCCCATGCAATATGCTCATTCTTCAACATACATCGCTCAACTACACTTGGTCAACATGAATTTTTTTGGTTGTTTAGTTTCTCATTCTACATTCTCCCATCACTTGGCTAGTTGTGCCACCAAGGTGACATGCTCATTCTGCCTTCCGTTTTTCGACACCTCCATCCTAAAAATCATATTTCTTACATTATTTCCATTGCATTTATTACAATGATGGTGTCACCCAAACCATCTCATATCATCAAGTCTCCCTGGGGCGCACCTTGGCACCTTGGGCCCTAACATCCTCCCCCACCATGAGTTGTTTCCATCCTTGACAACCCTAGGACTACCAACTAATGATTTATCTCAAGGGCCCTCATCCCCTTCTACCATTTACACAAGAACTTGTGGGTCTCCTATCCATTCTCCTATGGAACATCCTTAAATTTGATGAATTTCTCTCTCTTCTTGTTGTTGTCAATCCCTAAATTTTGATGACTATGATATCCTCAAGTTATAACTCCAGATGATCAAAAAATCAATGTGGGGAACATGGTAGCTCTGATCTACTCAAATCCTCTATATCCATCCTACCCTTCTTTAAATGACTCATATGGAACACTAGATAATGAGCTCTCAAGTGGAAAGGTAGCTCTATATTATTGGTGACATCACTAATCTACTCCAAAACCCGAAATGGCTCCTTAAACCTCCTCCCCAATTTTTTAGAAATCTCAATAAGGGATGGGAACTACTCCTCAATCTTCTTGTCGAATACAATATTTCCCACACTAAAATTTTCATGTCTCATATTCCTATATTCTCATTTCTTCATCCTCTCTATTGCATCTGTCGAGTGCACTAAATCCCTCTCCAACATCTCTTGTCAATGACCCATGAATTTCAAAGCTAACGGACTCCTTTCATAGTAGCTCAGCATGACCATATGTGGAGTAATAGGAATCCATCCATTAACTAAATAAAATGGACTATATCCTATAGAATCACTCTTCTATAGGTTGTAACTAAACCGAGTTGCATCGAATAGGCTTAGAAAAATCTCCAAATCAACCCTCACATAATGCTTGAGGTAATCATCTAGTAGGGAGTTGATACACTTAGGTTTTCCATATGTTTTTAGATGAAAGTTATAACAATACAACAACTACATCCCCATAAGTTTGAATAGTGAGGTCCAACGATTCCTCATAATCTCATATCTATATCCAATGCAATGCTCAATGGTAGACCCTAATACTTCACCACATCTCAGAATAAATTCTCTATTACTTATTTTTCACTGCATGGTACCTTAGTAGGTAAGAAGATGGCATACTTAGAGAATTGATCCACAATGACTAACACTCCATTATGCCCTATGAACCACTAGCAACTATGATATGAATTACATCAAGATATTAACCCAAGTCCTCCCTAGAATCAGTAAAGGGTGCAACAATCCTACTTGCCCCCTAGTGACAGACTCATCCTACTAATAAATGATCGAATTTTGCACATAATCCTCCACACCACACCTTATGCTTTCCCAAAATCATCTTATGACATACCCTACTGGCTAATTCCCCCTTGTAAAATATTTTCCTTATAATTATGTAATTATAATTTAAAAGGCTAAAAGAAGGGGGACACATATTCCAGTTTCTTTAGGAAAGAGATTGTTTGGGGAATGGGTTGTTGTAAACATCAATCCCGGTTCACTAAGTGGTTTTAATTGGGATGACTGGGCAATAAATCTGAATGAAAAGAAGAATATAGGCCTAAGTGTCATATAGCCCCAACGATAAGCAAGAAGAGGACAAAACTTTAAAGGAAACACAAGTTGAGTTGTCCAAAGGTTTGATAGTGTCAAGCTTTCGAAAATGATAGACGGTTTATCTATTAAGAAAGCATGAAAATAAGTGGAGGAGAGGGGAGGATTTTGGGGGTATGTGCTCTCGAATGTTAAGGGAGAGGAGGTGATGCACACAAAGAAAGAACCACCATGAGAGGCTCATGCAGAATAGAGAAAGGAGGTCAGGAAGTTATGTGAAAATATACACAATTCATGCACACAGGCATAGGGAAAAGTAGATGTCGAGAGGCACTTGATGAGAAATATGAATTGTTGAGATGGTGGAAAAAGTTAAGAAGAGTGAGAGAATTCAGGAATCATAGTGAAATATGATGATAGCACAGTTGAGAAACACATGAGGGCTTGTTGGATGATAATAACAAAGTGAGATCAAATGATAGTCTAGTTGGAAAACCCATAAGGGTTTTTTGACTAATAATCACTAAGAAATGGTTATGACTTATAGGATTGTAAACCCACTAGACACTATGTTGGTTGAAAACGTATGAGAGGGGGAGGCACCTAGGGCTAATGGGATGCTAACACCTAATGGTAGTTCCATGGGATTGGTTTGAGCACACATGTGGGAGTTCCACTAAGAAGTTATTGGAAAATGCACTATTATTTCTCCCAAGGTAACATAGTTGATAAACCTCCATGTTATTAACTATATATCTCTCTTCACATCTGAATTGAGACTCTTTGTATCTAAGTCCCTAGAGATGTTGGGATGTTGTATTTTAAGTCCCTATGGATAACAGGAAGTATTCCCTTTCTAATGTGAAATCATTGAATAGTTGGTGAGTGAAGAAAGTGTGGCCTTGAAACAACCTGTTTCAGCTTATGATATTGGTTAAATCCCCTGAGTGGATGATGCTAGAATTCAAGTGAAGTGATTCACTATTTTTATTTGATCTGATATATAGTGGGTTGAGGTGAAGAAACCTTGAGACACCCTATATCATATGATAATATTGGTTTAAGATTCCTCTAAAAGCACGCTAACTCAAGCCTTGGAATCTAGCTTGGGGGGACTACTACAAGGAAGCCTGAAGTCCCACTCTCAGTTGTCTGCTTTAATATATCAAAGATAAGTGTATGCTTATGACTCTTGTGTCCTGAATGCTTTAGGATTTTTTAACAAATTACTTTTTCATGGATAGTAATGTTGTGGAATGAGTCATTGTTTTTTAAATGAACATAGTTGTTCTGAAGGTAGGAATGTGGACTAGTATAAACTTTTGTGTTGGTATGGACATAATCCTAGTCTAAATGACCCATATGTAATGAACGTGTGAATCTTGTAAGTATCTGACTATTAAATAGATGGGTGGCTCTCTACAATGATAATACTTTGTTAACAGAATGGTTAGTGGGTTTAGTTTCTAACCAATAAGCCCAAAGAGGCTAGAGATTTCACACAGAGTAATGTGCTAGTTAAATTCTTATGCTATTGATAGGGGATGTTAAATTCCTATGTGTATAAATATTTCTAACTAACGTGTAGATGATGAGGGATGGTTGATCCTTGGATACTGATATATTAACACATTTTCATGTCATATCTATTATTTACATTAATTGTCCATAGAGTCGATAATTACTTGATTTAGTACTTAGGAATGGGTTACTCATGTATTCTTTCTGAGTCTTCAATTTAGTTTAATTGGTTGTGTACAAAATGGATTAACAAATATTTGTTAATTGAATGAATTCTTGCACTAAAATAGTGTGGTTATCATGTCAGTGATTACCCATAAATCTCAGGATGGATAGCTTGTTACATATCTATATTTACAAATATATTGAATGGGTTAGGCTGAGCCTTGTAGAAATCTCAGGATAGATGGAAATAGAGACCAATAAGCATGTAAGTAATTGAAATCTTAGGCATAACAGTCCAAAAAGGATTGTATATGCTCTGATACATATTTCTAGATGATGCAATGAAGGGTGGGCAAAGGAACTCTATACATGCATTAATAAAAAAGCATCGAGGGAAGAAAAGTCACATTATATATATTGGAATTTATGCCTCAGGGGCCGGAAGTTAGGGCCTGGAGAAGTGAAAAGACTCACACCTTAAGTGCTTTATATCTAGGATCCATATCCATGCGTGAAGGCAAAAGGTATTTGGATCATTGATCTAAGCGAATCATTGTATATCCCTCCATGTGCCCTGGGGGTTTGATACCCAAAATAATTTAATGGGAGGCTAGGAAAGTATCATCAGGGTCAAAATGTTAGGACGACATGGTGGGTCGGGTTTGATGTTAAGAATTGTCACTATAAGGTGAAGAACCCCCAAATCACATATAACATTAAAATATTAGGGATTCAAGACTTATGCGGTACGTAGACCACATGGAGGGCATGACGATGGATAACATCACCCTAGAACCCTAGACCCTAGAGATTTCATATGGAAGACATGGTATAAATTTCGAGCTTTAAGTCCTAGGGTGACATGGCACACGGGACTTGTTTTGTGGGGAGAAATGTTGTGTAGCATAAACTTGTCAACCTACAGGTCAAGGGGGAGACTAAGTCATTGCCACATAATCTTAGAACCTTATGAGGGAGCCTTGAGAAGGAACTCTTGGGATTAAATTAGCATTGTGAGGCAGAAGTGGTGGAGCCCCAAGTTTGCTATGGGAAATAGTGGCATCCGGATGCATGGACAAGGGACCACCAGGGATCCACGTAGCTTGGAAGGTTGTCCCCCATTATTTCAATGAGGATCTGCAATAAAATATTCAAGGATTATAAGTTCTAGGGTGACATGGCCATAGAGGACCCGCACCCATTTCCATTTGGATCAATAATGTGTGTGTGTGTGTGTTATCGGTTGGTCCATGTGGACAATAGTAAGGGGAATAATATGTGACTCCAATATGAACAGGTCGACAGTTGTGTGTAATTACCACATGGGTGGTGACATGGCATATGACTAAGCTAGCCACATGGGCACCACATGGTCAGTCAAGATGGTTGAGCATTATCTCACAGGAAAATATTTGAATGGCCATATCTTTTTATCTAGGAGTCAGATGGGGACAAAATTTATATCATTGGAAAGGAATAAATGATATGAACATAATGATGTCATCCAATTTAGGACTTGAGGAAGTCGAAAAAGGTTGAAAAATTTAGACCCCATCTCCATAACTAGACTTTGGAGGTCGGGTCCAACATAGCAACTTCCTCCTACTACCTTAGTTTGGGCTAGGTATAGTAGGGGGTATTTTACACATCCCCTCTCCAATAATTTCAGTGTTCTCTACAGTCCTCGGTGGCCAGCCTAAGGTGAATCATGAAAATCCTCCAAGAGTTCTATCCTGAGTCCAAATACTCTCACCACATAGATGCAAGATATATAGAACAAGAGATCATCTTGCAATAGAAATTTCTTTGTCTTCCCTTCCTTTACTTTCTATAGTGTCACTTTTTAATCCATCATGAATTCTTCTTTACAACTCTTCAAAAAATAGAATCCAACTCTTACTCGAGGTAAACATGTTCTCTTCTTCTTCCTCAATCGCTTCCAATTGTTCCTTTTTGCTCAAGGTATTTGCAATTGCATTGCGTTTCCCCAACCTATACTCAATCACAATGTAAAACTCAACCAAAAATCCTTTCCATCGAGCTTGTTTTAGTGACAAATTGGGTTGGGTTGTAAAGTAGATCATTTTGATTTTGTCTGTCTTCACCACAAACAACAAGTTCCCCAACAGATAATGTCTCCACACCTAAATATAGTGCACTGCTACTATCATCTCTTTCTCATGAATCAAATACCTCCTTTATTGATCTTGTAACCTCTTTCCCTTGAAATTTAAGGGGTGACCATCCTACATAAAATCTCCTCCTATGGAAAAATTAGATGCATTGGCTTGCACCTCAAAAAATATATCATAATCTAGTAGTTTCAATGTGAGAGTTTTCATAATCCTATGCTTAAGATCTTCAAACGTAAGTCTACTCTTCTCTGTACACTTCTATGGCATGTCTTACTTCAACAAGTCTGCCAGTGTGGAGGTTATCTTCAAATAGACCTCCATGAACTTCTAATAGTAATTGGTCATCCCAGTGAATACCCTCACATCTTGCACATTATGAGGCTCATCCCACTCTACTATCACCTTTATCTTCTCATTGTCCATGTGAATACATCCCTAGCCTACATAATGACGCAAAAATGGTATCTCCTTTTGGGTGAATAAACATTTGGTATTTATTAAGTACAATTGATGTTGCATATGTGCCTCAAAGAATCATGCCAAACGTCTTTTATGCTCTTCCAAATCATCATTGAACATTATAAGATCATTGAAGTATACCACAAAATAATCATCCAAGAATGGATGCACAATCTCATTCATCAAGGTTGAAAATATAGCATGAGCATTACACAAACCAAAAGGAGTCTAAATAGGAATTCATAACTTCCATACCTCATTACCATGGTTTTTTGTGCTTCATCGCCTTCTGTAAATCAGACCTTATAGTAACCTTGTCTCAAATATAGTTTCGTGAACACTTTGGCCTTGGCCAACTTGTCGAAGAAATTTTCTCCTAGAGGAAGGGGCTATTATTTCTTCATGGCCTGCTTGCTCAAAACTCGATAGTCAATACACATCCTCAACTCATTTGTATCCTTCTTCTCGAAGAGTACAAGAGCACCATAAGGATATCAAGAAGGATGAATTGAATCCCACATCAACAAATGTTTTTAACAACCTCCTTAACTAATCCAACTCAGGTCCTGAGAACTTGTAAGGATCTCATGTTGGTTGTGGAGCAGGCTCAAGACCAATGTGGTGGTACACTACTCATCTTAGCAAGCGAAATCTTGTAAACTCATCCAGCATCATGTCCAAATATGTCTCCAGCAACTCAAAAAAATTTAGTGGAATAGGTATCCCCACTCCATAATTCCCACTTCGTTAATCATTGTCGCATATATTTGGGCATCCAACTTCTTTTCTTGTCTCTTTATGTTCAATGTAGTCGCAAGCCACACACTCCCCTTCTACTACTCTCGTGTAGTTATTTGCACAAACCATGTCTTTCTTTCATCCAAGACAATGAGTTATCCAATCCATGGTATCAAAACCACCTGACTTACTCTTAGGAAATTCTATTCCAATATCACCTCAAAATCACTATGAAATCCAAAAGTCCCTTCCGACCATCAATCTGAACTAGCACATATGCTACCAATCATGTCGTTATCTTAGCTTTGGAGCTGACTAATTTCAAAATGTTATTTCTCATGGTTACTTTCAACCCAAGCTCCTCTACCAATAGTGCTCTTAATAAATTGTGCAAGGAACCTATGTCAACAAGTGTGGGTACTACTGTCCTATTGATTTGAATTTTCACAAAGCATAGCATGTGCCTCTAGTTGTATTTTTCCTTGCCAAGACACCTATTATCTTAACAAAACCTTCAAATGAACATGAATCACAAAAACCAAACATACCTCTTAACTTGTGCATCTCCATCTTGCCTGCATTGTTGAATTTCTTAACTTCCATTGAGTGGTAACTCTGATACCACCTGTCACAACCCTAGGGCCTCCTACAGTCATAAGTCACCTTGTGGGCATACCATAATCCCTCAATCATGCAACACTAAAGTGTTTCACAACAACTTAGTGTACCATAGTGCTATCACACCTAATCTATGCCTCACAATGTATTATCCATGTCAATCTCTATATTATATTAAAGGGTGAAATTTCATCAACATAGAGTAGTAATCGCATTGCCACATCATCACAATTAAATTGCCTTGGTAACAAGATCATCAGCGTCATATGAAAGATGTTAAAAGTGCATCAACATCATCATACAAATGCACCATTTCAAATGAATGGCCCTTTGGCCTTTTCATTCTATTAAAATTCACAAGCACAAGAGACTCACCAAGTCAAAGGTTGAAGCTGCAAGTTTACATAGCCAAAAATCCAAGGGAATATTGAAAAGAATTATCACATCCTTTTGAACTCTATCTGGGTCACCCATCACCCTATCACAGGTAGCTTCCACCCTATCGGGATGGTTTAGTTTATCTACAAGGTTCCCTTAGTTCCTACACCATCATAGGATTGATTTCATTTGTATCGACTCCCTTGCATCTTCCCTTCATCTCTTACTCTTGTCCAAGTCTCATACGACTTCAATGATATGAGTTTGATGTCACTTATCCCTATATGGTTTATCCCCATACTTCATGTGGTTCTCCATCTGGCACTTCAAGTCGGCTCTCCCATCTGGGCCATGTGCCTTGGGTTAGCCCAAATCATCATTCCATCCAAGCATGCAAATGATGCACCCATTTGTCCACTTATGTTGCTCCACTCCACTCAGTCAATGTGACTTCGGTTGGTCATTCATCTACTTGTTTTGCACTCACCCGTTTCTTGGCTTGCCACACCACCAAGTCAACATGCTCATCTTACCTTCAATTTTTGACACCTCCATGCCAAATTTTGCATTTCTTGCGATATATTCATCATGTTTCTTGAAAAGGTGGTGTCACCTAAACCATCTCATCTTGTCAAGTCTCCTAGGGGGCACCTTCGTTCCCTACAGCCTGACAATTGAGGACCCAACTATAAAATTTAGTTTGGATTTCATAGTCCAAATAGGCCTACTAGCCATTGGTGGTTAAAGCTTCCAATTGTTGAATTTCCTCTTGAAGTTTTGGTGGCGTAGCAAAATGGAAAATTGTAGTAGTATAGTAGGCTTGCGTCTAGGCTCAAGGTATGCATGAAGAGCCTCAACCACCAAACCCTTGGTGAGAACACATCCTCTTCCATGGAATGGCATGTGAGAGCAGACAAGAAATAGAGCTAGTAAACACCTAAGGGTGGTGAGGACCTATAAACCAAGAACAACTAAACTAGAATAGGGTTCTGTAGAAAATGAGAAATTACACCCAAGCTAACGAGGGGTCATGACAACACAACAACATCTAAGGGAACAATTTAGGGGGGAAGCTTTAAACATGAGAGTAAGCCAAAACATAAAATGGATTCTCAACACCACTAGTACACCTTATAAACATGGGGATTCACTGGGGGAAAATACCATACCACGTGTGTTCATATTGGGGAATATATATTGAGAAAAAATGACATATATATTGAGAATATAATAGGAGGTAAAGGGTTTTTATATTGGAAGTTATAAAAAATGGAGCTCAAAGTTAATTAAAAAATATAAATGGGTATAAAAATGTTAATGAAAAAATGGATACCTATAATACCTAGTGAAAGTAGGGGTTTTTTAAATTGGGAAGGTTTATTGGGTTCGTATTGATAAGGGGTTAAATAATGTGATTTCTAGAGGTATTTTCCAATATGTATTGAAATTAAGGGTATTGTTTAGTGTGCCATGAATCCATGTGATATGTTAGAGGTTCATTGAGTGAAGCCCCCATGCTTGTATAAAAAACACTAAATTCCACCATGTAGAGAGAAGAGAACTAAAAAAATAGTAGAAGTTGGTCATAGGAGATTTTACCACTTTACTAGCAGCCCACCAAGCTCTGTGTCATTATGACTGCAGCTCTCCCCGTTGTTAGACAACTTGTTTTCTCGAAGTGTCTTGCCTTATAACCTCTCCAATGACTCGAGTTCCAAAATCTTACAAAGGATGGATGTTATAGGGGTCTAGGCCAAGGGGGCCTAGGCCTTCACTTACCAAATTACCAAAAAATCTAGCACAACAAGGGAAATATCCCACCTACAACTAGGAATGAACAAGGGTGTAAATAAAATGGTCAAAGTGGTAGTGGGCAAGGTGAGGAAGCATCGAGGATGTGGAGTATACCATCTTAATGTGCTTGAAAGTCAAGGTCGATGGAATGTGCAAGTGCATGGTCAAAAATGGTCATGTCATCCCCCCTCTTTAATGTTTGGAGAGGCAAAGGGATGATGAGCTTCTTGGCTCCTCCCCCCTCTTTCACTGGCTCACTTTTCGATGCCCCCATCAAGGAATATCATTTCTAAAATTAACAATGATTCTTTACACACTTTTGTTTATCATAATTTTTCATTTGAAATATTAAATAAATAATTGTGTTAATGGGCATGTAGGTTTTGGAATTGGAAGATAGATTTTAGATTAAACTCTTTTGTGTGCAATAATTTGACTACTAAAATTTACATAACTAATCGACTTTGAGTGTGAATCTCACTTAGATCATATAGACTAATTACCAATTTCTTTAAACCTAAAAAAACTTAAAACCTCTTTAAAAAAAACATATTTTCTTAACTTACATATAATTATATCTCTATATTTCTCATTAAATAAAACATTATTGTCATAACCTTTATTTTATCAATGAAATATATATATAGATAGATACTTACTTTTTATTATTTATATAAAAATATATTATTATATTTATAATTTTATAAATTATTGAAAAGATATCCATTTTTAATTTTTAAAATTAAAAACTATTTTTATATTAAAAACGGTATTTTATTATAGAAATTATAATATACTAATTATCTTTAAAAGAATATGTTTTATGTTATAATAATTATTTTTAGAATAATAATTATGTAATCATGTTTATTTGTTTATACGTTTATGTTTATTTGATTTCACTAGGATATATTAACTTTGTGCGTATATATACTCACTCTAGAAAATCTAAAAATTTGATTGCAATAAAGTTATTATTGATAACTACGCGGAGCATTCGGAATATATATATATATATATATATATATAATATGAGTTTTTTTTAAGTTTTTTTTTATTTTATTTTTTAAATTTTGGTAGAGATTTTAATAATCATAAGTTTAAGTTGTTTAATCTGTAAATTTTTAATATCTCGTGGTTTTTTGAGGGGTTAATCTATTTATGCACTTAAAAATACGTTTTAAGCAACAAAAAATCACAATCTTACTCTAAATTGTATTGTTGAATTCTAGCAAAAAAAACTAAATCATCTATTAGTTAGATTGCTCACATGTGTGTGTGTGTGTGTGCTTATATAAAAATAAACAATAGTAATAAAGAAGTTATCTTTTATTTTTTGCAATGTTAATATATTTTTAATGAGTAGTTAGATTTTGAGGGTAGGGTACTTTAACAAGCCATGTTGTGTAAAGTTATGTGAGTGATGAGATCTTTTTTCTTCAAATTCCCCTTAACATAGATTTGCGTGTTGTCCTTAAGGTAAGGCAATCCCACCCAATTATCTATCCCACCCAATCTTATCTCACGAGAGTATGAGCCCACCTAATTATCTATTCCTCTAGTGAAAAAAATATTTCTATGTTTGATTTTATGTTGTCGAAAATAGTGAGATTCTTGAGCTATATTATTGTATATAAATATTTTTTACAAATTAAATAAAATTAAAATTAAAATTAATTTAAATTTATAAAGTAATAGGAAAATCAATTGTTTTATATTGTAGATTTTTTAATTAATTAATTTTATATTAACTATTAACTTCTTATATTAAATCCTCCATGGAGGGTGACCTAACGTGGGCCCTCCCCACTTACTTTGACATGATGACAAAACATAACCACAAGCATTGCAGCGTGATAATCATCTGCCCTGTGACTGACCTATGCATCACCCCGATGACACACTCCAATATGACATTCTAGATCCAGTGTTACACATTGTACTAGACTAGCACCAATTCATGCAGTACCATTTCATGACAGATGGTGAAGGCACTGTATAATTATACTGAAATGATGGCCACCACTCATTGCCAAAACACTCCTGATAAATTCTCTGTAGAATTGACCGCCATGGGAACCCTTCATAGTAAGATCACTAGCACACAACACAATCACTATAGCAACTCCGAGTGGTGTGTTACACCCTTATATCATGCATGGGGCGCTCTAAATATTGATCATGCAATCTCCCTCAATCTCAAAAAAATTGTGCATACCACGACTCTATTGTGCCCTTATTAGGACCATGCAAAGTTATTTTAGAACAACATCCCCTTTAGTTGGTGAATTTTGTTCAATGTACATTGATACCCATGTTGCATATGTGGTTTCTCGGCTTCTTGGAATAGGCATCTCGGCCTCTAACCTAAGCCTCTTCTCACTCAAGCTTAGTTTCTTTTGTATCGAATTGTGCTTGTTTGGGCCATACTCTAGTTCTTATGGTTTGTGTATTGGCATATCTCTGGCCAACATTCTAATCTGAATTGACCTTATAGGCATTCTTTGTCTTCCATGGCTCCCCCTTTTTGATGCACTACTCATCCTTTCTATTTCCCTTCCCTCTGCTTTTGTACCATCTCTCTTCAACCTTTACCCAAGCATCATCATTCATTTGCTTCAATCCTGTTTCCTACTTCTAACATCCCCTACGCTAAATCCATCTCCCCCTCTATCAACCTATCTTCTACCCATCAACATCTATTTATTCTAATTGACAATCATCATCCTCTTACCTCTCTCAACCCCTTTCCTTCCACCAACCAACTTCTTTGCTACACTATGACACGCGGAAGACAAGCAACTCTTCATTGCGGGAGGGCCAGAGGTTGCCCCTCCATTACCACTCCAATACCTAGTCACATGACTTCAACCTCACAACTCAAAGCCCAGATGCAAGCGAGGGATTCTATGGCTCACTTGAAAAGTATATCCCTAAGCTAGTCCATCAGGAATCGAACGAATTGAGGTTGTTATTCATCAGGAACATCATTACACTCCTAACCATCATGTCCATGCTAAGACCAGGGACTGGGTCCTTAATTTAGGCACCTCCACACACTCTAAATTTGTAGGCTACATGTAGGTCATTAATGCCTAGTGGCACATAAAATTCTTCTGGGATATATCCTCACGGACTACCATATTGTTTAGCAGGAGCATGCTCACAAGTTAGCGAAATTGGAGTAAAAGTTAGATGGAATGGATCACAATCTAAACATCCTCCTCAACAAGTGCAGCAACAATTCCTTCCCTGGAATTGAGGTTGTTCCTCAGCAAGCCCCCAAGCAAGATAGTTTTGAACAATAGCTATTATGCAAGCTCGATTTTTTATTTACAGTCCTTTTAATGGATTCTCTTAGTTTGTGTTTAGCCAGTCTATGATTAGCCATCCTTTTGTTGTTAGTTTATGTTCTATATTTTTTATTTAACATATGTTATTATCAAAAGATGTTTATACAACCTTAAGACTTTGTTATTAAACCTCTAGTCTAATTTCTGTTAGTTAGACTAGAAGTTAAAAACTTTTAATCATATAACTTTTTCAACATAAAATGCCTAATTTAGAAACAAACAAAATAAAAACGAAACCTAAACTTTTTAAATTAATTAATAATAAAAATATTTTTTCAAAAATGTGATTATATTAATTGTAATTTTAATTTTTAATCTGTAATTATTTATTATAAAAAATATTTGATAATCATTATGTATGTGAAAGAACCTATTAAAAATTTATCTTAAAAATCCATCACATAAATTTTTTTAATTGGTCATCCTAAAAATCCATCACATAAATTTTTTTAATCGGAACCAATTAATATGGTTCATCTTCCACCTTTAAAAAAAACATAAAAAAATAATTATATACCTATAATATATCAAATTGGCCAGATTTGGTTTGCTTCCTAATGTGGAAGATACTAGAATGAAATCTGGAGTTGTTGACCACCATGAAGATAGGGTCGTTGAAGGATGCAGACTAGCCCACTGACACATGACAATTGTATATACCTAGAGTGGGTGAATTATTCAGATTCGCAAATTGCATTTTGGTTGGATATGAAAAGGAATAAAGTTGATGGAAGGCTTGTCACATCATAAATTCCAACGGTACAACTTGATGGAATGCTTGTGGATTACACTACTCCTTATTCACACGTCAACTAACACCACCATGTTCCTTCACGTGATGAATGGGAACATATTCCCTTGGGCTCATAACCATACATACTCAAGATTCCATATTAAATCCACCTCATCTTATATTTTATATTTATTAATTATTAATTATTAATTATTAATTATTTTATTTTACTGGAATTATTTATATCACAAGTATCTAACAACTATGTTAGAGAAGAAAAGTAATAATTGCATTAATTTTTTATTGAAATCGTTTATGTCAGACCATCTCTCAACTATATTGATTCATTAAAAAAAAAACATATAAATATTAAAAAAAAATCATGTAATTTTTTTTTAATATAAAATATATTATTATAATAAAGTAACATCATATAAATAATGTGTAGAAACATGACCATAAAAACAATAATAAATAACAGATATATTTTTTATTGAAAATATTTATATCATAAGTATTCAACAACGGTATTAATATGTATTTTTTTAAATAATAATGTAAATGAAATTTTAATATAAATATATTATTATAATAAACTAATAATGTTAGTAAGTTATAAATATTTTAGTTATTTTTACTAAAATAATTTGGTAGATTGTGGGCCATATAGAATGCTTGATATGAATGGTTAATAACATAAGTGTTTATTTTATTTTGGAATCTCATAAAAATATCAATTTTGGCTAATTATAAAAATTACGAGGAAAAAGTGTTAAGTGAGAGTTTCATTTATCAGACAATTAGAAGGCAGTTATTCTTCTTGATAGAAATAAATGACCTCAATAAGGGAAAATGGAGCCTAGAGGGTGAGAGGGAAGAAAACCTGAGGCAACCTTGTGAACTTAGTACCTAGCTAGAGGAGGTTCAAGAGAGGAAAATAAAGTTGTAAAGCTTGTATCCCTCAGACAAGATGTTGTTGAGGGAGGTAGGACACTACAAAGAAAGGGATTCTTGAGTTGGTTAGCCAATGGAACCCAAACTGAAGTGTAGGTGCTTAGTTCAAATCCAATAGTAGACTTGGTAGGGGTCAAGAAGTGCCTCAAGATAGACCTGATATGGTCTCTATTCAGAAAACTATTCTGGAAGTGAAACTAGCTCGGATGGAGTTCTGGTAGTGGATACCATACTCATTAGTTGGGTGGAGCACTCTCTTTTCCCTTGTGGTTTTGTGGCTAGTACAAACATTAAAAAAGATAAGTATTATGGATATGTTCTCTTGATTTCCTTCCAAATTTCAATGGTGTTTTCTGCTATTTTCTGTTATATTTCTCTGCATAAAGGCCGAGTTCTATTGAATGAATGTAAACTGTAATTTTACATTTCTCTTCATGAAGGATGAGTTTTGTTAAATGGAAGTAAGTTACAATATTAAATTATAAATCATGAACTAGGTTAGTTTCTAGACCAAGCAAGTTAACCTGCAGCCCAGAAAGAGTCATAAGATCTAGATAGAAGGTCTCGAACAAAGTGAGCAGGTCCTGAAGTTAGGTCCCACTCATAAATCCTACCTACGTAAAAGAATTTGAAAGAATGGTTATAGACACAGAGGAATACTTATCTATAAATGTTCTTGCACACATGAACATCCAACAAAAAGAAGTTTATCTTTCCTAGATGTATTAAATTTTCATTCTATTATGTAATGTTTTGTGGAACTGAAAACTATTACGGTATAAAAGTTATAATATATAATGGATTAGGTTAGTTCCAGGTCGAAACAGACATCAATATGTTAACTAGGAACAGTCTTGAATCTCTATAATTGAACCTAGAAAAGAATTTATAGGTCTCGAGGTAAGGTCCCATCGAATTTCTTGTCTTAAAATAATAGTAATAATCTTGTTAATCTATATGTATAGAAAAACTCAAACAATGATTGTTGCTAAAACCTAAGTTCTTTTCATGCCACAGATGACTAAACTCTTCTAATGATACATAAATAAAATTGGCATTCATCGATAATAGCCCAGAGTTACAGTAGTGTTGAATATATGTTTACTGACTGATAAAAAAAAAGAAAACAAACCCTTCAGGGTTAACAAGAAATAAAATAACTAGGATGAGTCAATCATTATTCATACATTGAATCTACGTCCAAATGAGACAGCAGAATGCAACAAAGTACAAGGCTATTAATAAACCCTTCCAATAATAATCTATATTAGTGTTCTTGACCCAGAATGTAGAGTCATTATATAAATTTTGAGGTAAAAAATGGGTCTCAAAACAAAAATGTACAACCAAAACCAGCTTTATAAGAACTAATAGAATTGAATTTGATGATGTCAACCATGGGGTATGATTCACCATTTTTGGAGTAAAAAGGTAAAATGATAAAATAAAATAAAAATTAAAATGGAAAAACTATTTTTTTCAACTTATCTCCTTACGGTTTTACTCAAATTTCAAGTGGGAGCACTTGTTAGATAAAAAAAAATTAATTTTGCATCCAAAGAATGCGAATGTTGACTACTTCTGATGGAGTCCACTACAAAAATTAAGAAATACATGAAAAATATGATTGCAATCATGTTTTTTTCATGTATTTCTCATTTTTTGTGTAGCAATATCCATCAAAAGTATTCAACATGGGTACTCCTTGGATGATAAATTAAATTATGAATCCAACAAGTGCTCTCACTCGAATTTTTAGTAAAACTGTAGGAAGATAAGTTGAAAATACGAGATGAAAATTTATTTTTTTCTTTTTTCACTCCAAAATTTGATGAGATAATCTAACTTTATTTTATTATTTCCACTATTATTTCATAATTTTCCTTAGGAGGCCCATTTTATACCCCAAAATTTCTCTAATGTTTTAGGCAAGACAAATTGATATGGAACACAAAGGAACATAATAAACAAGAGAAACAAGGGAAAATGATTTATGCCAAAACCCTGTAGAGTTTATCAGAACCTATTAAAGATATATTTTGCATGCAACAACCATACACAAATTTAAGAAAAGAAAAGAATAAAATCAATATCTCGTTGTACGAAACAATAATAGAGGAACTATTTAAATAAATGATCCATATACTAAAATATAACTGGGCCAGAGGCCATAAATCTTCAGTTACCATAGCAGGGTAGAAACTTGTATAACAAAGGTTCCAATTACAATGGTTGAAAACCTAAAATTAGAGACAAATTTTCCTTAGTTTAACAAAAACTTCAGAGTCAGAACAACATCATCCAAAAAGCTAAAGACTGGGTCATGAATCGCTAGAACCTGAAAGCTAGCTTAACAATGAAGAGATGATTAAAAACCTAGAATACCTCACATAAGTTGAATCCGACATTTATAGTTCATCGTTGACTGCAATGGGTTAAGAGAATCTAAACCTACTATGGTCATAGCAAGGAAACCTAGTAAAGGGAAATTTATACCTTAAAAGTTAATTTAAAAGAAAGAGAGAGCAAGTTAGGGTTTCAAGTCTAGCCTGTAAGCAGTTGTGAAGGCAACAATAACTCATTACCTGCATATACCAAAATTTATGAAATGAATGAAGGCAATTGAATTTATTATCCAAACAATGGCTTGTTAAGGTTTAAACTTAAACTTACCAGTTAGGAGTAGATAGCCACAACAAGCGGGTTAGGGTAAGGTTCCTTCCTCCATATAGAAGCTTCCAAGTAATAAGTGTTGAGCCACCATTCTATACACTAAGGTGGAGTGATGACCTACAACACAAATACAAACCCTAGTTTCACTAAGCCAAAAATATGAAAGAATCTAAAACATCGTAGAATTGTGACAGCAAATCCATAGTCTAAAGGAAATTTACCTATCGTAGTTTCACTTCTGTGAACCCCAGGAATCATAAACGGACAATTTTCCTCCTATTGCAGAGCTAACCCTTGTCGAGTGAGAGAGAAACAACTGAGACGAAATGACGCGAGGGAAGGGGAGGTAGTTACTCCCAAAAACTGCATAGCCATAGATATGTCGTTGATTCCAAAAACAAATCTCAGTTGTTGACCCTAGGGTCCTCACGAACACCAAGGCGGAGCAAATCCCAACAACCAACAATGCCATATAGTTCGATGCTTCTAGAAGCTTCAAGGCACTATGTCGAAACTTCCAATGTATTTTTACAACATATTTCCATAGTTATGTAAATGTTGGTAGAACATAATTTGTAAATAAGCATCAATAATGTATACTACGATGGGATAAGGGTTCAGGCATTATTGTAAATCCCATCATTCGTGTAAGAGAAAGAATCCCGACACACAACCTTACATATAAATCCCATAATTAGTGTAGAAAAAAAAATCCCCAAAATTTCTATAATACATCAAACAATAAAACCATAGTGTCGTAAAAAAACCATAATTAAAAATAATAATAATAATAAATATGTTATTATAAGAAAAATACCAAAAAATTACATATCAATCTATTTTTCAAAGATAAAAAAAGAGGAAAAAAAAAATATATATATATATATATATATATAAAACATTACCAACATTATATAAATTAGAGTTTGTAGAAAATAAAAATCTCGACATATTTTCATCAAATTAAAAGCCACTAAAAAATATATTGCGATAGATAATGGTATTTTTTAATTATTCCATATTAATAAAACCCAGGAAAAGTTTAGGGAGTCTTTTAATTATTCCATATAATAGAAAGTATTCTCCATATTGCATAATAGAATTTTTAGATGGTTAATATTGTATTTTTCTTAAAAATCAAAATATTTTGATATTATTTAAATATTTTTTAATTATTCCATATTAATAAAACCGAGGAAAAGTTTATGGAGTCTTTTAATTATTCCATCTAATAGAAAGTATTCTCCATATTGCATAATAGAATTTTTAGATTGGAAATATTGTATTTTTCTTATAAATCAAAATATCTTGATATTATTTAAATATTTATTGGAAATATTGTATTGTTCTTATAAATCAAAATATCTTTGATATTATTTAAATCAATAAAAGAAAGTAATTTTCATATTGCATTGTATTTCTCAATTAAATCGCAATGCCCTCGATGCTATGTTATGCATGTGAAATAGGGAAATCATATATATTTATCCTATAAAATAGGGCTATCATATATATTTAAAAATATATAATAGGCTGTATAAAAAGGCTAAGAAGATATCTATCTAAATATGAAAACCATTATCTTTTACGAAATAAATTTATCTAAAACATAACCATACCTAATAGAATGGGCAGAAAACAATATTGGTTCCACAAAAATAGAAAATGATGACCATGGCAATTGCATGACTCTTCATTAAAATCAACCACGATGAGTTCAAAATGATGAAGCAAACTTGGAATCATTGGTGTGTCAAATATGCGAAGAATGCAATATAGGAAAAAAAGGAAGGGAGATACCCAATAAATAAAAAGATATAAAAAAGTTATATACGAAACAAAATTAGAAAGGAAAAATAAATAGAATAGGTAAAAGGAAAAAATAATATTATATAAATAATTTTATAAAACCAATATTATAGGATACTTTAGTTTTTTTCTCTAATTTAATAGGTAAAATTAATTATATATATATATATATATATATATATATATATATATATATATTTATATTGATTAATATTAGCTAAATTAATAGTTGTTAATAGAAAATCGAATCTTATATTCTTGTTTTTGGAATAATTAATAAATTGAGATGTGAAGTGGATAAATTACATAAATATTGGTGGGTATTAATCACTGGTAAGTCTAACATTTACAGTTTTGCTCCCACATAAATGGTGAGGAAAACATAAATAATGATAAAAAGTAACTTATGGCAAACATATGTATTTACATCTTATTCATGTCCATTTTTTATGCAAATACTTGCTTAAATTATGATGGGAAGTAACTAATAATAAATATGTTATTCACTTCCCTCAAAGCTTAAGAATAAAAAATCATTACACAAATATGTAAAAATAATGCATGAATACTGCAACCACCATATCTATAAATTATGGCATAAAATATGTGATGCGGCTATCCACATTACATTATCTTGTACTATAATACGACATTCAATTTATGGTCCAATTAAATGTTTGATTTTTTTTCATAATATTAAAAAATAAATATTTATTTTTCAAAATTAAACATTGTAATTACATTGGTCATTGCTAAACTAATAACAATCGACAAGCAAATCTATTACAAGAACTTGTGACCGAAACTAATAACCAAAAATCTAAATTCAAAACTACTTGAAATTTTCCAACAAATATTATATAAAATAACCAAAAAAAGAAAAACATTATATTAAATCTATATAAATCTTAAAAATAAAAACTTGAGAAAACTTTCTTCAATAATACAATATACCTATAAATCACAATATTCAATATACTTATAAATCACAATATTCAAAACATTTTAGCAATGATACTATTAAAAATTAAACGAATCAACTATGCCTTAATAAATTGTAAAGAAACCCATATACACTAGAAAAGTAATTTGGAAAATAACAACCATATATCCGTGAATTAAAACTTCTGTGATCCATATCAAATTTATGAGAGATTTTTCACCGTAAATCACATGATATTTCATTTAATTTCACATGATTTTTTTGACATAAATCAAATAAAATATCATGTAATTTACACTAAAAAAATCTTTTATAAACCATATATCCTCTTCCTACCCTAGCGACCCTATTAAATCCCGCCTTCTGTGTATGTAACCTTCTTGAGAGGTCAAGGAAATTGTCAAAGAAACGGCTTCTTTTCCCACGGGCCTAGCACTAAGCGCGTCTCCCTCATAATTGTTTATACTACTGTAAATCCGGAGCCAAGTATAAAATATTCATGTGGGAGTAAAAGCAAAGAAAACCGCATTCCGTCGGTAAATGTGAAAAATAGTTAAATTACCTAATGGGGTCCACCATGGTCCCACTAGCCAACAGAAACCTAACCACTAGGTGTGTAACCATGACTTTGTGACACACATAACCATTATATTTCGTACTATTTTAACCGTTGTTCACACCACCAAAGTTTTCAAGGTTCACTAGTTAACCATAACTTAGGGTTTGGTATTAAATTAGGAGTTCCATTAGGTATCTTGTCATTGGATGAAGAGGGTGGTGGGCTATGTTTATGTTACCTAGGGTTGGGACTCCGTGGGCCTTCACGGATAACAAGGTGTGCATTATAATATGACGAGAACCAGAATTTGATATTAACCATTTCGAGAATCCCTGCAGGTTGGTATGAATTTTACAGAACATATTGGTCACTTTCCCAAAATGTTTGCTTCTAATGTCTGGGAGAATCTTGGATTAGAAGTCAGGAATAGATTTGTTGTATCTTATTGATTGTTTATCCGTAAAGGCATATAATTGTTTTATCTTATGGACTCTTTATCTAGGCATATTGGAAAGCACACATCAATTTTGTTTAGCCCAAAGAGGAGTAATGAGTTATGAATATTTTTTGCACTCAGTAATGAGTTAGGAGTATTTTCTATATTCTAGAATTTAGTTTTTTTTTTTTAAATATAAATTATATTAAAAAATTATTTACTATATATGATAAGTTAGCTTGCATTTTGGATCGCAATTAGAGATGGTTGTTTCCTCACTGTTAGTTTGACAACTGAGTTATGATAAGCTTTCTCATCTTGTGGAAAAAAAAAGATAAAAGATATGAAAAATTTATAATTTTTCCTTAATATGGATTTATTATAATGTATTATTTAGTTTGTCTCAAATCATATATTAAGAGATCATTGTTATTCTTTTTTTTCTTTTGAAGTTTAATTGTGGAGAGGATGTACACATATGTATATCTTTACTCTTTCAAAAATGTTATATTTTTATTTCTTTTTATTCGTGAGGGATTTCATTCCACATTTCATTCATAAAAGGAAAAATTTTAACACAGTGCTGAAGATTTTAAAGGAATGAAAATGTATATCTATATGTATGCACCAATAAACAATTTTACACCCTAAAAGGTGATGGTGGGAGGTGAGAATAAGGTGATGGTGGGAGGTGAGAATATGTATACATAGAGAAACACACCTTCATCTTCCCACCATCATGCTCACACAAATTCACAACCCCAAGAAGGTGGTGGTGGGAGGGAGAAGGTGTGTGAGGGTGATGATATACATGTTTATTACTAAGAGCGAATCTGTATGTATGTGGATTGGGCAGTGTAGTGTAGTGGGGGCAAATGAAGATGTGAATGTTAATGTGATGGTAAGAAGAAGGAGGTATGTGAAAGTGAAGATATACATGTGCGTTATAGAGTGAATGTGTATGTATGTGGGTTAGACAATATAAAAGTGCAAATAAATATGTAAATGTACATTAACCCACATGCATATCATCTCTTATACACATCTTTATCTCTAAAACAATGGGTTTAAAATAAATACTTAATTCTTTCTATAAATACAATATAATATTATCTATTATATATATATATATAATAAAAAAACTATAATATTTTAAAAATTATAAAAAGGTTAAACATTTAAAAATTATAAAATTTATACTCTTCTATATATTTCTATGTTTTTTTATTTTAATTATAGAATATTTTATTTCCTCTATTTTTAGTTATAGTATTTTTTCAACATAAGTGCTTATTCAAACCACATATTTTTAAAAATCATATATATAATTTAAATTAAAATTTATAATAATTAAAATTTTATTATTTTAATAATTTAGATATCATATTTTTTATTATTTTAGTGTTATTTAAAAAATTATAATATTTATTTAAATATTATTAATTTATAATTTTTTATTTTGCAATTATAAATAATATCTAAACCATCACTTCCAGAATATACTAGTATATAATTAGATAGTACTTTAAATTATATTATATCATAGTTTCACATAAATATATGTAATAATTAAATGTAAATCATGTCTCTCTACACAGATACAAATCATAATTCAATTTAATTTATTTGAACATCATTTTATAATGTATTTTAAAAAATCATTAAAAATTAATATAAGAAGAAAAAGTTAACCAAAAGGAAATTGATCAAAACATTTCACATAAAAGTAAAACAATTTAACCATTCAAATCTTACCTACCAAATTAATTTTATCATCAATATCCTATAACTTCAACAATAACATGATTAGGACTATGGACTAGGTTAACATAAACCCTCTCTCACTCTGATAGAGATCCTTTGAATATTTTTTCACACTATTACTGGTTGGTGATCTCAGGTCTTCTCCAATCTCATTCTCAATCATATCAAGACTCTCTCCCTTGGCCTCCTCCTTTGGGAAATATGAAAGAACACAATAGAATAATTTTCAATGGTCTGTCCATCCCCTCTAACTCTCTCTAGAATTCCTTTCTTTTGAATATCAAGGAATTTGTTATTTCCCTCCCTTGGTCACCCCAAGATTGGCAAGCTAGTGATAATGAATCCAAAATCCTTTGAAGCTAGTTCCTTTCCCCCACCCCCCTTCTCCCTCTCCCTTATCATCCATCCCCTCCCTTCTTGTGAGCCCTTAAGCCTGGGATCCCCCTACGCCTTCCTTCATTAAGCTAAATTTTGATGGGGCATCTAAAGGAAATCTTGGCCCATTAGATATGGCAGTATTATTCATAAAAGAAAAGGCTCACCCATCTACATAAACTCTGGATCACTTGGTATCAATAACAATAATGTAGCTAAGCTTATGGCTGTCATCTGTGGACTAGAAATTTCCCACTCCCAAGGAATGTCAAAAATCCTCATGGAAGACGACTTTCAACTCATTATGCAGATGCTTCAAAATGGCACCCCACTACATTAGGCCTCCATGATTTGGTGCCTGGAATCGCTCCTCAGTCAAATCCCTGAGTTACTCAGTAAGATCACAATAGTTATCCCTTCTCACATCTAGTGATTAAGAAACAAAATCGTTGGTCTGTCAGGCAACTATGATTGCCTTAACTCTTTGTTAACGTGAGATTTTAGAGCTTTTGTCAACAAAGGGGATGTGACCCATACCAAGGCTCATTAAATAGCCAAATTTGTTTGAATTATCACTCTCAATGGGTTTAAAGCTTTCGTTGGCTTTTGGATCTCTTCCTCTTGCATAGAAAAAGATCCTACGGAATCCTAAGATTATCTAATGTTATATATACATGAAACTAAAGCTTATATTCTACATTAATATATCTAATCAACAAGTTGAATGATTAGTAAAAAAATGATACAATAATTGTTAATTAGTTGTTAATATACAACAAATAACATATAATTTATATAGAAAATATATTACAGAAGGAAAAGAACCATAAACCTATGTACCTGGTAAATATGATAGAAATGAATAATGATTTTTCTATGAAATGCTGAAATGAAAATTAAATGATTAAATTTAAATTATATATGCAATTTATATTTTAAGTTTAAGTAAACTATTTAATATGATATTTATATTAAAGATAGAAAAATCACAAATCATTGTAATCTTATAATATTTCAAACGAAATAGAGTAGTCTAGAATTTTCTCTTTGAAATCCACATCAAGAATAAAATGCAGTTGAAGTATGTGCAATCTCCTAAGGCTAACTCCGTCGAGACAAGATTAAAATAACCATAACAATTCCCACGAAACATAATCTTCCTCCACATACCGCGAAATCCTTCAAAAGATAAGTGGCAAAAGACTATATAAACACAGAAATCATTACATCCATTGTATCAGTCCTACTTCACTAATAAAGCATTGATATGAATTTCCATAATTCATTCTAAAAGCTCAAACCCAAGCAATGGAAAAATCAATGTTACCCTTTTAGAGTTCGGACATAAAAGAATAATATAATCGAACATCAATGTGAAATAGAACTAACACAGTGAGAAAAATGGTGTAGAAAGTTTATTGTTTGTTTATAAATCTTAGTCATGTAAACAACAACATTCATTCCTCAAAGCATAGTTACAAGAAATTCAAAATACGGATTAATAAGTAACCATGGCTTCTGAATAAAACATATAATTAAGCATTAAACTATTGAAACCATTCAAAAAGTAACAAACTTACAATAAAAGCGTATCAATGTTCCACAGTTACTGCGACATAATTAATACCTTTTTCTCCTCCTTTTTTACTAAAAAATTAAGGCCTTATATACACAATAATTCGTGTCCATATGCAAAAATAACATTTCTAAAAACATAACAAATTGGTCCCTAGAACTTTGGACCATATCCTATCTAATCTATCTGACCAACTAAGTCATATCAAGATTATCTGCGAAAGAACAAGAAGATAACTGACAAGATATCCCACGAGATTTGAAAGTTGTTGAGATGTATCCAATGCAATTGTCTATGAGATAACCCATGTCAACACCTGAGAAACAAGGAATAAGTGAAACAAATTGATAGGATAAAAATTAGTAGTTGACAATATAATGAATATGAAGTAGTTATAGAATCCCAAATTCTATAGTTGCTAGAAAAACTTAAATAAATAAATAAAAACAAGCCAGCGTACCTCACCAAGTTCACAACCTGTAAATAAACAATAACATTCATATCCTTTGGTAGAAATTTGATCCTGAGTATCTGAGCTAATAACTACTTTAACATTATAAGACTTGATGGCAATGTGAGTATCCTGCCTCAGTGATTTTTCCTCACACCGAGAAGACTCTTTAGCCTATCTACTTGCCCTCAGTTGATTCATCAATATTAGTTGTTCATTTTCCTATATAAGTTGATTAATTTGATGTTCAATATGAGGTACCATGATTAAATATTGTTGTTGCGAGTACATATGAATTACCATATTGAGTTTTGCATTAGGGATGTTTATCATAATTACTACCATCATCTCGATTATGATCATTGTTGTCCATAAGTCTGGAATTTAAATTAGAGTAGGGTTTATTCTTCTTCATCAACATAGACCTCTTTAACAGGAGCATTTTACCCCTATTTATGCCTTCTCTAGATAGTTTTTATTCTAATTGTTTACTCTTCACTTGAGACTAAGGGTTTAGGCTGGACTGACTAATTTTATTTTCCTTTGTAGGTCTAGAATGGAGATTCTGGTCGACGAATTCTGGCTTAACATTGTCCTTAGACTCGGGCTCTTGTTTAACATAATGGGACTCTAATTTCCTTACCATACTTCACATAGTGTTAATAGGAATCGAATCAGCGATTTCATCCTTAACATTAGCAAATAAATTTGAGACATCAAAATGACACAGCTAACCAAGGACGAAATCATTATTTCCATAAGAGAAGAGAGTGTCAGGCTTGGTGGTGGAAGACGTGGTGAAACCCTAGGGGAAACTCCCTATTGGTCAGTATTATAGGATTTATCAAATCCATTTCAAACAAGAAGAGAGTCCCAGGCATCAATGGCCTTAACTAAATGGTTTTATACTAGCATGCAAATAAAACCATGGTGAAACTGAGACAACTCGTGATTTTTACGTTCTCCCTGGTTAAACATCGACATCTTAGAGAGGCTGTTAAGTAAGTAGTATGGGAGATTGATCTTGAACCGAGGAATACCATTAACAAGCATATGTGATACATAAAACCAAACCCATATCTTCCTTCATAGGTTATAAAACACTGAAAAAAAACAACAAATCTTGTCATTTTGGTTTAGGGAACTAATTGCCATACCTTTGACATTGTACGAGCAATGCTTGGAAACTAGAAACTCTCACTATGGGACGTTAGGCACCATATTTTTTTCGACCAATTATTACCTTCAGTGGAGAGGCAACATGCTTCTACGAAGAAATATATGTCTACCTACATATCTACATTCCCGACCTTGGATTTTCGACCATTAAAGGTAGAGGCAAATGCCTTGACCACCTGGTCAATATAACCGTAGAAGCACTGGAAAAAATTCCATGAACTAGCTTATTTAAAAAGAGTGAGATGTTCCTCATAGGATTCTCTAATATCCCCCACAACAAGTTCATTCCTAAATACATGAGGAATTCTAATACAGTTGTGGAAAATTTATAGTGATTTTTCTCAAGAACAATGTAATGTAATTTTGGTAAAATTTCAATGCAAAACCCTAATCGCAGATAACCCAAACGTAGAGAGGGAATACTAGACCAAAGTGGGGGTATGTGGGAATGAGAACAGAAGAATCAACATAACCCTATTGGTAAAGGACTGATAATACTAAGGAAAAATCATAACAATCATGTAATAATCATAATGACCATATCTAGGACTTATTCGACCACATGAATCATGCACAGGTGTTTAAATGTGTAGATTCCAAGTTCATATTATAATCCCATGTCATTGCCAAGATATATGATCAGTTTGATAACACATAACATGAAATATTAGTATAACCATTACAATGAATCGATCATATTAATACATCAGGATTTTACCATTTGAAAATTAATAATGAAAAGAATGCTTGTACATGTAGTAGGAATACATCAATCCAAGCCATAATACCAATCACATGGATTGTAATAGCCCCTAGTTGATTTTCCATGTAAAAAAAAAATAAGACCAAGGTCATGGGACACATATTCCAAGCTGAATGGTGGGAAAAACATCCTAGTGGATGTCACTTTCAGTTAATTTATGGCTAAGGAAATTGGCAAAGGCATTGACAAAGGGAAAGAGGAAATATTTGGCATTTAATTATGAAAATAAAGGGAAAGGGAGAAAAGGAAGGTGAAGAGACACATATTTGCATGAGAGGGAAAATGAAGGAAAAATGAAGAAAATAGAGGCCTTAATGATAAAAAGGATTTTGAGGACAAGTTCATAGCCTTTTGTTAGTTTAGCTTTGCTCTCTCACACTCTTGCACACTTAGAGCATTCTTGTAGCATGCTTGGAACACTCTAGTATTCACTTGGATTTGGAGAAAGAAGGAAAAGGAAAGAAGGAAATCACAAGGGAATAGGTGGATCAACAACTATAGTTGGATTTATTTGCAAGTAACAGGTTGCATGTGTGAATTCCTTGTTGATTTATGGATGCATGGTATATGCATATGGTTTTCTAGTTATGCATTATCATTGGCATGGAGGACTTCCTGGATTGGTAGTTGTTTTAGCCTTTCTTTTCCATTTCCCAGATAGCCATGGTGTTGTGGGTTTTTCCAATTTATTGTTTTCTTATTGGTGCTCATAATTCCTTATGGTTGTGGGTTGGAACAAACATTATAGAAGCCTTGGAACAAGTTGGATTGAGTTACTAGTCTTGGAGCCTAGGTTGGGACTAACTCTCTAGAGCCCTTGGTGGGTTGAGTTACTAGTCCCAAAAGTCGGGTTGTAAAAATGATCTAGAGTCCTAGAAGGTTGTGGGTTGAGTTATTAGTTCCTAGAGCCATGGACAACTAGGGTAGAGACCGATTTGGTTGGTGTTAGTGATGTCTAACCATGAGGTGGAATCACTAGTTGATGGTTGAAGTGGTTTAGCCTTTGGAATCAATGGTTTGGTTTTGTAGGTTTATTCCATGAGATCCTATATTCATGCTTGGAATATGGTGTGGGGATGATTGTCTGAAAGAGATATTTCGTTCATCCCAATTTATGGTCGGGTGGTATGTGGAAGTCCCTGACTTGAAAAGTATTTTCATATGTTAATAAGAGCTATTCTTCTATTGTGATTCATGTATATTTGTAGTGATTATGTTGGTGATATTATGGCTAAGATGTCATGGTTTCTATGTTGGTTATTTGTTGAATACGTGTTGGTTGTGTGATGTATATTACTTATGGCTCTTGACATGTTTTGATGAAAGTATGAATGGTTGACAAATGCATGGACTAACAAATGTTATTAGAGCTATTATGAGAGGGAATTAGACCTTCTTGTTGATTCTTAGATAAATCTCATACTCATATGATCATATATGCATTCATAGCTTACATGTTTGCCATATGTTTGACAAAATGATTGTCATGGTTGGGCTTGGTTTGGTCAAGTTCTTGTTTAATTTTTATATGTTTAACATTGTCTGGATTCCAATTATCATTCTAATAAGTATCAAGAAATTATAGGCATGGTTCTGGAGGTTGGCTTATAATTGTGGTTCAGATATCAGGACCGCAGGGCACTGAACTGAACAATTTAGGTCACAGTCACATGGAGCAATATTTGTGAGTGTGGTTGGAGGCTATCAACCACATGTAGGTAGTGTCAAGGGTGCGTTTGGGAGCCCAGGTCAGTGAAAAGGAGCCCCGGCTCAGGGTTTGGTCACCTAGGGTGGTTATTTGGCCCCTGTGTGTCCTATAGCCCTTAGGGTTGTTGTGAGTTGTTAGTTTTTGGTCAGTTTGTATTCCCCACTTCCTTAACTAGAACTTCAATGTCGGGTCATGTCATAGTAACTCTTCATCTCGTGTTTACCTTGCATGTCAATGAAATTGGGTAAATGTGGGATGGGGACATTCTAGGGTTGTATCATAGTAGGTTTTCATTCTCTTTGGGTGATGTCTAGTAAATTTATCCCATCTAGCTAAATGTATATGGTTATGCATGTGTAGTAGGTCAAACATGCATCGTGTTGGTCATTATGTAGTTTGTGTCATCATGATGTTATTGGTATGTTGATGTTGATTTGTTGGCTGAGATGGAGCAAGAGATGTATATTATCAGAGCGAGGTTACAACACTGGACCTTGAGGTAAAAGCTTATTGTCGCACAGGTTTATATTTTTGGCATACAAGTATGATGGTTAATGGTTGTCATATACATTATGGTTTTGTATATGCATGTCATTCTATTGTTTTTGTGGTTAGATGCATGATAGATTTTAGTTGTTCAGTGCATTCATATGTACATGCATCAGATAGTCATGCATGGTAGTTAATTGTTTTTATATGCATTGTGGTCTTACACATGATGATTATAGTCATTGCAGTTAAGATCTTGATGTTATATGTATCGTGCTAATCTAGATTGACTTGTAAAATGGTTTATGGTTATGATATTCAGGTGTGATTCGATATATTTGTGATATTGTGTCATATTAATCCAGACTAACTTGTGCAAATGTGATATCCTCCCTTGAGATACATTGAGGTATGAGTTTGATTATGTCATCTACTTGGTTATTCTACACGGTATGTTTACATGTTGTTTGAATGTTTAATTAATTTCATGAGATGAGTATGTGTCTATAAGAGTGCATGAAGGAATGATCTTGTTTTAGGATGGTTGTACTAAGAAAAATGTGTGTTGAGATAGTTAATATGCACTTAAGTGCAAGTGGGTGCTAGTTGTAGCACTATGACTAATCACTCCGAGTTGATCACAGACTATGACATGGATGCTATTCTTGGTAAAGGATGACTTCAAATTAATAAACACGATGTCTTGATCTCTGGAACATGTGACTGACATGTGTGAACAGTTGCAGGGAAAGCATGCTTGGTATTAGCATGACAATGTAATAGTTGATTTGTTTATATAACTAACACGTGGGTGAATGTGATAACACATAAAAAAACTGAATTGCAACAAGGTAAAAGAAAGGAATTAAGTGAGAATTCCTTTGAATATGTTTGGAAACCACAATTCCAAATGAATGACTACTTTGCATGAATACAAAAATTTTCTTAACCTTAATTTTGACTGACACTATTGTGGATGTGTGTTATATTCATGAATATGTATTTGATAGGTTGTTATCTTAAGTTTTATGTTTGATATAAGAGGATGAGTTATAATCTTGTAAAGGAATGTGTTAGCAATATGTAAATTCCTTTAGGCTGAGAAAGGATTACAAAGGTAACCACAAACCTCTTTTGGACCAGAATCTAGCCCTTTTGGCCTAGAGAGGGCTCTCTCTATAGGATCTTTCAGTCAATTAGATAACTGAGTGTTTCAGATTTTAGGCTAGTTCTTAAGGACAAAGAGAAATGAATTTGTTTTAATTTTTAAAAGTTTGATGGCAGAGTGATAGAGACATCCATTGGGTATGGAGTCACTTGTTTTAGAAAATCTCAATGATCAAAGTGGGATAGTGAGTAGTTCTGCACTAAGGGAAAGATAACCAACACTTTGGATCTTCAAAATCTATTGTAGTATATGGTGGAGGAATAAAACATTATAGTCCACTAAGCATAAAGCATCTATCAAGGATGAATTTTACACTTAGCTTCAGATGAAAAACATTAATATTATTTGAAAGGAGAAAACAAAGCACCTATCTTTGATGAATTATGTATTCACATAAATTTCATTCAAATAATGAGGAAAGTAGATTCATGGATAACTGAAAGGAAAAAAAAGGACACATAAACACAGAAGAAATCACATCACCAAAACTTGTTGACACAAGAATCCTTGAAAGAAACAACTCTGGCCTTCTTCATTTACCACTAAGTATGAAAAAATCACAACATACACCAAAACTCTCTCTCTTGCATTTGCCAATCAACCCTTTCTTCATAGTTTGTGTAGCCTTAAATACATTTTAGCAAAGCAGATCGATATGACCAGATACAGTGTATTGCTTATCCACTGAGTGGATCGAATCCAACTTAACTTAGCAACATCGTGTTTTTTGAACAAAAACTAAAACAAATATCACATAAAAACTTCAATTTTTATCCTTAGAAAAACACGAATTACTTTATCCTATCCAACTAATGAATTATCCATTTATTTTCAATGTTATACATCTCCTCAAATAACAATATAGTGAAATTAGAACCAAAGACAAAAACATAAACAACAAATATTCTGAGTTGCGCAACAGTGGAGGGTTACGCAACAATTGTGAAGTAAACTCCATATTGGCATACACACGTATAACATTGAATGAAAACAGGCTGATAAAGATGACAACTAGGTGACTGAGGTGGAGAGGGACCCATCTGATGTGTCCTTTCACACGTGCAATCTTCAAGCCTGTTCAATTTCACACTTGTACAACAAAATTTGAAATCTGAAGTTGAATACATTTTCTGCTCCAAAAAAAAAACAAGACCATAAAATTATCACTTGTGCCTTATGACTCCCAACATGCCTCAAACCTTCCAAAAATTTGAATTCACAAATCAAATTTCAAAAAATTTCATAATTTTTCAAGCAAACAATTGTGGAAATGGGTCTCCAAGTGACACCTGTAATCCCCAAAATATACCCCCTATGTAAACATTGAGATATTTTTTTATAATTAATTTTTTTGAGATAAACCTCTCTTTGTTTCCTCAAATTATGCCCCAGCTCCTCAGAATATGTTCCCCAAAATCATGACTAAAACAATAAATTACACAGTCTGAAAAATAGACTTTAAAAATGCATTTGAATATCCCAATATATGACACCTATGTAGAAACTGAAGGAGGTTTTTTTTTATTTTGTTCTTTCTGGACAAAAAACTCTTTTTATTTTCCAAAATTCATCTCCAGTTGGTTGAAAATTTCTTTTGAAAATGGTGACTAAAACAGTCACTTTGCGCAACAGTATGTGGCAGACCTCCAAGATTTGACCAACTACTAACCTCCTTTGCACTTTTTATTCCCTTCTAGAGTCTCCATATTGACTATATAGGACTTAGAAACCGGCGCCCCCCCCCCCCCCCCCCCCCCCCCCCCCCTCCCCCCAATACAAAATATGTGCAATGAATACTGAGAATGCATACACAATGAAACAGGGTATTTTGTGCAACAGTTGCGCAATGACGATGTGAGTTGAGCTGAAACCTTTGCTTGAATCTGTCTGCAACCTTCTTGGAGCCTTAGACTTCTTCAAAATTTGAATTATTCTTGAGATAAATGATAAATAAGTATAGATTGTTGAAACCATTGAGTTTTATGCCTTGTACATGTCCCTTTTATGCAATGATGATGAATTTTGAGTGGAGGGATGAGGTGACATGGAGAAAATCTTGCAATGATGATAGGTACACCTCACTAATAGCTTCATAACCACTTTTAACCAACTATACCTGACTGACATGACTCACCAATGTGACCTATGATAGATGAAAACTCATGAAATGACCCCTAAAGTCTAATAATGACACCTTTTATTTCCATGAGTGAATTTTTTTAAAGAAGACTCCCTCATGAACCTTAAACTCCTACAAATTCGAATTAGGGCTTAAAGACCCCCTTTCATGACCCATATACTTACAAAAATTTGACCACTTTGACCTTTTTATGTAAGAAACTCTCTTTAAACTATGACACACAATGACTCATAAGCTAGACTTTACAAAGTACCCCTAAAAAGAATAGTAAGACGCAAACATAATTTGATCCCTAGATTATAGGACCCTAACAGTATGAATAAAAGCATGAGTTAATGTTGTGTGATGCAGGGAATCAAATGGAAAAAGAGACTGCCTTGAAATCTTGAAGAAGGCTTGGGTTGAGCTTTCCCTGGGAAGTTGAGTCATGGTGTTTGTTGCTAGTTTTGTGCTTTCTGTGTTTTGTGATTTGTTTCCGCTTCAATTGTTGTTTTATTTATGTCTACTACATGGCCATGCCAATTTGTTTATTGTGTCGTATTGCTAAAAAAAATTTCATGGTTTTCTTCTTGTTTGTTTCTTGTTCCTGCCTTTTCTATTTTTAGGGTCTTAGAATTGTTTGGGGAAATATGAAAGTTAATGGAGCTCGGGAGGAGCTGAATTAAACCCAACAGGTTATGTATGACCCAGATGAAGCCCAGTGCATACATAAGAGAAATTGAAGGTAAGAATATAACAACTAGTTGGATTGGTTGGGTTCATTTGGATAATGGAAAATGGCTGGATAGTCATGAGAAAGATTACAGGAAGGGTAAAGTATATGGATCTGAAGTATCATATGTTTTGGCTATGTTGGGAACTATTGTTCTCGATGTTGTGCATGTGATGCACAAATAAAGGGAGTTCTCTTAACATTGACATTACAAACGTTGGTAATGATGTTGTGATCATGATTATGTTGATGTATACATATGTATACATATGTATACATGTATGTATGCCATTGCCTGACAGGGTCATTAGGAATCATGATTATTTTATGCTAATGTTTTTATGTATACATGTATGTATGTATGACATTATCTGATAGGGTCGTCAGGAATCATGATTTTTTTATGCTAATTTTTATATGTATACATGTATGTATGTAAGTATGCCATTGTCTAACAAGGTTGTCAGGAATCTTGATTGTTTTATGCTAATGTTTATATGTATACATGTATGTATGTATTCCATTGTCTAATAGGGGCATTAGGGATCATGATTATTTTATGCTAACATTTATATGTATATATGTATGTATGTATTATGTTGTCTAACAGGGTCATCAAGGATCATTCTTATGGAGGAATGATCACCTATGCATATGAATGTCATGGATAGGTTCCTAGTATTATGAGAAATTAAGTGGGAGGAGCAGCCTTGACAGAGCTATGAGATTAGTATCATGTGGATATGATTTGATATTATGTGTTTACATTATGCCTATGTTTATGTTATGGTAGGCTATGCCGAGGGATACATCAATAGAATGAAAGAAGTGTGATATGCGGCATGTTGGGACAAACATGGATAGTGGAAAGACACTAGAGGCAAGGTTTCCTGGTAGAGACAATGTGGTCTATGGATGTGTAGTACTATTTTTGTGTATATGTTGTACATGTTGTACCTATGGTGTTATGTACATGTGATATTGTGTACATGTTGTGGAGGTGGTGTTGTTTACATGTGGTACTGTGCACATGTTGTGCAGGTGGGGATGTGTACATGTGGTATTGTGTGCATCTTGTGCAGGTGGTGTTGTGTGCATGTTGTGCAAGGGGTGTTGTGTGCATGTTGTGCAAGTGGTGTTGTACTGTGTGAATGTTGTACATGTAGTTTTGTGTACATGTGGTGTTGTGTGCATGTTGTATATGCGGTGTTCTGTACATGTCGTGTTGTGTGCATGTGGTGTGTTATACATGTTGTACATGTGGTGTTGTGTGCATGTTGTATATGTGGTGTTGTGTGCATGTGGTGTTGTGTACATGTTGTGTAGGTAGTGTTGTGTACATGTGGTGTGTTATACATGTTGTACATGTGGTGTTGTGTACATGTGGTACTGTGTGAATGTTGTACATGCAGTGTTGTGTACATGTGGTGTTGTGTGCATGTTGTATATGTGGTGTTGTGTACATGTCGTGTTGTGTGCAAGTGGTGTTCTGTGATGTTGTATATGTAGTGTTATGTGCATGTTTTGTATACAATTTTGTGTACATGTGGTGTTGTGTGTATATTGTATATGCGGTGTTGTGTTCATGTGGTGTTGTGTGCATGTTGTACATGCGGTGTTGTGTACTTGTGGTGTTGTGTGCATGTTGTACATGTGGTGTTGTGTACATGTGGTGTTGTGTGCACATTGTACATGCGGTGTTGTGTACATGTGGTGCTATGTGCATGTTGTACATGTGGTGTTGTGTACATGTAGTACATGTGCTATTATGTTCATGTCGTACATGTTGTGTTGTGTTACATGTATTTTGTATTTGTTGTATCGTCACATGTGTATTCATTGTGTTGTACACCGGGTGAGGTGTATGTATTGTGTGGTACAACAGATGTAGGTATTTGTGTTGTATGGTACACCATGTGTGAGTGTATGTTTTGTGATGTACACTATTTTTTTGTGTATGTAATTGAAGGGAAGAGAAGGCACTGGGTACTTTCTAGGTTTGGCAACCGATTCAGTGCGTGCACAAAAAGGACAAAGGACAAAGGTAGAAGCAAAGAATCGATTGAAAGATAATATCGGTATTTTATTTCAGTTTTAATTATGAATCTGATCTATGATTTTGATTTATGACGGTTTCATTTGAGTTAATCTGATGTGATATGTTTATGCATGATGATTTGATCAAAGAGATAGTTTGACTTGTTGTGATAGGAAGTAAACAGAATTGCAGGTGTAGCTTATTGACGGGTCGTCAATGAGGTATGATGTGAATTTATTTCAATTCCTTTTGAATCTAGTGGAAATTATGTTCTTGGTATAGGAAAGAAGACAAATTCCCAGTTTGGGTGGTTGGAATTAGATGCAAGAATGTTAGCAGTAGCAGTGAAAGGAATTGGAACAAGCAACAATACATTGGTAAAGCACTTCAGGGAAAGGACCATCGTGGGACATTGGTATGTACTGGTGTCCATTGATTTCCATGAACATGATATGATCAATATGATGGTTTGAGGCAGGGATATGCCTTGGTTTTTGGCCCTTCTGATGTGAGGAAATCTTGCCAAGGGATGGATTACCCGAGGAATGTGTAGTAGAGAAGGGGATGCCAGCGGAACTTGGAAGGTGAGTGACTGCACGGAAGGGGATGACTAGATTACCCGAGGGAATATGTAGAAAAGAAGGTAAGGTTGGAGAATGAATTTCTTTTGGTCATTAGCATTTAGATATGGAACCAAAAGCACATTGGGAGTAACTGTTCACTGAGAGAACAAGTAGCACAAGGATCTTAGCGTTGGACATTGGATGCAGGTTTGACTTTAGCAGTGGATTATGGACTTCCTAGGAAGGAGGTGAACCTTGATACTACTTTTGAGGGTGGAGGTGTGAGCCTTTATATTCCCTTGTCGCTGATGTGGGCATCACATCCTTTTATTTGTTGGCTAAAGCTAATGTGCATATGTATTCTATGTATTTTATTGTAAATACTGTATTGAGCTGAATTTGTAAAACTTCATAAACAATATGTTTGTTTTCTAATTTAAGTAAATGTGCATGAGAGTATATGTGGTTGTTATTGTAAATATCATAGTGATATGTGTTATAAAGCTCCAGTAAAGGGTATGATTGTCATGTTTTCTGTAGTGGTCATTGTAAATACTACATCGAGTTGGGTTATAAAGCTCCATAGGAAGTATGTTCTATTTTCAGTGGTTTGCTAGTCATAAGTGTTATAGAACACCAAGGATGGTGTTTCCCTTAAGGGGAGGGGTTTGTAATAGCCCCTCATTGATTTTCCATGTAAAAAACATATAAGACCAAGGTCATGGAACACGTATTCTAAGTTTAATGGTGGGAAAAACATCCTAGTGGGTATCACTTTAGGTTAATTTATGGCTAAGGAAATTGGCAAAGGTATTGGAAGAGGGAAAGAGGAAATAATTGGAATTTAATTATGAAAATAAAGGAAAATAAGAGAAAAGGAAGGTGAGGACACACAAATTTGCATTAGAGGGAAATTGAAGGAAAAATGAAGGAAAATGAAGAAAATAGAGGCCTCGATGATAAAAAGGATTATGAGGATCAATTCATATCCTTTTGTTAGTTTAACGTTTCTCTCTCACATTATTTCACACTTAGAGCATTCTTGGAGCATGCTTGG
The DNA here is from genome assembly GCA_031772625.1 of Pinus tabuliformis. Classification (NCBI taxonomy): domain Eukaryota; kingdom Viridiplantae; phylum Streptophyta; class Pinopsida; order Pinales; family Pinaceae; genus Pinus; species Pinus tabuliformis. The sequence continues at coordinate 725,593,424 of CM062816.1, forward strand.
ATCACTCTAGTATTCACTTGCATTTGGAGAAAGAAGTCAAAGTAAAGAAGGAAAGCATAAGGGAACTAGTGGATCAACAACTACAACTATATTGCTTTGTAGGTAACAGGTTGCATGTGTGATTTCCTTGCTGATTTATGGATGCATGGTATATGCATGTGGTTTTCTAGTTATGCATTGTCATTGACATGGAAGATTTCCTGGATTGACAATGGTTTTAGCCTTGCCTTTCCATCTCTTGGATAGCCATGATGTTGTGGGTTTTTCCACTTGATTACTTTCTGATTGGTGCTTATAATTCCTTATGGATGTTGGTTGAAAAAAACACTTTGGAAGTCATGGAACAACTTGTGTTGAGTTACTAGTCATAGATCCTAGGTTGGGAAAAACACTTTGGAGCCATTGGTGGGTTGAGATACTAGTCCTTGGAGCTGGTTTGGAGAAATGCTCTAGAGCCGTGGAAGGTCGTGGGTTGAGTTACTACTCCTATAGCCCTGGACAGTTTGGGTAGAGACCGATCTGGTTGGTGTTATTTATGTCTGGTCGTGAGGTCGAATCACTGGTTGAGGGTTGAGGTGGTTTAGCCTCTGGAATCCATAGTTTTGTTTTTTTTTTTTGTTTATTCCATAAGATCCCACATTCATGCTTGGAATATGGTGAGAGGGTGATTGGTTGAAAGGGAGATTTGGCTTAGCCCAATCTATGGTCGGGTGGAACGTGAAAGTCCTTGACTTGGTTGGCATTTTCATATGTTAATAAAAGCTATTATTCTATTGCGATTCATGTATATTTGTAGCGATTATGTTAGTGATATTATGGATGAGATGTCATGGTTTATATGCTAGTTATTTGTTGGATATACGTTGGTTATGTGATGTATATTACTTATGGCTCTTGACATGTTTTGATGAATGTATGAATGGTTGATGAGTGCATGGACTAAAAAATGTTATTTAATATATTATGAGATGGAATTAGAACTTCTTGGTGATTCTCAAATACGTCCCAAACTCCTGTAATCAAATATGCATTCATGACCTGTAGCTTACATGTTCGCCATATGTTTGAAAAATGACTATCATGGTTAGGCCTGGTTAGGTCAAGTTCTTGTTCAAGTTTTGTATGTTTAGCATTTTCTTGATGTTAAATATCATTCTGAGAAGTCTTAGGTAGTTCTAGGCAGGGGTCTAGAGCTTGGCATGGAATTTTGGCTCAGAACTTGGGACCGCAGGAACTGAACTATGAAATTTAGGTCACAAACTATATGTAGCAAGGCTTGTGAGTGTGGTTGGAGTCCTTCAAATGCATGCAAGTACTGTCAAGGGTGTGGTACAGAGCCCAAGTCAATGAAAATAAGCCCCAACTCAAGATTTGGTCACCTAAGGTGGTTCTTTGGCCCTTGAGTGTCCTATAGCGTTGAGGGTTGTTGTGAGTTATTAGTTTATGGTCAGTTTGTAAGCCCCACTTATTTAACTAGAACTTGGAGGTTGGGTCATGTCATAGTAACTCTTCATCTCATGTTTACCCTGGCAGGTCGGTGAAGATGGGTAAATGTGGGAGGGGGGAATTACATGTACTTTAGTCATTTAAATAAATAGTAGAGGGCATTGCTATAAATTTAAAGGTTGAACATTTCAATACAACAGGAAATGAAAACAATGATAAAAAAATCATATGATACATGTTGCAACAATGTCCAAAAAAATAATTAGATTATTGATCAACCAAACCATAAGGCATATAAAGCATCATATGATAAACTCGTTTCCAATACAAAACTAGGGTATAAGGATTTATACAAGACAAAATGACAACCCGATAGTTGATCCAAGGGAACCACGATGTTGTCAAGGTCATTATAATAGTAAAAAGAATATAACATGAATGTATGTATAAAAATAATGCTAAAATGTATGGACAATGTTGGTGTATATCAACTAATTGTAACTAAGATTTGGAAACTATGTTTAAGCTCTCTCGAGATCATCACCTCATTATGCATCATCTAAAAGAGAATCATGTAGCCACACTAATCACACAAGAGTAATGTTTTCTACCTCTAGAACTTAATCATTGTTCTAGGTCACGAAAGAAAAGGAATCAAAACCCAAAATAAACTAAAAAAATGAAAATAGGGGCCCATATCATTTTGAAAATGTAAGGGGAGACTGTTGGATGGCCAACACTCTTTTTGTTAAATTTGTAACTGTGGTCAATATTCATAATGTACATTTGGTCACTTGATGTAATTGTATTTATCATTGTAAAGCATATTTACAGATGCTTGAGTCAAAGGAAAATTTATTTTGAGCCAAAGACCCATTGTGACTTTTTAAAAATTTTAATTTTAATTTTTGAAATGTAAATTTTGGCTCCAAAAGTGACAAGTTGACTTCCCTCCAAGTCAAGTTAGCCCTAGCAAGAGACACGTCCATTCACCCAAGACAAACTATTACATAAAGGAATATCAACTTCCTCCATTTGGGAACTCACATTCTCTCATACAAGACATTTTATAGGAAAGCAAGTGAAGGCTAAGAAGGACAAAGTAGGACCAAAGAAGGAGGCTGAAATATCTCTTCTCTCTCTCTCTCTCTCTCTCTCTCTCTCTCTCTCTGTAACTTGCACATGTGGATTAGTCTCTCTCTCTCTCTCTCTCTCTATGGTTCATATTTTTCTAGGGAAACTATTGTAGGGGGATGAAATGTCTCGGTTTTTGGGGAAACTGTTGCTGGGCCGAAATTTTTATGGAAACAGGCTATTAGAGGAAGGTTGAAATTTCTGGTTAGATAGGTAGAATGAATTGTAGGATTTGGATTGGGTGACTTAACTTGGAGGAGAAAAATAAGTTTGACCATAGGTCTAGGTGTTTCTTTCATTGAACAAGAAGAATTTCTCTATTGAAAAAGGTTTTTTAGTTTTTCCCCTTCGTCGGTTTTCCTAGGGTAAATATTGTCTTCTTTTGTGTGTTGTGATCCATATTTTTCCACTGTTCTTTATGGTTGAATTTTTTAAGTATAATTTCTAAATGATATATTGGAATAAGTTAAAAGAAGATCTATATAAAAATTAATTATCAAAATTTTATAAATATTGTGTTAACACTAATTTCACTAAGAAAATCAAGATGGGATCAGATCTTTGGTGAAGGAATAAAGGAACATTTAGATCACCTTGAGAAAACCCTAGATAGAATTTTATTCAAGTCCTTGAATATTGGTTTTTATGGCTTATTCTATTAAATCTGGAAACAAGCTAGAGGGAGCATCTAATTTCAGAGCTTGGAAAGTTAGAATATATATTCCAAGAACAAGGTTTGGACATTGTAAAAGGAAAGGTTGTTGAACCAAGAGATGATGTAGGAAAATAAAAGTTCAAGGAAGATGACGTCAATGCTACGAGAATTATAGTGGACTCCATTAGGGATCATTTGGTACCCTACATTGCAAAACTTGATACTTCAAAGAATATACATAATGCCTTAATGAGTATCTACACTATCAAGAATGTTGGTTAATCAATGAGCTTCAAGAATGAAATTCGAAATACAAGGATGACTAATGATGCCACTGTAGCTTCTTACTTTGTAAGGATTTCTCAGGTAAAAGATTAGATCCAAGCAATCGGAGAATCCACTCTCGATCAAGAACTAGTTATTACAAGACTCAATGGCCTTCCTAGATCATGGAATGCTTTTGTAGAAGGTATAAGCAGTTGGATGGAAGCTCCTACATTTGAACAACTTTGGAGATCATCTTCTCAAGAATAAGCAAGATTGATGACTAGATATGATAAAGATGAGGAAGTTCAAGCCCTTGCAGCTCGTTTCAAGAACAAGGGAAATAAAAAGTTTGGACCTCAACACAAAATGTCAGTAAATGGATTTTCTCCCTCTATGAAGAAGAAATACTTATCAAATATTTAATTTTATGGCTATCATGGATATGGACATTTCAAGAGAGATTGTCCTAACAAGGATAATAAGAATAAAAGAAAAGGGAAAGGACATGCTTCCACGACAAATGTTGAAAATGTAAAACCAAAAAAGGCCAAAGGTGATAAGGATTTCTTTTACTATTCTACTTTGACAGTCCCCTTTATAGATGATGATGACATGTGGTTGGTAGATAGTGAACATCAAGACACATGACCAGAGAGCACGAGAATCTTTCAAGAATGACATAAAAGAAGTTGTCTCAAAGGGTTGAACTAGGAGACAATAACAACAATATAGTCAAAGGAGTTGGAAAGGCATCCATAGGGATGAAATCTGGTAACAATGTACATCTAAATAATGTTCTTTATGTACTAGGTTTGAAAAGGAATCTTGTCTTTGTTTCTTTTTTAGAAGATAAAGGAGTTAGAGTTGGTTTTATGGATTAAAAAGTACTTGTTTGGTCCAAGGGCTCTAATATAGATGATGCTAAGGTTAATGGGATTACTGATGGAAGATTGTATAGACTTGTGAGTAAACTAGATCAAGAACTAATACATGGCGAGATAAATCCAAGTGAGTTATGACATAGAAGGTATGGACATCTTCATTTTAGGGCATCACTTGAGTTGAGTCAAATAGTTTCAAGGCATTAGAGAAATTTTGAGGTCTAAAATGGGCCTCAAAACAATAATGTTCAACCAAACTCAACTTTATAAGAATAAATAAGATTAAAGATGATGATTTCAATCATGGGGAACGATTCACAATTTTTGGAGTAAAAAAGTAAAAAAGAATAAAAAATAAAAAAACTACTTTTTCAACTCATATTTTCAACTTGTCTCCTTACGATTTTACTCAAATTTCAAGAAAGAGGACTCGTTGGATGTACAATTTAATTCTTAATCAAAGGAGAACCCATTTTGCATACTTTTGATGAACCCTTTTGCACAAAAAATAAGAAATACATGAAAAATGTGACTGCAATCACGTTTTTCAGGTATTTCTCATTTTTTGTCTAGCAAGGTCCACATAAAGTATACAACATGGGTACTCCTTGGATGAGGAATTAAATTTCACATCTAATGAGTGCTCTTGCTAAAAATTTGAGTAAAATTGTAGGGAGATAAGTTGAAAATACAAGTTGAAAAAATAGTGTTTTCCTTTTTCCCTCTAAATTTTGATAATGTAATCTAATTTGATTTTATTATTCCACTATTATTTTATAGTATTTATTAGGAGGCCCATTTTAGACCTCAAAGTTTCTCTAATGGTTTCCTAAACCATAGATAAAAAATGGTGATGTATGCAAAGGTTGTGCTCTTGGGAAGAACATCAAGAAACAATTTCCAAACAATGGAAACATATGTAAGGAAGATTTGGACTTGATTCATTATGATGTATGTGGTTAACTGCCCATAAAATTGCATGGTGTTTCACTATAATATGTGACATTTATTTTTTACCTTTCCTGTAATACATGGACATATACCTTAAAGAATAAAGATGAGGCATTTGACAAGTCTCAAGAATTCAATGCTGAAGTGAAAAACTTGACAGGAAGGAAGAATCAAGATATTAATATATGACAATGGAGGAGAATATACCTTTAAGGAGCTTGTTTCTTTTTCCAAGAAGGTTGGGATGAAGATGGAGTTGATTGTTCCCTATAATCCACAAGAGAATGGTGCAACAGAATGAAAAAATAGGTCCATTGAAGAATTTTTCAAGGTCATGACACATGATTTGACTTTCCATTGTTCTTATGGGGGGAATCATCATTAGACAACTGTGTTCATTCAAAATAGAAGTCCTCATAAAGTTTTGGAAGTTATGGCTCCTGAAGAAGCATTCTCTAAAAGGAAGCCAAAGTTTAGTCACATGAGGATCTTTGGTTGTCTTGTGTATATTCATGCTCCTAAGGATAAGAGGAACAAGCTTGATCCTTCATGAAAGAAAGGCATATTTGTTGGATATAGTGAATCATTGAAGGTTTAAAAAGTTTACATTCCAGAGTAGTGCCATATTGAGGTCAGCCAAGACATCACTTTGGATGATAAATTGGCATATTGGAAGTCTAAGAATGTCTCTGTAGATTCCTTAGATGATGTGAAGCAAGAGTCTTCAAGGAAGGAGTATTCGAGTTCTACAAAATGTACTAAAAGTCCAGAAGGGCCTAGAGATCTAGTAGAAAAAGTTGTAGTTCCATAGATAAAGAAGAGACCAACATGTATTAGATGTACATTAGAAGAGGAAGAAGGACATGCAACTCTTGATGAAAAATAGAAAGAAGATAAGAAACCCAAGAGGCTCTCTAGTTATGTAGCTCTCATGAAGAACCTTCCACATATGAAAAGAAAGCTATCCAACAATTGTGGAAGGAAGCGATGAATGAAAAGTACCAATCGATCATGAAGATTGATGTTTGGGAGATTGTGCCAAGGCCTGAAGGGAAGTTAATGGTGACTTCCAAATGGATATACAAGATCAAGCATGTCGCAGATGGCGGCATTGAAAAATACAAGGAATAATTTGTGGCTAGAGGTTTCTCCCAGAAATAGGGAGAATACTATAATGAGATCGTTCCTCCAGTTGTCAAATATGCCTCTATTAGATCCATTATTCCTCTTGTTTCTTTGTTGTGATGGAAATTGCACAGATGGATGTGAAGATCAGTTTCATCAAAGGTGTGATTGAGGAAGAGGTGTACATAGAGAAACCTCAAGGATTTGAGGTATATGGAAAGATATCTCATGTTTTTAGGTTGAAGAAGGCCTTGTATGGACTCAAGCAAGCTCCAAGATCTTGGTATGCTCTTATTGACAACTATCTAGTGAGAGTATGATTTACCAAGAGAGAAGTCGATCCAAAAATTTTCTTTAAGGTGTGAAGAATGCACCTATGATCTTATTATTATATTTTCATGACATGTTTCTAATAGGTGTCGAGCATCTTATCAATTAGTGCAGGAAGTAGTTGGATTTTGAGTTCGATATGAAGGACCTTGGGTTGATGCAGTATTTCTTGGAATTAGAAGTATGGAAAAAACATGGTGAATTCTTCCTTGGTGAAGGAAAGTATGTGTTAGAGATCCTTTAGAGATTTGGCATGATGGATTCCAAATCCATGGAAACTCCCATGGTTACTAACTTGAAGAAGTTAAGAGGCTCTAACTCATATTAGTAGATCCATCTATTTACTGACGACTGATTGGTTTATTGATGTATTTGGTTAACACTATATCAAACATATGCTTTTCTATGAAAAAATTGAGCCAATTCCATGTTCAACGATACATGAACATTGGATTGCAACAAAGAACATTTTAAAATATTTGTGTGGTACAATGAATTATGGCTTCAGATACATTGCAAACAAGGATGTAAAACTTCAATGATATACAGATGTTGATTCGCCAGGAAGTGTTGAAGATAGGAAGAGTAACTAGGAAGAATGCTTCAGTTTGGGATTCACTATGCTATCATGAATGAGTAGTAAGAAAAGGTCAATTTCACTCAGCATTGCAGAAGTGGAGTACATCGTAGCCAATGAGGCTTGTACCAAAGCAATATGTCTCAAGAAATTGTTTTCAGGAATGTTTAACCAAGAGTTGGAACCAACTGTGATACAATGTGATAATCAAAGCTCTATGAAACTTTCAAATAATCCAATGTTCCATGATAGGTCAAATCATATTTAGATCAAGTACCACTACATTTGTGACATGGTGTACAAGAGAGAAATAAGGCTTGGGTACATCTCCATTAATGAGAAGACAACTAAGGTTCTGAAATTTTTTTTTCCAATAGATAAGTTCATGTGCTTCAGAGACAAGTTGGGGCTCATGGAGATTACCCTTCTTTAAGAGGGAGTGTTGATATGTCTGCAACATGGATGGGAATTCTCTCGAAAGGGAGAATGGATCCAAGAGACCTAGAGGGATCAATAGGAAAAGTTGAGTGAGTGTCTTTTAAAGGAGGACCTTGATCACACACCAGGTATGGTGGAGTGAGGTCCTAGACCCTTATCACACACTGAGTAGGGTGGAGTGAGGCCCTTTCTGTATCTAGACCTGATCACCAACAAGGAAGGGCTTGAGTGAGGTCTTGGCCCATAGTGATCGCCAGGAATGGAGAGTGAGTGTTTGCTAGTTGAGGGTCTCAGTAATTTTTTGGCCTAGGTAGAGGCCATGAGATTCGAGGACTAATCACTTTGGATGAGTGAGCACTGATATGCTGATGACACTACCATGGGTTTAGTATCACCCTGGATATGGCCACTAGAGATGTTGATTATAAACAATTATGCTAGTAATGATGGATAACCTTTTCTTTAGAGAAATTTGTTCAAATTGAGAACAACTATGATAGTGATTATGAATAACTCCCTAGCTAAGAGGGAGTGTTTAATTTGTAAATATGGTCAATATTCATAATGTACATTTGGTCACTTGATGTAATTGTATTTATCATTGTAAAGCATATTTATAAATGCTTGAGTGAAAGAAAACAATATTTTGATTCAATTGAATTTTTGAAATGTAAATTTTGGCTCAAAAAGTGACAAGTCAGCTTCCCTCCAAGTCAAGTCAGCCTTGGGAAAGAGACACAACCATTCACCCAAGACAGACTACTATACAAAGGTAGCTCACCCTCCTCCATTTAGGCATTCACATTCTCTCACACATGACAGTTTATGGGAAAGCAAGCAAAGCATAAGAAGTATCAAATAGGATGAAGAAGGAGGTTAAAGTATCTCTTTTATCTCTCTCCTGCAACTCAAACATGTTGATTGGTCTCTCTCTATCTCTGTGGTTCGCATTTTTGTGGGGAAACTATTATAGAGGGGCAATTTTTTTGGATTACTAGGGAAACTATTAAAGGGTTGAAAGTTCCAGGGAAATTGGTTATTGTAAGAAGGTCGAAATTATGGTTCAAACAAGTAGAAGGAAGGATCAAATTGGGTGACTTGAATTGGAGGAGAAGACTAGGTTTGACCATAGTTCTAGGTGTGTCTCTCATTGAACAAGAAGAATTTATCTATTGAAAAGGTTGTTGGGTTTTTCCCAAGGTAAATATTGTCTTCTTTTGTGTGTTGTGATCTTTATTGTTCCACTATTTGTAATGGTTGAATTTCTGAAGAATAATTGTTGAATTATAAAATTGTAATAAGTTAAAAGAAGATCTACAACAAAAATAATTATCATAATTTCAGAAATATTGTTCTAACCCTAATTGCATTAAGAAAACTGGCACTTCCTCCCCAGTATCCTCCAATTGGAGTCTAATTCTAGATTCTCGTATTAAAAAAGCATGTTGGAAATGTATTTAGAGAGATTTCTCTACCCCGAATGGGGTTCTTTCTGAGAGAAGGAGGGGGCACCTACCAACGGCCCACCTGGCTGAAGGACCATGGGACGTGGAAGCATAGCCTTGTGACTATTATTAAATCCTTAAGTTGAAGGATGTAATCCATTACCCACGTTTACATGTCACTCGACTTTGGTGGGAGTTCAGCTTCAGGAATTTTAAATTCTAATCACGTTATGGCTCGTTCTCTCCAGGTGGGGTATCATTTATTAGTGACCTTGGAACTATTCGCCTATTTAATTCTATGCATGGTTACTCTTTGTGGGGAGTGTTTATTTCCTTCTAAATTCATTAACATCTACAACGTTCCTGACAACAACTTTATTCTAAGATCAACGAAATTCTCCAACACTTCAGTTTACAACTGACATCAACCTAGTTCCTTGGTACTCGCGTTTTGGAAACAACACCTCCACTAGCTAAACGAAATATCTTCTCACAGAAATGTGTTCATTCCATCCCAGCTACATCGCAATACAGGGATAATTTCATTTCTCACTTTTCTTTCCTAATTGATCTATGTTTGTCTTGCAGACTGTCATTATATTTACAAATTATCCAACATGAGACTTTATTTCTCCCATGGTCTCTATTACATTTTCTTTTCAAACCCCTGGGAATTCCCCTTCATCTATCTTCTCGGACCCTCTTCCTTCTCCTAACTTCCTTCTCTCTCATGCCTTCTGTCTCATACCCTTATGCTACACACCTTCTCCCTTTATTTACCCATCCCCTCTCAATTCATGGTTTGAGCATTCCCCCTTGACCCCTAGCAGTAGGCTATTTTCATTCCCTAGTCGCCATCCTCCCTCTCAGTGGTTGTGGCCAGCTAATCTCTGCAATGTTCACCTTTCTCTCATTGTTCCTCCTCTTTGTGCTACAATGTTGTGACGTCCCTCTAGTTCCAACTCTATCTCTTTCATCTATTCCTTGTTTTTAGCTTTTGTTTGTGTCTTTATCTTGCTCTCCATGCCTTATCAATGGACCTTGGTTTGTAAGGGAGAGGTCTATTACCAAGAGAGGGCCACAGAGATAGTTTTCATATGCACCATTTCCTAGAAGAAGCAGCCTCTCATTATCGTGACCTCACTCTTGGGCCCATCCAGGATGAGATCACTCGTACCGAGGGAGAAGGAGCCTCTCACAAATTTCATTTCTCTAACACATAGGTTCTTGTTGAGATGTTTGATTAGGTTTTGGGCACTGGACACACATGTGGAAAGTTTAATTATTACATGCAGACCATCGATCTCTACTGGCATATGAATTTACTTTTGGGTCAAGTTCTCTTGCATCGCCATGAGTATTAGACCAACAACCTCCACTCTCTTCAGCACCTAAAATGACACATGAAGGTCATGGATCGATGGATGGAATGAATTGAATAACACCTCAGGATACCCCCTTCAATGGGGTGCATTATTGGAGACAACAAGGACCCCATCAAGGTGGTTATCACAAACTCGGATCCATCCACTTGATTGTATGTCATGGTTTATGTCTTCTAGTTTTCTAGATCCTACTCCTCAATTTCAGCCAACTAGGCCTGCTATTCTATGTTTTATGTTATATTATGATCACTCCTCCTTATAGTTATCTTGTACCTCTCTAAGATAATTGCTCACCCTAACCAAATCTAAGGGAAGTCCAATAGGAAAATTTAAAATCGTTTTTTTGGTTTCAATCATATATGGGAGATATGCCAACTCTACATTCTCAGAAGAGATGGTCTCTGAACTGAATATTTTAGAAGAGAATGTACTCCTACCACTCAATATTTTACTTGTGACAAGGTTGATCAAAATCTCTTTGTGAGTTCCTAACCAAATTAAGGAGGCAGTTGAATATTTGTATTTTCTTGTAAACCTGAACTCAACAAAAGTAAATTATGCACTTTTAAAACAATATAATAATAAGGTTTTTAAATGTATAAGTAACTAATCGATCAATATTTAAAAAGGTTTTAAAGGTTATTATGATGTTGGAAATATGGTGCAGGTAAGAGTCCACTACCTTTAAAAACACAGTGCGTATGTGGATTCCCTTGTAATCTATAATGTTAGTGTATGGACAAAAATGACTAAATGTATCACTTAATATTAATAATAATAATATTATTATTATTATATTTTTTTTAAGATTATATATTCATATTTAATATAAAAAAATATTATAATAAAAATATTAAATATAAATAAATTATTAAAATATAATAATATTTGCCACCAATATGTATATATTATATAAACTAATTAGAATTATATTTTAACCTAGTTTTTGTTAGTTAGGTGAGAATATAACCAATGTAAAGTTATTTTAACTAAGTAGGGATCAAATCTATTGAGGTGTAATGTAAAATTTGAGAAAAAGATTTACACTTTAGGGATTTGATCCCTCTCTATCCATGATAGATTTAGAGTTAAGATGGATTTATACTTGTTAATTATGTTGATATGCATGTCTATTTTGGAATAACACTTCTAGAATTTTAATTTAATTATCAATAATTATTAGGTGGATGGTAGGGATTTAACATCCACCAAATATACTAGAATATTCTTTGTAATATACACAAATCAAAGATTGATATTTATCTCCAAAGTAGTTATGTCATTTTTTCACTTTTAATTAAATTGATTAATCGGGACAATGACATATCAACTGAGTTATGGTTTTTTGGGCTTGTGGTATTGATAAGACATGGTATTGTAACAAAACCTATTATAGATTAAGAATATTCATGGTAAAGTGGAAGTAAATATCCATGGTTAAGAATCGTGTTCCATGTCTTTTTAAATGTATATATGTTTAACTTATATATTAATCATTTTTGTAATTTTTTTAATAGTAACGGGTGAATCTATAATTTCGAAAAACTATTTTGGGCAAGACACACATCGAATCACAATGGAATTAATTATTTTTATAATTAATAATAGTAATACTGATAATTGCACTAAGAGGCACTCTATAGCCCAATATAGGCGAGGTGTAGGCATAATGTAAGAAAGTATGTATGACAACAATATTTAAATGTCAGGATATATATATATATATATATATATATATATATATATATATATATATATATATATATCGTCACCTCATTATGCATCATCGAAAAGAGAATCATGTCAAAGTTTAAAAGAAACCCACACATCACAAAAGAGTAAAGTTTCTACATTTAAAACTTAGTAATTGTTCTATGTCACAAAAGAAAAGGAGGAAAAACCCAAAATATACAAAAAAATGAAAAGAGGGGTCCATTTCATTTGGCAAATGTAAGGGGAGATTGTTGGGTGGCCAACACTCTCCTTGTTAAATTTGTAACTATGGTCGGTCTTCATAATGTGCATTTGATCACTTGATGTAATTGTATTTATCATTGTAAAGCATATTTATAGATGCTTGAGTCAAAGTCTCATTGTGCCCTTTTTAGTATGACATTTGGAAATTTTGAAATGTAAATTTTGGCTCCAAAACTAAAAAGTTGGCTACCCTCCAAGTCAGGTCGGCCTTGGCCAAGAGACACATCTATTCGCCCAAGACAAACTATTATATAAAGGTAGCTCAACCTCCTCCATTTGGGCATTCACATTCTCTCACACAAGACAGTTTTTGGGCAAGAAAGTGAAGGATAAGAAGGACAAAGTAGGATGGAGAAGGAGGCTGAAGTACCTCTCTCTCTCTCTCTCTCTCTCTCTCTTTGCAACTTGCACATGTGGATTAGTATCTCTCTATGGTTCGTAATTTTCTAGGGAAACTATTTTAGGGGGCTGAAATTTCTTCGTAGCTGGGGAAATTGTTGCAGGGCCGAAATTTGTGGGGAAATTGGCTACTGCAGGAAGGCCAAAATTCTAGGTTAGACAAGCAGAAAAAATTGCAAAATCAGATAGGGTGACTTGATTAGTATCTCTCTATGGTTTGTAATTTTCTAAGGAAACTATTTTAGGGGGCTGAAATTTCTTCATAACTGGGGAAATTGTTGCAGGGCTGAAATTTGTGGGGAAGCTGGTTACCACAGAAAGGCCGAAATTCTATGTCAGACGGGCAGAAAAAATTGCAGAATCAGATAGGGTGACTTGACTTGGAGGAGAAAACTAGGTTGAACCATAGGTCTAAGTGTGTCTCTCATTGAACAAGAATAATTTCCCTATTGAAAAAGGTTTTTGGGCTTTTCCCATTGGTAGGTTATCCCAGTGTAAATATTATCTTCTTTTGTGTTTTGTGATCCCTACTATTCCTGTAGAAATTCCTTGTAGATTCGAATTGCTTATGTAATATGCTAAAACAAAAGACATGAATCTACTCTACTAATTAGCAGAAACAATTAAACGATCGAGAAACCATAACATAAACATGAGAAAAGATTGAATCAAATATGCTCGGAGATTTATCTAAGGGGAACGAAACTACTCAAAATCCCTTCCTATTTGTATTGCTTTAGTTAGAAAATAGAGAAGAAATACAATGCTTGCTCAAGCCCGAGCAACCTATGCACTAGTATAATCTATCTCACTACTTCCTAGACAAGATCTAGTCAATACTTAACCAATTCCAAGCCTGCCCAAGTCCCTATTTCCTTGTGATGTTCCTCAAGGAATTTTCCCCCTATTAATTAGGGAAATTCCCAATTAGAATTACGCAATTCATGTAGACCCCTTCTCTGATTGCATGCATCACTTTTACAATTTGGAATTGTCTACAACTGATAGTACATTGCCCTTGAACTCCAATCTCAACTAGGTAACTCAAATTCTCTGCATGCATGAGTTAATTTAAGCGGATTGATCAGTTTAACTAGATGATCACTCAATGAGAAAAAAGTTACACACCCTTGACTAAACCTCCACTAGTTCTACTAACTATGAGAATTAGTTACACTGAAAATAACTTAAATTAACTTAACTAGATTGCTACAAATTAGCAATCAATCATGTAGGATTGAACTCAAGTGTCTCCAACTCAAATTAACTTATTTAACTGAGTGATAAGTTCCATATCACTTTAGTTAAATTCCTCCAAGTATTCTTATGAAATTTGAATTCGAAACTCTCCGAATTAATTTTGGGAAAAATTAAATTAGGAATTTCTTGTTGTATTTTCAACACTCCCTCTCAACAATAAAGGGGTTATCTGCTGATCCAGGTGGCTCCAGAGACACACAAAGGACAAAGAGGGCTTATGAACTTTTGAAAATCAAAGTGATCAGAATGATTTTGACCTAGGACCAGAGCGTAGATTTCGTCGTCCTTATCGCGGAGGTGTGAATGGTTCGTCAATCTGAGCTCGTATGAGGGAGAACGAGCTAGACAAAGTTTTGGTCAAAGTTGGGCTGTGGGCCAGGTTTAAGTGTCCTACAATTTGACCTACCCCAGGGTATGAAACTTATCTCCCAAAAGCGAGTGAAATTTGGCCTCTTTAATTTGTCCTTATGTTAGACAAATTTAAAAAAATACCTTATTATTACAAATAAAAATAAAATAATAATTATGAGGTGGTGGGCCACCACCCCCGCCACCCCCCCCCCCCCACAACAACCAACATAACAAATTTCATTTTAATTTGTCCAACAGGCCATGACCCCTGTCGGCTCCCAAACCCAACCAAAATAACATTAAAACTATGGCTCGACGGCCATCACCCTGTCGAGCCCTCCAACCACAACATAAAACATATAAATGGGGTGGGCACGATCCAGCTCCGGTGGACCCGCCCACACCCCCAAAACCTCATAACGAGATAGAGGAAGTTTGCTAAGGGTGTCGGCGGGGGTCAAACCTACCCGACCCACATGGCCGGCCCCCAAGCGGGTGGCCCCATTAATACATGAACCCCGATACCAATATACCATGCCAAACCATATAACAAACAAACCTACGCCCATTAAATGAAAAAAACGTGCCATTCAAGTGCGGTTACAGAGGATATGGGGCAGGCCTCCCAATGCGGACCCGACCCCTGATACATTTCAGTTTTAAACAGTAAAACTACAATGTAATAAAAATAGGGAGGGGCGGGATTTGATCCCCCGACCCCTCCTCAATGACTTTCCTTACTTGCCAATGCGCCAAATGGCCACCATTGGTACATCCGCCCAAAAAGCATTACATAAACCTTTTTTCATAGTGTGCTCAAGAGAGGGAGGAACCAGGAGCGGGCATGGAGTTCGAGGCAATATTTTTTAATTAATTTTTATGCAAGTGGAACCATGATTGAGAAAAATTTCTAAGAGGGTGAAATTTTCGCAGTGTCCAAATTGGACAAATTTTATGTCGATCTTACACCTCTCAGTGACACAAAGCCGATGGCACAGTCAGTTTCCTGATTTGAGCAGCTGATTTGTAGAGCACCCGGAGGAGGGAATCTTTGAGGAATCTAGGGGGAATCTAAAAGATTCCTTGAGCCCCAGATTCTCACTTTCTCAGAATTTAGAAATTTGATAGTCAATTTTGCACTATTCGATGCCACAAATCTGATGGTGCGTTTAGATTTTCCATTTTATCATTTCTTATTTCTGCCACTTTTCTAAGTGGAATGCCAGTGTTAGTATTCATGTGCGAGCAACCATTCCATAAGATGCGATGCCGCGAGATTCATGTGTGAACAACTTCAACAGTTTGACATCTACTTTTTCAGATGGCCCCAAGATGTGAAGTATATGCAGTGTATTCATGTACTTCTTTTGCTATGCATTGTGCTGCACAGATCCCTGTTTGATGTTTGATGTGGGATCTTATTTCTTACTCATTTTCATGATTACTGATTGATGTGATGTGGAATCATTTGTGGGATGTACTTGTTGTCATAATTTGTCATGTTTTATTTGAGATCCCTTTGTTGTCATGTTGATGGGATACTCATGTTGTCACCATGTATGTTCGCATTGAAATCCCTTTATGCCATGTTGGTGGGATGATCATCGTACATGAGCTTTATGTCATACTGATAGGAGTCCTTTTGACTGAGAGTTCCTGTAGCGGAACATCTCTTGGAGCCACTCTTGTGTGAGGGCATTTTCCTTGTACGATAGCGACATCACCTCTTATGTACATCATCACTATTGACAACACTTAATGCAGCGACCTACACCATCTTGACATCGGGGCCCAGAGACGTAGTCCCTCCTAGACGAACTCCGTTATCAATGACTTATGTTTTCATGTGTTGATGAATGTCATGTTCCTCTTATTTACAACATGCAGATGTATTCATTTAGGTTCTTTTAAAAATGATATTTAACACATCACAAAAGTAAAAGGTCTTGGAAGGGTCCTTTGTGACATGGACCTGGATCAAGTGGTATTAGAGCGGTCTTTGCGTGGATGTGAATTGCAAGCGTGAACAATGGAATGTGCAGCGACAGAGGATGAAAAAGTGATGTACAAGACCATGCTCAACATTTCCAAAAGAGTGAAAATAATGTATGAAACTCTACAAAAAGAGACCGAGGAAAAGGAGCAATTGCAGCTTCAGTTGCAAACCACAAAAGAGGCCCTGGAAGAACGGAAGCACAACAACCAAAATCTTCAAGCAGATAATGTTGAATTGAAGATGTGTCTACATGAAGAGAAAGAGGAAAAACATAGTCTTTTACGACAGCTACAAGCAAAGGACGAGGCCTTGGAAAAGCTGCAGTGTGACCCATGTGAGGTAAAAAGTAATTCTCTGAATTCATGTATGTTTCCTGATGATGATTTTGTTCTTTTTTAAAATCATACCATAGGAATTGGCTCCAAATTGTTGAGGAAAATTGGGTATGAAGGAAAAGGCTTGGGCATTAATGGCCAAGGCATTATCAAACCCATCAAAGTGGAGGAATTACCCTATCAGATAGGACTTGGGTATGTCAGAAAGGAAGTTGGGGAATGCACCAAGGCAGCTAGTGAACCACCAACAATAGATGATGAGCAACTCATCAGTTCTTTCCAAATCGACAGAGGAGGTAAAAGATGTTGATTTCCTTTTGGTTTCGTCTTCACATAGTATGGTTTCTATTGGAGATGTGGAGTTCCCAATTACAAGGACAAACATGAGGCTCCTTACCAGGATGAGACACGAGGAGGAAAAAGAACTTGGTGTTAATAACCAAGGCATAACTAAGCCATTGGAGGTTGTCCAGAGACCTCAATTTTCAGGTTTGAGATACACCAAGGGAAAATGATCGAAGGTGTCAGATTCTTCTGAGACATCATCGAAATCGTCGAGGAAAGAGAATGATGGGAACACATCCCCATCATGCCATGGTAGTGGCCATTGCAGAGAAAGAGCTGAGGTAAGGTCTCATCGCCATACTTACACCAGAGATAACAAGGAACGGTATAACCACTCTCAACATTCGAATGTTCATTTCAATTATAATCATGTTGTTAAAGATGAACGTAAATCATGGAATCGAAAAACATGTACCTTTTGTGGGTTACATAACCATACATTTTATAAGTGTCGGAAAAGAATGGTAGCACACAAAAGGATGAGGCGTGAAAGACCCTCTCAACAGTAGGTAAAGAAACATGTTAAGAAGATCTAGAGGAAGAAGACCTATTGCAGTCATTGCGACAAAAGTGGCCATCAAAGAGCCACATGTTGGAGGCTCCATCTAGAGGATTTCCTTAAAGACAAAGTGTCGATACATGAACCAGATAAAACGATTGTTCGATAAGCAAAACCACCATAGAGGTGACCCATTCACCTTGATAAGTGAGAAATGGTTTCTTGATATCTTAGCTTGTCACTGTCATGCTTTTGTAAATCATTTGTTGCATTTTAAAATGTAAAAATGATGATGTTTTCCATCACTTGTTAGGCAACAATGATGTCTGGCCTTATTTTGTGTTGCATGATAAATTGTGAAAGTGATGTCGTGTTTCCATCAATTAGTGTTTGGCCTTATTATTGTAAATCATGTGTTGCAGTGATGATGTGTTTTCCATTTCTTGTTGAAGCAACAATGATATGTTGGCCTTGTTGTCATCGCAGGGGTAGTGTACCCATATTGATGTAAACTTGACCACCGAGTATGTGTTATAAACTCATCGCAGGTATGGGATGCTTAGGTCATTAGTTGGTCATGCAAGTCAATCATGTAATGTGCAAAACAATGTACTATAGGTTGCAGAGGGTGCAAGTGTTGGATCATCGCTTAAGGCTCCGAAGAACAAAGGTGAAGGAGATGGAAGCAAGACCTTTCAGGATGCTTGTGGTGCAGACAAGGTACAAAGAAGTTGCAGGTTATTTGCAATGCTTTTGGAGGACCAAAAGCTCGTCAGTGGGAAGGATTGATCCAAGTGGCTCCAGAGACACACGCAGGAAAAAGAGGGCTTATGAACGCTCAAAAATCAAATTGATCAGAATGATTTCGACCCAGGACCAGAGTGTAGATATCGTCCTCCTGATCACGGAGGTGTGAACAGTTCGTCAATCCGAGCTCGTATGAGGGAGAACGAGCCAATCAAAATTTTGGTCAAAGTTGGGCTATAGGCCAGGTTTAGGTGTCCTACAATCTGACCGACCCCGGGGCATGAAACTTAGCTCCCAAAAGCGGGCGAAATTATGGCCTCTTTAATTTGTCTAATAACCCTTATGTTAGACAAATTTTAAAAAATACCTTATTATTAAAAATATAAAAAATTATGAGGTGGTGGGCTGCCACCCCCCACCCAACAACCAACATAACAAAATTCATTTTAATTTAGCCGATGGGCCATGATCCCTGTCGGCCCCCAAACCCAACCAAAATAACATTAAAACTATGGCTCGGCAGCCATCACCCAGCCGAGCCCTCCAACCACATAACCATAAAACATATAAATGGGGTGGGCACAGGCCACCTCCGGTGTACCTAGCCCACACCCCCAAAACCTCGTAACGCGATAGTGGAAGTTTGGTAAGGGTGCCGACGAGGGTCAAACCTGCCTGGCTCACATGGCCGGCCCCCAAGAGGGTGACCCCATTAATACATGAACCCCGATACCAACATACCATGCCAAAGCATATAACAAACGACCGTACGCCCATTAAATGCAAAAACGTGCCATTCAAGTGTGGTTACGAAGGATATGGGGTAGGCCGCCCAATGCGGACCTAACCCCTAATACATTTCAGTTTTAAATAGTAAAACTATAATGTAATAAAAATAGGGAGGGGTGAGATTTGATCCCCCGACCACTCCTTGATGATTTTCCTTACTTGCCAATGGGCCAAACGGCCACCATTGGTACATCTACCCAAAAAGCATTACATAAGCCTTTTTTCACAGTGCGCTCAAGAGAGGAAGAAACCAAGAGTGGGCACGGAGTTCGAGGCAATATTTTTTAATTAATTTTTATGCAATTGGAACCATGATTGAGCAAAATTTTCGTAGTGTCCAAATTGGACAAATTTTATGTCGATCTTACACCTCTTAGCGACACGAACCGGATGGCGCAGTTAGTTTCCTGATATGAGCAGCCAATTTGCAGAGGACATAGAGGAGGGAATCTTTGAGGAATCTAGGGGGAATCTAAAAGATTCCTTGAGCCCTAGATTCTCACTTTCTCAGAATTCAGAAATTTGATAGTCGATTTTTCATTATTCAATGCCACAAAGCTGATGGTAAATTCAGATTTTGCATTTTCTCATTTCATTTTTCGGCCACTTTTCTAAGTGGAATGTTGGTGTTAGTATTCATGTGCGAGTAACCATTCTATAAGATGCGGCGCCGTGAGATTCATGTGCGAAAATATTCAGCAGTTTGACATCTATTTGTTCAGATGGCCCCAGGATGTGAGGTATATGCAATGTATTCATGTACTTCTTTTGCTATGCATTGTGTTGCACAGATCCCTGTTTGATGTTTGATGTGGGATCTTGTTTCTTACTCGTTTTCATGATTCCTACTTGATGTGATGCAGAATCATTTGTGGGATGTACTTGTTGTCATGATTCGTCATGTTTTATTTGAGATCCCTTTATCGTCATGTTGATGGGATACTCATGTTGTCGCCATGTATGTTTGCATTGAAATCCCTTTATGCCATGTTGGCGGGATGATCATTATGCATGAGTTTTATGTCATACTAATAGGAGTCCTTTTGACTAAGAGTTCCTGTAGTGGAACATCTCTTGGAGCCACTCCTACATGAGGGAATTTTCCTTGTATGATAGCGACATCATCTCTTATGTACATCATCACTATTGATAACGCTTAATGCAGCGACCTACACCATCTTGACATCGGGGCCTGGAGACGTAGTCCCCCCTAGATGAACTCTGTTATCAATGGCTTATTGTTTCATGTGTTGATGATTGTCATGTTCCTCTTCTTTACAACATGCAGATGTATTCATTTAGGTTATTTTAAAAATGAATTTTAACACATCACGAAAGTGAAAGGTCTTGGAAAGGTCCTTTGTAACACCCAGACTTGGATCATCTAATACCCCAATCGTGCATCTATGGAACTCAAACTGGCATCTTAACAATGCCTTTGTCAAAATGTTTGCATCATGTTCCTCTATAGGAACGTACTCCAACAACATGATTTTCCTCTACACACAATCTCATAAATGGTGATACGAGACACTGATATGCTTGGACCAATCATGAAAAACTAAATTCTCAAAAATTTTGATACAACTCTAGTTGTCACATTAAATCACTGTAGGATCCATCATCTCACTAAATAACCTAACAAGGATCTTTCTCATCCATATAGCCTCAAATTCTTCTTGGCTGGTAGCCATGTACTCTGCCTCTACTGAGCTGAGTGCAACATATTGCTACTTCCTGTTGTACCAAGAAACCATTATTGACCCAATCTTCTCTATTTTCTGATAGACCCTTCTCGTCTGATAGATTACTCAAAACCCCTTCTTGTCTAATAAACTACTCAAAACCCCTTCCCATCTGTATTGCATTAGTCAGAAAATAGAGTTGAAAATCTGATAGACTACCCTGCCTAATCTGCATCTATTAAGCCTTGTCTCTAGGAAACTACTCAAAACCCCTTCTTGTCTTATAGACTACCCACCCAATCTGCATCTGTTAAGCCTTGCAGGTTCACTTACCAAGTACCAAAATGAGTGTTGCCTCTGAGGTATCTCAACACATGCTTTGTTGCCTTCCAATACAATTTGGTTGGCTTAATCATATCTTTACTAAGTTTTTTAACTTCATAACACATGTTCGGTTGTGTGTTCACAAAATACATAAGTGAACCCACAAGCTGCTCGTAAATGGTAGCCTCCACTACTTCACCTGAAGTATCATCTTCCTTCCCCCAATTCCCCACTAGAGGAGTCTCCATGGGTTTGTTTCTCTCCATGTGGAACTTCTTCAATATCTCATTGGCATACTTTCCATGAGAGACAAGTAGTTCCCCATCCCCTTTCCATACTTCCATACCAAGGAAATAATGCATGAACCCCAATTCCTTCATCTCAAATTCTCTTGCAAAATCCTCTTTGCAAGACTTGGTCAACTTATCATCACCAATTAAAATTAAATCATTGACATATAATAATATAATCAATAATTTACCTTCAACAACAATATGGTAAAGTTTTGCGTCAGCTTCACTTTTGGTGAAGCCCAACCCAGTGAGATAATTTTCGATCCTAGTGTGCCCATGGTGTACCAAGAACGGGGTGCTTGTTTCAATCCATACAACGCTCTCTTGAGTCTACACATATGTGACCCCCTGTAAAAGGTCTCAAATCCTTCCTGTTACTCAATGTAAACCTCTTCCTCAATCACTCCATTGAGGAATGTTTTCTTCACATCCATTTGATGTATCTTCCATCCCATCTACATTGTAAGAGCTAGAATTGATCTGATTGAAGAATACCTTGCAATTGGATCAAAGGTCTCCTCATAGTCAATTCCCTCCACCTAAGATAACCCCTTGGCCA
Organism: Pinus tabuliformis; assembly: GCA_031772625.1. Classification (NCBI taxonomy): domain Eukaryota; kingdom Viridiplantae; phylum Streptophyta; class Pinopsida; order Pinales; family Pinaceae; genus Pinus; species Pinus tabuliformis. The sequence continues at coordinate 725,615,617 of CM062816.1, forward strand.
CAAATCTAGCCTTGTATTTCTTGATGCTTCCATATACTGGTTGCTTCACCTTGTAGATGTTGGGCATTGGATAATTAATGTTCCCCGTGTTTTTCGTGACATGTTCTTAACCGCCTCCCGAGGATCCGTTAACTCTAGTGATGTGTCCTTTTACTAACACCTGCGAGTATTGGCGTGATATCAATCTTGATTCCAACAAATCGTATCAAAGCTAAAGGTCTCGAGTTCAAATCAAACCTGTCCTTTTACTAACACCTGCGAGTTTTGGTGTGATATCAATCTTGATTCCAACGAATCGTATCAGAGCCAAAGGTATCGAGTTCAAATCATACCTAGCTCGTGCTGGGGGGAGATTGTTGGACATTGGATAATCCAACTCTCCCCGTGTGTTTCATGACATGTGCTTAACCACCTCTCAAGGATCCGTCAACTATTGTGATGCATTTGTTTACTAACACCTGCGCATTTTGCTGTAATGGAAATCATGATTCCAACAGTAGATCCACCTGGAACCTACCACTGACTTTGCCTCTGGTCTTTGGACCACTTCCCAAACAATGTTTTTGATAATAGATTCATAATCCTCTACCATGGCATCAACCCATACTAGTTCCTACATTTCTTCCTTGAATGAGGATGGCTCAATCTCTACAAGCTCACTCATCAAAGCCATGTAGCTAGTGTACCAATCTGTTGACCTCCTCTATTTGCGTTGTGATGTGGTGCTCCCACATTCTCTCTAGCATCATGAAATAATCTATCAGCATGTCTATTGGGCTTCCCTCCATCTCTGGATGTATTTGCTTGAGTGGAAGTATCCACTCTCTCTACCTCTGCCTGTGGCTACTCCACAACTTATTAAGGTACCTCCTTTAGAGAAAAAGTCTCTTGCTTTGAATGAAATTGAAGCTCCCTCTCAAGGGAACACCTCATTGCCTTTTCCTCATCAACCTTCACATCTCTTCTAACAATTGTCATCATGAGAGATGGATAGTATACACAATAGTTGTGAGGTGTATTAGTGTAACCCATAATTATGCCCAACTCAGTTGTAGGCTCTAGCATTTTCCCTGCATCCTTGCAAACATGGCAGTAAACTGATGATCCAAAGATCCTGAAGTGTGACACATCTGGCTTATTCCCTGAAACAACTTTCTCTGGTGTACTCATGCCAAGAATCCTTTGAGGACTCTTGTTCTGCAAATAAATAGTTGTGCTGCATGCTTCAACCCACAAGTGCAATGGTAGGCTCTGATCATGCAACATGGCATGTGAAATTCCCAGAATACTTTTGTTCTTCCTCTTAGCCACCCACTTTTGCTATGGGTTATGAGGTGTTGTTAACTCCCATCGAATTCCTTCTTTTGCACATAATTTCCTAAATTCATTCAACACATATTCTCCATCGTTGTTGCTACTGAGAGCCTTCACTTTCCTATCAATCTCTATCTCAACAAGTGCTTTAAATTCAACAAATTTGGAGTACATATGGTATTTCTTCTGCATGAATAATATCATGCACTTGTGCTTGGCTGTGGAGGCTGTCGAGAAAGGTCCACACACATCCAAGTGAACTCTTTCAAGGACTGCTTGTGATTTACTATCCCACTCATTGAAGGTGGATTTCATGTACTTCTCCAATGTATGCCATTTTCATGTATATTTATGCTCGAGTGCACCCTTGGGAAGTCCTGTAGAAATCCGCTACATGATTTTCAAGGCTCCATGGTGCAAATCGCCCAATCTTCTATGCCATAATTCACGGATATCTCGGCTCTACACCATCTCTACTTTTGTGCTCAATGATGCACAATATTCTACATCCAATTTGTAGAGGTTATTCACCTGAACCCTGATCCACTTCACCTGTCATGTGGCTATGTGTCTAAGGAAATCATTTCCTTTCCTAAATGTCACATTGTAGCCACAATCTTCCAACATAGCAACTGGAATGAGATTCTTCTTCAGAACCATAACATACATCACATCTTTTAATTTGAGATGGGAGCCAGACTACCTCTAAAAAGTAACGACACTGATACCAGTAGCGCTATACCTTCTGCCATCTCCCATTTCGATGTGAATCTTGAGGTCCTTCTCCTCCAAGTCACCGAAGAACTCTCGGTTGCCTGCCATATGGAATGAGGCTTCACTATCTAGATAACACATAATACCCATCATGGTGTTTACCATACAAGCGATGAGGGTGAAATCAAGTTTGAGTTTTGAATCGAGAGCTTCACCTGGTGCTCATCTTGAGGGCTTGTTACCTGCCTTCTTATGTGAACACTTCGTGGAATAGTTTCCTAGTTCACGATAGTGAAAGCACTTGATTTTCAACAAGTCTTTATTCTTGTTGCCATGACTGAAATCCCCTTTGTATTGTGATTTATTCCCTTTCCCTTTCTTTCCTTTCCATCCAAGGCACAATGATCCTCATCATCATGCTTGGATGAGGTTCCATCTCTGGTGTTTTTCCTTATCTCTTATTGCACCAAGTCGGACCACAATCACTCCCAATTTGGTAGCTTCTCCCTCCCATTTACGGAATCCTAGTAATTGTGTAAGCTCTTGGGAAGGCCTAGAAGTGTTAGGCTTACCAAATCATCTTCAAAAATAGTAATACCAACACTCCCAAGTTCATCCCAACATTGGGTGAACCTACTCAGGTATTGTGGTATTGTGTCACCCTTCTCCATCTTGATCTTCTGAAGATTATCCTTAAGTGCCAGCTTCCTATGGTCATTGTTGTTCTGAAACAAGTCTATCAAGGCTTGACACATTGCATATGTGGTATCCTTCCCATGGAGATTCGAGACAATATGATATCGAACTCCTCCTGGTATGGTCCTCCTTGCCTTTGCCACATATTTCTTCGACTCTGCTAGATCTTGAGCATCAGTTGTTGGAGGCTTAGGAATATCATTGTCTATGAATTCCCTTAGCCCATTATCTTCCAACACCGCCTCCATCTTGTCCTTCCAAGAAATATAGTTAGATCTACCCTCAAGGGTATACTCAAGTCTTTATCCATACAATGACATCCTGCTAGCTCTAAAGAATGATACAGGAACTTCAATTCACCTACAAAGACAAACTTGAATTCTTCTCTTCTATTGTGATTACTGCTCTAATACCATGTAGAAATTCCTTGTAGATTCAAACTGCTTATGTAATATGCTAAAACAAAAGACTTGAATCTACTCTACTCATCAGCGGAAACAATTTATTAATCGAGAGATAAAAACATAAACATGAGACAATATTCAATCACATATGCTCAGAGATATATCTATGGGGAAATAAACTGCTCAAAACCCCTTCCTATTTGTATTGCATTAGTCAGAAAATAGAGAAGAAATACAATGCTTTCTCAAGCCCAAGCAACCTCTGTATTAGTATAATCTATCTCACTGCTTCCTAGACAAGCTTTGGTTAATATTTAACCAAATCCAAGACTACCCAAGTCCATATTTCCTTGCTCCATTCCTCAAGTAATTAGCCCCCTATTAATTAGGGAAATTCCCCATTAGAATTGCACAATCCCTGTAGGCCCCTTCTCTGACTGCATGCACCACATGTACAATTTGGAATTGTATACTACTGATAGTACACTACCCTTGAACTCCAATCTCAACTGGGTAACTCCAATTCTCTACATGCATGAGTTAATTTAGGTATAATGGTCATTTTAACTGGATGATCACTCAATGTGAAAAAAATTACACACCCTTGACTGAACCTCCACTAGTTCTACTAACACTCAGAATTAGTTACACTGAAAATAACTTTAATTAATTGAACTATATTGCTACAAATTAGCAATGAATAATTTAGAAATGAACTCAAGTTTCTCCAAATCAAATTAACTAATTTAACTGAGTGATAAGTGCCATATTACTTCAGTTAAATTCCTCCAAGTATTTTTGTGAAATTTGAATTCAAATTTCTCCTAATTAATTTTGGGCAAAATTAAATTAGGAATTTATTGTTTCATTTTCAATAGTTCCACTGTTCTCTATGGTTGAATTTTTGAAGTATAATTGCTAAATGATATATTGGAATAAGTTAAAAGAATATCTATATCAAAATTAATTATCAAATTTTCATAAATATTGTGCTAACACTAATTGTACTAAGAAAATCAACATGGGATCAAAGCTCTAGTGAAGGAAGAAAGGAACATTGAGATTACCTTGACAAAACCCTAGAGAGAATTGTATTCAAGTCTTTCTTGCAGATTGGTTTTTATGGTTTCTTCTACTAAATCTAGAAAAAAGCTAGAAGGAGCATCTAATTTCAGAGCTTGGAAAGTTAGAATATATATTCTTCTTGCGAAGAACAAGGTGTTGTACATTTTGAAAGGAAAGGTTGTTAAACTAGAAGATGATGCAGGAAAAGAAAAATTCAAGGAGGATGAAATCAATGTTATGAGCATTATAGTGCACTCCATTAGGGATGATTTTGTTCCCTACTTTTCAAAACTTGATACTTCAAAGAAGATGTAGGATACCCTAATGAATCTCTACACTATCAAGAATGTTGGTCAATCAATGAGCTTGAAGAATGAACTTCACAATACAAGGTTGAATAATGATGACATTATAGCTTCTTAATTTGTAAGTATTTCTCAAATAAGAGATCATATCCAAGCAATTGGAGAATCCACTCCTGATTAAGAACTAGTGATTACAACCCTCAATGGTCTTCCTAGATCATGGAATGATTTTGCAACGGCTATAAGCAGTTGGATGGAAGCTCCTACATTTGAACAACTTTGGAGATAGTGTGATAAAGAAGAAGTGCTATTGGTGACTATACACCATCAAGATGAGGAGGTTGAATTGCTTACAAATATTTTCAAGAACAAGGGAAAGAAAAAATGTGGACCTCAACACAAAATGTCAAGAAATGGATATTCTTCCTCTAAGAAGAAGAAATACTTATCAAAGATCCAATTTTATGGCTTTTAGGAATATGGACATTTCAAGAGATATTGACCTAACATGGCTAATAACAAGAAGATAAAATTGAAACATGCTTTTGAAGTGGATTTTGAATATGAAAAACCAAAAAAGACTAAAGCTAATAAGGATTTATTTTACTATTATGCTTTGACGAGATCCTTCACAGATGATGATGACATGTGGCTGGTAGATAGTGGAGCATCAAGGCACATGACCAGAGAGCATGGGAATATTTCAAGCATGACAATAAAGAAGTTGTCTCAAAGGGTTGAATTGGGAGACAATAACAATTATACAGTCAAAGGAGTTGGAAATGCATCCATAGGACCGGAAACTAGTAACAATGTACATCTCAATAGTGTTCTTTATGTACTAGGTTTGAAAAGGAATGTTGTCTGTGTTTCTTGTTTAGAAGATAAAAGAGATATAGTTTCTTTTGTGGATGTAAAATTAATTGTTTGGTCCAAGGGGTCTAATAACATGATGCTAGGGTTATTGGGATTCATGATGGATGACTGTATAGACTTGTGATTCAACTAGATAAAGCACTAGTACATGATGAAATAAATCCAAGTGAGTTTGGCACAGAAGGTATGAACATCTTCTTAGGGCATCACCTGAGTTGAGTAAAATAGTGTCAGGGGTTCTTGAATTGTAGATAAAGAATGGTGGTGTATGAAAATGTCATGCTCTTGGGAAGAACATCAAGAAACCATTTCCAAACAATGACAATATATCTAAGGAATATTTGGAATTGATTCATTTTTATGTATGTGGTCCAATGCTTGTAAAATTTCTTGGTGGTTCGCTATACTATGTGACATTTATTATTGACTTCTCTGGCAAGACATGGATATATCTCTTGAAGACTAAATATAATGCATTTCACAAGTTCTCTTAATTAAAAGTTGAAGTGGAAAACTTGAGAGGAAGGAAGATCATGATATTAAGATTTGACAACGGAGGAGAATACACCTCGAAGGAGCTTGTTTCTTTCTGCAAGAAGGCTGAGATTAAGATGGATTTGAATATTCCCTATAATCCACAATAAAATGGTGTAGCAAAATGGAATAATGGGTACATTGAAGAATCTGTCAAGGCCATGATGCATGATTTTGACTTACCATTATTCTTATGGGGGAAACATTAGAGACAATTGTGTGCATTCAAAATATAAGTCCTCATAAAATTTTGGAAGGTATGCTTCTTGAAGAAGAATTCTCTAAAAGGAAGCCAAAGTTTGGTCACATGAGAATCTTTGGTTGTCCTGTGTATATTCATGTTCCTAAGGATAGGAGGAACAAGCTTGAGCCTTCATCAAAAGAAATTAATATTTGTTACATACAGTGAATCATTGAAGGCTTAGAGAGTATACATTCTAGAGCAGCGATGAATTGAGGTTAGCCGAGATGTCACCTTCAATAAGAAAGTAGCATATTAAAAGTCTAACGAAGACTTCATAGATTCCTTGGATGAAGTGAAGCAAGAGGCTTCAAGGGTGGAGCATTCCAGTTCTACAAAATGTACTGGAAGGCACGAAGGGTCTCAAGATACAACATAATAAGTCGTAGTTCTAGAGATCAAGAAGAGACCAACATGTCTTAGATCTACATTAGAAGAGGAAGAAGGACATGCAGCTTTTGATGGCACATCTAGAGAGGTTAAGAAACCCATGAGTTTATCTAGTTATTTCTCTCTCATGACAAAACTTGTTGATGAAGAACATTCCATATATGAAGAAGAGGCTAGCCAACAGGTGTGGAAGGAAGTGATGAATGAAGAGTAACAATCAACCATGAAGATTATTTTTTGGGAGATTATGCCAAGGTATAAAGGGAAGTCAGTGGTGAATTTCAAATGGATATACAAGATCAAGCATGTTGTCGATGGTGTCATTGACAAATACAAGGCACAATACATGGCTAGAGGATTCTCCTAGAAAGAGGTAATGTGTGGGTGTGTTTTATATTATTTCCATGACTAGCCCCATGCATGGGGGCGAGAATGTTCCCTATTCGTTGCACTGGGCACAACAAGGGGGTCACGGGGGGACATAAGCCTCCCCTGTTAGGGGGTTTGAGGGGGGTAGTAGCCCCCCTCTATGGGGTCCAAGGCAGTGCCCCAGGGAATTTTTTTTGGACCCTATATTAGGTGGGTGGAGCTACCTATGGTTTTGTGTGTGGTTTTAGCACATGGTTTTGGGCATGATGTTTTTATACCCATGGGTTTTTGTAGATCTGGTCAATGGAACTATGGTTATGTTCTAATCCAGGGTTAATGGATTGGGGTTTATGGATGCTTCGACATGTATATATATGTATTGTAACATTGAAATGAATATAATGAAAAATCAATCTGGTAGTCCCGATTTCGGGATCCATGGGAAAATACCTTTGTATATTTGTTTTATGTTTTATGCCCTCACCATTGCTTATTTTTTGTTTTTAGAATTCGTATGTAGGTAATTTCAGTACGGGGTTAAAACCTATAGGTAATACTATAACAAGACCTTTGCTCCATTTGTCAGGTACTCCTCTATTAGATCCATCATTCCTCTTATTTCTTTATTGGGATGGAAATTGCACCAAATGGATGTCAAGATTGCATTCCTCAATGGTGTGATTGAGGAAGAGGTGTATATAGACCAACCTCAAGGCTTTGAGGTATATGGAAAGGAATCTCATATTTGCAGGTTGAAGAAGGCCTTGTATGTACTCATGTGAGCTCTAAGAGCTTGGTATGCCTATATTGACAGCTTTATAACGAGACTGAAATTTACTAAGAGTGAAGCTAATCCAAACATTTAATTTAAGGTTGTGAAGAATGCACCTGTGATCCTATTATTATATGTTCATGACTTGTTTCTAATAGGTGTTGAGCCTCTTATCAACTAGTGTAAGTAGTTGGATTTTGATTTCGATATGCGGGATATTGGGTTGATGCACTATTACTTGGTATTAGAAGTATGGAAAAAACATGGCGAAGTATTCCTTGGTCAAGGAAATTACTATTTAGACATCCTTTAGAGATTTGGTATGATGGATTGCAAATCCATGGAAACTCCCATGGTTACTAACTTGAATAAGTTAAGAGGCTTCTACTCCATATTGGTAGATTGACCTATTTACTAGTGACTAATTGGTTCATAGATGTATTTAGTTAACACCTAAGATTGGACATATGCTTTTCTATGAACACATTGGTCCAGATCCAGTTTGAACCTAGACATGAGCATTAGATTGTAGCAAAGCACATTTTGAAATATTTGTGTGGTACAGTGAATTATGGCTTGAGATTTGTTGCAAAAAGGGATGTGCAACTTTAGGGATATATGGAGTTTGATTGGGCAGGAAGTTCTGAAGATAGGAAGAGTACCTTAGGAGCATGCTTTAGTTTTGGATATGTTATGGTATTGTGGATGAGTAGGAAAGAAAATGTTGATTGCACTCGACACTGCTGAAGTGGAGTATATCAAAACCAATGAGGCTTGTACTAAAGTATTATGGATCCAAAATTTGTTTGCATGAATGTTCAACCAAGAGTTGGAACCAAATGTGATACACTGTGATAATCAAAGATATGTGAAGCTTTCATATAATCTCATGTTCCATGACAGATCATATCATATTGAGATCAAGTGCCACTACATACGTGAGATGGTGTAGAGGAGAGAAATAAGGCTCAGGTACATCTCCATCGATGAGAAGACAACTAATGTTCTGACAAAGTTGTTACTAAGAGACAAGTTCGTGTAGTAGAGAGACAAGATGGGTAACATGGAGATTACTCATTGTTGAAAGGAAGTGCTGATATGTCTGCAACATGGATGGAAATTTTCCCGAAAGGGGGAATGGGTAAAAGAGACATAGAGGGCTCAATAGGAAAAGTTGAGTGACTGTCCCTTGGAAGAGGACCCTAATCACACACCAAGAATGGTGGAGTGAGATCTTAGACCCTGATCACACACTAGACATGGTGGAGTGAGTTCCTTCAGCATCTGGACCATGATCACACACTAGGAAGGGTGGAGTGAGGTCTTTGACCCTTATCACACACTAGGTAGGGTGGAGTGAGGTCCTTTCAGCATCTAGACCCGATCACCAACAAGGAATGGGTTGAGTGAGGTCTTGGCATAGAGTGCTCACCAGGAAGGGAGAGTGAGTGCCTGGTAGTTGAGGGTCTTAGTATTTTTTGGCCTAGGTAGATGCCATGGGATTTGAGGATTGATCACTTTGGATGAGTGAGCCCTAATATGTTGATGACACTATCATGGGTTTAGTACCGCCCTGGATATGACCACTAGAAGATATTAATGTTAAATGATAATGCTAGTAATGAGGGATAACCTTTTCTTTAGAGAATTTTGTTTAATTTGAGAACACCTATGATAGTGATTAGGAATACCTCCTTAGTTAAGGAGCGTTGAATTTGTAAATATGGTAGGTCTTAATAATATAAATTTGGTCACTTGATGTAATTGTATATATCATTGCAAAGCATATTTATAAATTCATTAGTAAAATAAAAAATTATTTTGAGTCAAAGTCCCATTATGACTTTTTAAAGATGAAAACTTGAATTTTTGAATCTAAATTTTGGCTCCAAAAGTGACAAGTTAGCTTCCCTCGAAGTCAAGTCAGCCATGGACAACATAAGTGTCTATTCACCCAAGATAGATTACTATACGAAGGTAGCTCACCCTCATCCATTTGGGCATTCACATTTTCCCATAGAAGACAGTTTATGGGCAAGCGAGCGAAGCATAAGAATGATGAAATATGATGAAGAAGGAGGTTGGAATATCTCTTTTATTTCTCTCTTGCAACTCACATGTGTGGATTAATCTCTCTCTCTCTCTCTATGATTCACATTGTTATAGGGAAAATGTTGTAAGGGGACAAAATTTCAGAGTTACTAGGGAAACTATTGTAGGGCCAAAATTTCTAGGGCAACTAGTTATTGTAGGAAGACCGAAAATCTAGGTCAGACAGGAAAAATGAATTCTAGGATCAGATTGGGTGAGTTGACTTGGAGGAGAAGACTAGGTTTGACCATAGGTCTAGGTGTATCTCTCATTTAACAAGAATAATTTCTCTATTAAAAAGTGTATTGGGTTTTTCCCCTTGGTACATTTTCCCAGGGTAAATATTGTTTTCTTTTATGTTGTAATCTCTATTGTTCCATTATTCTTCATGGTTTAATTTCTAAAGTATAATTGTTGAATGATATATTAAAATAAGTTAAAAGAAGATATATATAAAAAATAATTATCATAGTTTTAGAAATATTGTGCTAACCCTAATTGCACTAAGAAAATCAACACTTCCTCCCTAGTATACTCCAATTGGAATCTAATTCTATATTCCCCTATTAAAAAAGCATGTTGGAAATGTATTCAAAGAGATTTCTCTACCTCAAATGGGGTGTTTTCCAAGAGAATTAAGGAGGGTTTTCTGTCGACCCACCTGGAAAAAGGATGAGGGGAATTGGAAGCACAACCCCATGACTGTTATTAAATCCCTAAGTTGAAGCATGTAATCTATTACTCACAACTACATGTCACTCAAATTTGGTGGGAGTTGAGTGTCAAGAATTTCAAATGTTAATCAAATTGTGGCTCGTGCTCTCTAGCACGAGTAGCATTTATCGATGGCCTTGGAACTATTCTCTTGGTTAATTATATGCATGGAGTATTTCTTTTCTTCTAAATTCTTCGAGCTCTACAATGTTCCTAAGAGAAACTCTCTTCTAAGCCCAGTAAATTTATCTAACACTTCAGTTTACAACTGATCTCCACCTAGTTCCTCGATACTTGAGTTTTGGAAACAACACCTCCACTAGCTAGACGAAATCTCTCCTAAGGGAAATGTGTTGTTTCAGTCCGAGCTACATCTCAATATATGGGTAATTTCCTTTACCACTTTTTTCTTTCCCAATTGATCTCTATTTGCAGACTACCATTGTATTTTCATATTCTCCAACCTGAGATTGTCTTTCTCCCATGGTCTCTATTACACTTTTGCTTTAATCCCCTGGAATTCCCCTCCAGATCTCTTCTTGACTTGTCTACCTCCTCCTAACTTTCCTTCTCTCTCTTGCCTTTTGTGTCTTGCTCATATGCTACATGCCTTCTCCGTTTGTTTACCCATCCTCTCTCAAAGCATGGTTTGAGCATTCTCCTCTAGCCCTTAAAACTGACTATTTCCATTCCCCACTCGCCATCCTACCTCTTAGTGGGTGTGGCTAGTTAATCCCTACAATGTTCACCTTTTTCTCGTTGTTCCTCGTCTTTGTGCTACAGTGATGAGGCGTCCCTCCAGTGTCAACTTTTTCTCTTTCATATATTCCTTGTTGTCAAATTCCATTTGTCTCTCTATCCTGCCCACCATGCCTTGTCAATGAGACTGGGTTTACAGGGGAGAGGCCTATTACCAAGAGAGGGCCCAAAAAGGAAATTTTCATATGCACCATTTCCTAGAAGAAGAAACCTCTCACTATCATGACCTCACTCTTAGGCCCATCTAGGATGATGTCAATCGTGCCGAGGGAGAATGTTGGGTCCCTATAATACTAGTGATTATTCCATTAATATTGTAGTTGCATCCCTTATTAATATTTTTGTGCCCCTATTATCCCCATATTTTTATTACTGTGCCCCATAGAATCCCTCTATTGTTATTTTTGTGGCTTTATATTATTATTGTTAGGTCGGCTGGGTTATATTGTGACTCCTTAGACTCCTATATATAGAAAGGAGGTTTTGTCATTTGAATCATCCAAGAATTGTTCATTTATGTAATGTAAAGGAGGTTTCCCCCTCGAAGAGGCTGAATTCTAAGGCGTTGATCTATCTTTTCTATTTTTTCTTGAGCTGGTTTCATAACATTTGGTATCAGAGCTTTGGATTCTAGGGTTTCGCTGCTCCAAACAGGTCATCGTGGCATTTTTGCTATAAATCTTTTTCTGTGACGTTTCCGAAGCTAAAAAAAAACCCATTTTAGAAGAAATCGTGCTGAATATTGGGACCGAATTTCAAAGCTGTTCGTGCTATATTTGTGGAGATATGATCTGAGGAAGTTGGTCTTTTTGCAGACTCCTGAATTTCATTCCAAACAGGTGACCTGGGGAAAATTGTCATAACTTTCTCTTTGAGCAGCTGATTGAAATTTCATAAGAAGGTACAGAAAGAGGATAGACTGTATTTTCTTGTATATATTTTTTAGAGCCAAAGGTCGAAACAGTGACTCGTGGCACGTCATACAAGTTCGCTATACTGAACTAGTCTATAATCAGGTCACTGTGGGATATTTTGCATAACTCTTCCTTGGAGAATCCCTTGGAGAATCCAATTTGGATCATATTGGTGGCATTGGAAAGAGGACACAGAGGGCTACTATAGGTCACAATTTTAGAATTGGATGATCTGAAAGTACAGAGATACATCAGAGGCAATATCGAGCTCCTACAACGTGAAAAGAGGTGTGTAGATTCTTTTAAATTTTTGCTTAAGATTGGTTTGAAAAATTATTTTGAAGGAATTGAAAGGCCATAGTAGAGCATTATTATTAGTAACGGATGCCCTGAGGAAAGAAAATGCAAACACCTAGTAAGCAACCTGAAAGCCCTAGCATGACTCATGAAGAAGAGGAAGAAATGCTACATGCTATATCAAAATTACAAGAACAAGTGCAACAAATGTCACGCTCACAAAAGCTAACAGAAGCTAAGATAAATGGTGTGGAATCTAAGATAAAGGGCATGGAAGCTAAGATGGACGATTTGAAGATAGATTTGAAGACAGATTTGAAGATAGATTTGAAGAGAGACATGGTAGATTTGAAGACAGATTTGAAGACAGACATGGCAGATTTGAAGACAGATTTGACAAATTTTCTACAAGAAATACTTACTAATGGTGAAAAGGTTGTAAAGGAAAATCATGATGCGAACAAAAGAAATGTTAGTCATGATTTCATAGACTCCAATGTGGGATCGAAGACCCACCATATTCCAAAAAACAATATGAGGAAGTTTGATGGCAAGGATCCCGCAACATGGATATTACAAATGGAGCAATTTTTCAATCTCAATAATGTGCAAAACACACAAAAGGTACGTATTGCAACTTTATATTTGGAACCAAATCAGTTTGTATGGTATCAATGGCTTTGCTCTCGTAAACAAATTATCACTTGGGCAATTTTAACGGAAGAATTGACAGCACATTATGAGGATACAAAAAGCAACACTTTTTTTAGCCAATTGATAAGTCTCAAACAAAAGGGTTCAATAATGGAGCACATTGAGGAGTTCTAAAAATTGAACATAAGGGTAAAAAATATTCCAGAGGAGCATAGGATTGATGTGTTCATAGGGTCTTTAAAGGATAATATCCAACATGATGTTCACCTTTGGGAACCTGATTCATTAGAGAAGGCATTCAGGTTAGCAAGAAAAATAGAAAGAAAAATTATGGCAACCAGGAAGCATACCACTCACAACTATAAAGATGGAAGTGTTGTTTCCCCTAGTCTTCCACAACCTATAAGGTTGATACCACAACAATTGGAAGAAAAAAGAGAAAAAGGGCTTTGTTACAGTTGTGATAGCAAATACACTAAAGGTCATAAGTGTGCTGAGAATAAATTATTCTACATAGATTGCGAAGAGGAAGAAGAAAAGGAGCAAGAAAGGTCAAAAGAAGAGGATATACTCCAGGAACAAAGCCTAGATAAAGAAGAAATGAATCCGACCATATCTTGTAATGTATTGGCTGGAATTACCACTCCTCAAACCATCAAGATAGAAGGACAAATCAAGAAGAAAAAGGTAATAGTGTTGATTGATTCAGGAAGTACCCACAATTTTATTGATTGTAAGGTAGCAAAAGAATTGAATTACTTCTTATATCCAGCACCAGAGTGTCAAGTGATGGTTGCAAATGGAGGAACAATAAATTGTGCTGGAAAGTGTCATAATATCAAGCTATCGATGGGAGAATATGTATTGACTAGCCCAATGCTTTCCATTCCAATGGGAGGTGTTGATGTTGTACTAGGAGTCTAATGGCTACAATCCTTGGGTACAATAACTTTTAATTTTCAAGAACTTTTCATGAAATTTTCTGTGGAAGGAAAGGAAGTTGAATTAAGGGGTATTGCAGGGAAACCAGGAAAGATAATCAACTCTAACGGTATGAAAAAGCTTCTAAGAAAGGAACAAAGGGGTGTACTTGCACAATTATGTTCGCTAGATGTTTCCATATTGGAATCATCTATTTCTCTAGATCTCCAAAAAGTCTTGAACAATCATTCCAAGGTATTTGAGACTCCCAAAGGTCTCCCACATATTCGTGATCATGATCATGCTATTCATTTGATTCCAGGAAGTGTTCCTCCAAACATCAGGCCGTACAGATATCCCTATGCCCAAAAGAGTGAAATTGAACGTATGGTTGCAGAAATGCTAGAGGCTGGTATAATTCAACCGAGTCAAAGTTCTTTCTCTGCTCCATTAGTATTGGTAAACAAGAAGGATGGATCATGGTGCATGTGTCCGGATTATAGGGAGCTCAACAAGCTCACTATTAAAGATAAGTTTCCGATTCCTGTCATTGATGAATTACTGGATGAATTGCATGGATCAATTTACTTCACCCAGTTGGATCTTCGTTCAAGATATCATCAAATCAAAATGAAGACTGAAGACATTCTAAAAACAACATTTAGAACTCATGAGGGTCATTATGAATTTTTGGTCATGCCTTTTGGCCTTACCAATGCACCTTCAACATTTCAAGGTTTGATGAATTCCATTTTCAAACCATTCCTTAGAAAATTTGTGTTAGTATTTTTTGATGATATACTAATCTACAGCAAGTCTTGGAAGGATCATGTTGAACATGTTGACAGGGTGCTACAACTATTGGAGGAGAAACAATTATATGCAAAAAGATCCAAATGTTTCTTTGGAGTACAAGAGGTGGAATATCTGGGTCATATTGTATCTCATGAAGGAGTTAAGGTAGGGAATGAAAAATCCCCACATCCATAAAGCGTCTGCGAGGATTTCTCGAGTTGACAGGGTATTATCGCAAGTTTGTTAAGAATTATGGGAGAATAGCAGCACCTCTAACAACATTATTGAAGAATGATGCATTTTCATGGACTCCAGAAGCAACAAAGGCCTTCGAACATCTTAAAGAGGCAATGTGCCAAGCACCGGTCTTAGCTACACCAGACTTCACAAAAATCTTTATTATGGAATGTGATGCTTCAGGAAATGGAATTGGTGTTATTTTAATGTAAGATGAAAGACCCATTGCTTTTGAAAGTCTTCCAATCAAGGGAAAGTTTTTACACAAAGTTATTTATGAGAAGGAAATGTTGGCAATACTCCATGCAATTAAGAAATGGTGACCTTACCTAATGGGAAGACACTTCAAGGTAAAAACAGATCATGATACCCTTAAATACTTTTTAGAACAAAGATTATCGTATGAAGAGCAACAAAAGTGGGTCACAAAGATGTTGGGTTATGACTTTGAAATCATCTACAAAAAAGGGAAGCAAAATGTGGTGGCAGATGCACTTTCAAGAAAGGATGAGGATGTGGAAGCATTGTTGTGCGCCATTTCTATTATCCAACCAGATTGGATAAACGAAGCAAGGGAGGAATGGAAGAATGACGAAGAAGTGTGGGCACCTATTCGAAAGTTACAACAAGATTCCAGTACGTCTGATACATTTAGCTGGAAAAATGATTCTTTATGGTACAAAGATCGCTTATACCTCTGTAAGAATTCCCAACTAAAACAAAATATTCTTATGGAATTGCACACTTCTCCCTTAGGAGGGCACTCAGGATTTTTAGAAACTTACCACAGGGTTAAGAAGGAATTTTTTTTGGGATGGCCTTAAATCAGATATTCAAAAGTTTGTGGTAGAATGTTTGGTTTGCCAACAAAATAAAGTTGAAACGATTAAGACCCCGGGTCTATTACAACCTTTATCCATTCCAAGCCAACGTTGGGAGGAGGTTTCAATGGATTTTATCACAGGTTTACCCAAGTCTGAGGGAAAGAGTGTCATCATGGTGGTAGTTGACAAACTTACTAAGTATGCACACTTTTGTGCATTATCACATCCATTTAAAGCCAGTACAATATCTATTGCATTTATGGAAACAATTCAAAAGCTACATGGAAACCCAAAGATTATTGTAAGTGACAAAGATCCCATTTTCTCTAGAAATTTTTGGACATAATTATTTTCTTGTCTTGGTACTCAGTTAGCTCATAGCTCATCTTATCATCACCAATCTGGTGGGCAAACTGAGATAGTAAACAAATGTTTGGAAGGATATCTTTGTTGTTTTGTATCTGATAAACAGACACAATGGGTCAAATGGTTACCTCTAGCTGAATGGTGGTATAACACTTCCTTCCATACAGCAACAAAAATGACCCCATTTATGGCACTTTATGGATATCAGCCACCATCCATCACATCATATTTAAGAGAAAATTATAAGGTTCAAGCAGTGGAACATCACATCGAACATCAACAACAAGTCCTCCAACTCTTAAAGGATAACCTCATGTTGGCATAGAATATAATGAAACAACAGGCAGATTAATATCGCAGCGAAAGAAGTTTTGATGTAGGTGATTGGGTATTCCTACGGCTACAACCATATAAGCAAATGTCCCTCAAGCAAGCTAAGAAGGATAATAAATTATCACCAAAGTATTATGGTCCATACAAGGTGTTGCAAAAGATTGGTACTATGGCATACAAATTGGAGCTTCCTGCAGCTTCTCGATTGCACCTAGTTTTCCATGTTTCATGTTTAAAGAAGGTTATAGGCGACAAGATCCTAGTTCAAACAATATTGCCAGAACTTGACGAGGAAGGAAAAATTATATTGGAACCAGAAGCAGTCATAGAAACAAGAACTCGACAGCAATGAAATCGTTCAATTTCGGAGTATCTTATCAAGTGGAAGAACTTATCCACTGAAGATTCCACATGGGAGGATGAGAATTTTATACAGAAGCATCCAGAACTACTTAAGTGTTGATGACAACACTTTTTTGAAGGAGTGGGGCATGTTGGGTCCCTATAATACTAGTGATTACCCCATTAATATTGTAGTTGCATCCCTTATTAATATTGTTGTGCCCCTATTATCCCCATATTTTTATTACTATGCCCCATAGAGTCCCTCTATTGTTATTTTTGTGGATTTATATTATTATTGTTAGGTCGGCTGGGTTATATTGTGACTCCTTATACTCCTATATATAGAAAGGAGGTTTTGTCATTTGAATCATCCAAGAATTGTTCATTTATGTAATGTAAAGGAGGTTGCCCCCTCGAAGAGGCTGAATTCTAAGGCGTTGATCTATCTTTTCTTGAGCTGGTTTCATAACAGAGAAGGAGCCTCTCACAAAATTCATTTTTCTAACACAAGGGTTCTTGCTGAGATGGTCAATTAGGTTTTGGAGTTTGGACACATATGTGGAAGGTTTAATTTGTAAATGCAGACCATCCATCTCTACTAGCATATGAATTTCCTTTTGGTTCAAGTTCTCTTGCATCGCCATGAGTATTAGACCAACAACCTCCACTCTCTTGAGCAGCTAAAATGACACATGAAGGACCTGGATCAACGGATGGAATGCATTGAATAAAACCTTAGGATACCCCCTTCAATGGGGCGCATTATTAGAGACAACAAGGACCTCATCTAGGTGGCTGTCACAAACTTAGATCCATCCACTCGATTATATGTCATGGTTTTGTTTTCTAGGTTTCTAGTTCATACTCTTCAGTTTCAACCAACTAGGCTTGTTATTCTATGTTTTATGTTGTATTTATAGTTATCTTGTACCTCTCTCCTGATAGTTTATTTTTTGTTTTGGCTAGGTATACCTTATGATAGACTGACCATAGACTCTTAGTACTACTCTGTAACTCCTAAGTTTTTAATAAGTATACTTTACTCCACAAAACAAATCTTCAACAATAACACCAAAATTGATAAAAACATATAAATATTAAATGATTCATTATTTTAATAACAATAATATATAAAACATTTATCAATAATATATATATATATATATATATGGAATTTTTGTAACTATGAGATAAAGAATTCGTCTCTGCTCAACCATTTCATTCCATAATTTACTCTTAATTTGAACTTATAACCTTTTTACATGAAAACATAAGTTTCTTAACTATAGTTTTAAATAAAACTATAGAAATAATCTCTAAACTCATAAATCCCATCTTTCCTAAAATTATTTATATATATATATAGATAAGATTCTTACTTACAAGCTCCGAACTCAAGATCTATGAGAGCGTACTCCTGCCATCACCGAATATTTTACTTGTGACAAGGTTTATCAAAATCTCTTTGTGAGTTACTAACAAATGAAGGAGGCACTTGAAAATTTGTATTTTCTTTTAAACCTGAACTCAATAAAAGTAAATTATGCACTTTTAAAACATTGTGATAATAAGGTTTTTAAATGTATAAGTAACGAATGAATCAATATTTAAAAAGGTTTAAAAGGTTATGTTGTTGGAAATATGGTGCATGTAAGAGTCCATTGCCTTAAAAAACAGAATCTATGTGGATTCCTGGTAATCCATAATGTTAGTGTATTATACCATATAAATTACTAAATGTATAACATAATATTAATATTAATAAAATTATATATATATATATATATATATATATATATATATATATATATATATATATATATATATATATATATATATATATATATATTTATCACCAATATGTATATATTATATAATATAATTAAGATCATATTTTAAACTAGCTTTTATTAGTTGAGTGAGAATATCACCAACGTAAATTCATCTTAATTGGGTACGAATCAAATCCATTGAGGTGTAAACCTTTTTTTAGAATGTAAAACTTGAGAAAAAGATTTGTACTTTAGGTTATTTGATCTCTCTCTATCCATGATAAATTTGGAGTTGGATTTATACTTGTTATGTTAGGTCCTTATAATACTAGTGACTCCCCATTATTATTGTCATTGTAGCCCTTATTATTATTTTTGTGCCCCTATTGTCCCCATATTGTTATTATTGTGCCCCATAGAAACCCACTATTGTTATTGTTCTGCCCTTATATTATTATTGTTATGTCGGCTTTGATTATATTGTGACCCCTTAGACTCCTATATATTGAAAGGAGGTTTTGTCATTTGTATCATCCAAGAATTGTTCATTTTTGTAATGTAAAGGAGGTTGCCCCCTCGAAGAGGCTGATTTATAAGGCATTGATCTTTCTTTTCTATATTTTTGTGAGTTGTGTTATCACCAAAAAATTGATCATCTAGCCTAACTTACTAGATGGATCGAAGTATACCATGTAAAGCCAATTTTACCCTAATAAAATTGCTCTCACTATGAGAAATTACCTAATAAACCACCTTTATTAAGTAATTTATAGTTAAACTCATGAAGAATAATTAAATAAATTACTATTTATTTGACTTTCTTCTAGGAATAATTAATTAAACCATTGTTTTATTACTATTCCTTGTTAAATTTAATCCAATCATGAAAAATAAATAGATAAATAATTATTTTTCTTATTTTTCTCTAAGAATAATTAATTAATCACTAATTAATTATTATTCTTTGTTAAATTTGACTAAACCCCTTACGAATAAATAAACAAATCATTATTTGTTTATTTTTCCTTAACTAATTCATGGAGATAAACCTTAAATTTTTATTTATTTATTATTTCTAAATAAAAGTTTAAATAATTTTCCCCTCCTAAACAAATCTAATAAAATATTCCAGGTGGTTATTCCAAGAATGGGATCAATAATATTTTATTATTTCTTACTATTCGAGGATAACTCAATATTTTGTTATAAATATGAGGGTTTTCCATTCATTATTCACTTTTGATTATTTTCATTGTTGCACTCACTGTTGTAACTCTGATTATTTTCATTATCGCACACCATATTTCTGTTGGGGTTATGCATTATAGAGGAGATAGACTCTACAGAAGCTGAAGACGTTTGAAGATAGCCAAGAACCCATCCCATAGAGGGGGATTGGTAACATATATTTGTTCCCTTCACATGTGTTATAATAAAATCATTCTTTACATATCTGGTTTCCATTGGATGTTTTGGGGTTAGTACTATTGATTTCATTGTTTAACTATGATTGCAGCATAGATCAGAATTTTGGTAGGTTTTGTTTCTATCAATAGCTACAGATCTACAATGTTTAGAAGTCATTTTTATTGTTGAGATCATTTGTCATCCACGATCTTAAGTGGGTTCTTTTAGTACATCATTGAAAAGAAAACACTACAACAAGTTGGTTTCATAGCATTTGGTATGAGAGCTTTGGATTCTAGGGTTTTGCTGCTCTAAACAGGTCATCATGGCATTTTCGCTATATCTTTTTTCTGCGACGTTTTAGAAGCTAAAAAAAACCCATTTGAGTCGAAATCGTTCTGAACCTCAGGTATGACTTTCAGATCTTGTATCACTATATTTTCGGAGATATGATTTGAGGAAGTTAGGGTCTCTACAGATTCCCGAATTACATTCCAACTAGGTGACCTTGGGAAAATCGTCGTAAAATTCTCTATGAGCATCAAATTAACATTTCGTAAGAAGTTACAGAAAGAGGACCAACTTTAGTTTTCTTTGTATCTTTTTCAAATCCGAAGGTTGAAATAGTGACACATGGCATGTCATACAAGTTTTCTCGACTGAAAAATTATATAATTATGTCATCTTGGGAGATTGGGCATAACTCTTTCTTGGAGAATCCAATTTTGATCAGACTGATGGAATTGGAAAGAGGACTCAGAGGGATACTGTAGGAAGCAATTTCAGACCTTGGAGATCTGCAATTACAAAGATACAACATATTCAATATTGAGCTTCTACAAAGTGAAAAAATGTGTGTAGTATTTTTAAAATTTTGTATAAGTTTGGGTTGATAAATTAGTTTGAAGTTCAAAGGGCATAGTGAAGCATAATTACCATTAATTTATGCACCGAAGAAAGAAAATGGAAACACCTAGTAAGCAACCAGAAAGCTCTAGCATGACTCATGAAGAAGATAAATAAATGCAACATGATATATCAAAATTACGAGACCAAGTGCAACAAATTTCACTCTCACAAGAGGTAGCAGAAGCTAAGATTGATGGTTTAAAGAAAGGCGTGGAAGATAAGATGAATGGTGTGGAAGCTAATATGGATGGCGTGGAAGCTAAGATGGATGGCATGGAAGCTAAGATGAATGGTATGGATGCTAAGATGGATGGTATAGAAGAAAAAATGAAAGTTGACATGGAATATTTGAAGATAGATTTAACTAAGTTGCTACAAGAAATGTGTTATGGAACCATCTCTGAAAAATATAGAAAAGAGAGATCAACGCCTTCAAAATAAGCCTCTTCAAGGGGAAAACCTCCTTTACATTACACTAATGAATAATTCTTGCATGATACAAATGACAAGGCCTCCTTTCTATATATAGGAGTCTAAGGGGTCATAATATAATCAAAGCCGACATAATAATAATAATGTAAGGGCACAATAATAACAATAGTGGGATTCTATGGGGCACAATAATAACAATATGGGGACTACATGGGCACAACAATATAATAAGGGGGTTGTACTAATAACAATAAGGGGTAACACTATTAGTATAGGGACCTAACATGCCCCTCTCCTTCAAAAAGTGTTGTCCTCAATGCTTGAGTAGTTCTTAATGCTTCTATATAAAATTATTATCCTCCCATGTGGAATCTTCAATGGCTAAGTTCTTCCACTTGATGAGATACTCTAAAATTGATCGATTTCGTAGCTGTTGGGTTCTTGTTTTTGTGACTGCTCTAGGTTCCAATATGATTTTTCCTTCCTCGTCAAGTTCTCGCAATATTGTTTGAACTAGGATCTTATGAAACTTTTGAATGAGTGGCCACACTTCTTTGTCCTTCGTTCATTCATCCTTTTCTTCGTTTATCCAATCTGGTTGGATAATAGAAATAACACAAAACAATGATTCCACATCCTCATCCTTTCTTGAGAGTGCATCTGCAACAACATTTTGCTTCCCTTTTTTGTAGATGATTTCAAAGTCATAACCCAACATATTTGTGACCCATTTTTTCTGTTCTTCTAAAGATAATCTTTGTTATGAAAAGTATTTAAGACTATCATGATCCATTTTTACCTTGAAGTGTCTTCCCATTAGGTAAGGTCGCCATTTCTTAAGTGCATGTAGTATTTTCAACATTTCCTTCTCATAAATAACTTGCTTGAGATGTAGTCATAAAAATACCCAATCGCCTACATCAAAACTTCTTTCACTGCAATTTTGATCTTCCTATTGTTTCATTTGATTCTACACCAAAGTGGCATTATCCTTTAAAATTTGGAGAACTTGTTGTTGATTCTTGATGTGATCTTTCACTGTTTTAATCTGTTTCTTCTTGATATGTCCTTCTATCTTGAGAGTTTGAGGAGTACTAATTTCTTCCAATGCATTACAAGATATGGTCGGATTCATTTCTTGATGCTCGATGTGATCTTTCACTTCTTGAACATTTTTCTTCTTGATATGTCCTTCTATCTTGATAGTAAATGAGGAGTGGTAATTCTGACCAATGCATTACAAAATATAGTAAGTTTCATTTCTTCTTTCTTGAGGTGATATTTCACTTCTTGAACCTTTTTCTTCTTGATATGTCCTTCTATCTTGAGAGTTTTAGGAGTGGTAATTCTTGCCAATGCTTTACAAGATATGGTCGAATTCATTTCTTCTTTCTCTGGGGTTGATTCTTGGTGTATATCCTCTTCTTTTGATGTTTTTTGATCATTTTCTTCCTCCTCTTCATAATCTATGTAAAATAATTTCTTCTCAGCACACTTATGACATTTAGTGTATTTGCTATCACAATTGTAACAAAGCCCCTTTTCTCTATTTTCTTTGAATTTTTGTGGTGTAAACCTTGTAGGTTGTGGAAGGCTAGGAGAAAAAACACTTCCATAATTATAGTCATGAGTGGTGGGATTCCTTGTTTCCATAATTTGGCTTTCAATTTTTCTTGCCAACCTGAATTCCTTCTCCAATGAATTAGGTTCCAAAAGACGAACCTCATGTTGAATGTTATCCTTTAAAATCCCTATGAAGACATCAACCCTTTGCTTCTTTATATCATTTACCCTTATATTCAATTTTTGAAAGTCCTCAATGTTCTCTGCCATTGAACCCTTTTGTTTGAGATTTATTAATTGGCTAAATAAGGTGTTTCTCTTTATATCCTCATAATGTGCTATCATTTCCTCTGTGAAAATTGACCATGTGATAAGTGGTTTACGAGAACAAAGCCCTTCATACCATAAAAATTGATTCAGTTCTAAATATAAAGATGCAATACGTACCTTTTGTAACAATTGCACCTCATGTAGATCAAAATATTGCTCCATATGTAGTATCCAATTTAATGGATCCTTGCCATCAAACTTCCCCATATCACCTTTTCTTCAATTTAGGAGCCTAATATTGAAATGACTGTAACTTTGTAATTTCAGATCTCCAAGTTCTGAAATTGCGTCCTGTAGTAGCCCTCTGAGTCTTATTTCTATCCCAGCAAGTCTAATCAAGATTGGATTCTGCAAGGAAGATTTATGTCAAATATCCCACGATAACCTAATTATAGACTAGTTCAGTAGAGAAAACTTGTACGAAGTGCCATGTGTCACTGTTTCAACTTTAGGACCTGAAACCGATACACAGAAACCTATAGTTCATCCTCTTTGTGTGACTTCTTATGAAATTTCAATTTGATTCTCAAACAGAAATTTACGATGATTTTCCCAAGGTCACCTAGTTGGGATGTAATTCGGGAGCCTGTAGAAACCCTAAATGTCTTAGACTGTATCTCCGAAAATATAGTGAAACAAGATCTGACATTCAGGCCCAAGCTTCACCAAGGTTTTGGCTCAAAGGGGTTTTAATTTTAGAGTCTGAAACTTCGTAGAAAAACAATTATAGAGAAAATTCCACGATGACCTATTTGAGATGGAATTCTAGAGCTTGCAAAAACCCTAACTTCCTCATATCAGATCTCCGAAAATATAGTAATAAAAATCTGCAATTCGGACTTGAGGTTCAACGAGATTTCGTCTCAAATGGGTTTTTGTTTTAGCTTCTGAAACATCAGAGAAAAAAATTTATAGTGAAAATTCCACGATGACCTTCAACCTCCTTTACATTACACTAATGAATCATTCTTGCATGATACAAATGACAAGGCCTCCTTTCTATATATAGGATTCTAAGGGGTCATAATATGATTAGAGTCGACATAACAATAATAATGTAAGGGTACAATAATAACAATAGTGGGCTTCTATGGGGCACAATAATAACAATATGGAGAATACATGGGCACACCAATATAATAAGGGGGTTGTACTAATAACAATAAGTGGTTACACTAGTAGTATAGGGACCTAACAAGATGCTTACTAATGATGAAAGGGTAGTAAAGGAAACTTGTGATGAGAACAAAAGAAATGTTAATCATGATTTCATAGACTCTAACGCTGGATTGAAGACCCACCATGTTCCAAAGATTGATATGAGGAAGTTTGATGGCAAGGATCCCGTAACATGGATACTACAGATGGAGCAATATTTCGATCTCCATAATGTGCAAAACACACAAGCGTTACACATTGAAACTTTGTATTTGGAACCAAATCTATCTGTATGGAATCAATGGCTCTTCTCTCATAAACAAATTGTCACTTGGACAATTTTTACAGAATAAATGATAGCACATAATGAGGATACAAAAAAAAACTTTTTTTCACCAATTGATAAACCTCAAACAAATGGGTTCAATGATGGAGCACATTGAGGACTTCCAAAAATTGAATATAAGGGTAAAAGATATTCTAGAGGAGCATAGGATTGATGTGTTCATAGGGACTTTAAAGGATAAAATCCAACATGAGGTTCACCTTTAGGAACCTAACTCATTGGCGAAGGCATTCAGGTTGGCAAGAAAAATGGAAATCAAAATTATGGCAACAAGGAAGCCTACCACTCACAACTATAAGGATGGAAGTGTTGTTTCCACTAGCCTTCCACAACTTACAAGGTTGACTCCCCAACAATTGGAAGAAAAAAGAGCAAAAGGGCTTTGTTACAGTTGTGATAACAAATACACTAAAGGTCATAAGTGTGCTGAGAAGAAATTATTTTACATAGATTGTGAAGAGGAGGAAAAAAAGGAGCAAGAAACGTCAAAACAAGAGGATATACACGAGGAGAAAACCCTAGAGAAAGAATAAGTGGATCATACCATATATTGTAATGCATTGGCCGAAACTACTGCTCCTTAAACTATCAAGATAGAAGGACATATCAAGAAGAAAAAGGTAATAATGTTGATTGATTCGAGAAATACCCATAATTTTATTCATCATAAGATAGCCAAGGAATTGAATTGCTTCCTATATCCAACACCAGAGTGTCAAGTGATGGTTGCAAGTGGAGGAACCATAAATTTCTCTAGAAATTGCCATAATATCAAGCTATCCATGGGAGAACATGTATTGAATAGCCCAATTCTTTCCATTCTAATGGGTGGTGTTGATGTTGTACTACGAGTCTAATGGCTACAATCCTTGGGTAAAATAGCTTTTAATTTTCAAGAACGTTTCATGAAATTTTCTTTGGAAGGAAAGGAAGTTGAATTAATAGGTATCGCAGGGAAACCAGGAAAGATAATCAGCTCTAATGGAATGAAAAATCTTCTAAAGAAAGAATAACAAGGTGTAATTGCACAATTATGTTCACTAGAGGTTCCCACATCGAAATCATCTATTTCTCCAAATCTCCAAAAAGTCTTGGACAATCATTCCAAGGTATTTGAGAATCCCAAAGGTCTCCCACCTTTTCGTGATCATGATCATGCTATTCATTTGATTCCAAGAAATTTTCCTCCAAACATCAGGCATTATAGATATCCATATGCCCAAAAGAGCGAAATTGAACGTATGGTTGCAGAAATGCTAGAGGTTGGTATAATTCAACCTAGTCAAAGTTCTTTCTCTACTCCAGTAGTATTGGTGCACAAGAAGGATGGATGATGGCGCATGTGTCCAGATGATAGGGATCTCAACAGGCTCACTATTAAAGATAAATTTCCAATTCCCATCATTGATGAACTATTGGATGAATTGCATGGATCAATTTACTTCACCCAGTTGGATCTCCGTTCAAGATATCATCAAATCAGAATGAAGACTGAAGGCATTCTGAAAACAACATTTAGAACCCATGAGGGTCATTATGAATTTTTGGTCATGCCTTTTGGCCTTACCAATGCACCTTCTACATTTCAAGGTTTGATGAATTCCATTTTCAAACCCTTCCTTAGCAAATTTGTGTTAGTATTTTTTGATGATATACTAATCTATAGCAAGTCTTGGAAGGATCATGTTCAACATGTTGAGAAGGTGCTCAAACTATTGGAGGAGAAACAATTATATGCAAAAAGCTCCAAATGTTTCTTTGGAGTACAAGAGTTGGAATATATGGGTCATACTATATCTCATGAAGGTGTTAAGGTAGAACCTAGAAAAATTAAATCCATTAAGGAATGGAAAATCCCCACACCCATAAAGCATATGCTAGGATTTCTCGATTTGACAGGGTATTATCACAAGTTTGTTAAGAATTATGGGAGAATAGCAGCACCTCTAACAACATTATTGAATAAAGATGCATTTTTATGGACTTCAAAAGCAACAGAGGCCTTTGAACATCTTAAAGAAGCAATGTTCCAAGCACTGGTCTTAGCTACACCGGACTTCACAAAAACCTTTATTGTGGAATGTGATGCCTCTGGAAATGGAATTGGTGTTGTTTTAATGAAAGAAGAAAGATCCATTGCTTTTGAAAGTCATCCAATCAAACGAAGGTATTTACACAAAGCTATCTATGAGAAGGAAATGTTGGCAATACTACATGCACTTAATAAATGGCAACCCTACCTAATGGGAAGACACTTCAAGGTAAAAACGGATCATGATAGTCTTAAATACCTTTTAGAACAAAGATTATCTTCAAAAAAGCAACAAAAATGGGTCACAAAGATGTTGGGATATGACTTTGAAATCATATACAAAAAAGGGAAGCAAAATGTTGTGGTAGATGCACTCTCAAGAAAGGATGAGGATGTGGAAGCAATACTTTGTGCCATTTCTATTATACAACCAGATTGGATAAACGAAGCAAGGGATGAATGGAAGAATGATGAAGAAGTGTGGGAACTCATTCAAAAGTCACAACAAGATCCCAGTACATATGATACATTTAGCTGGAAAAATATTTTGTTAAGGTAGAAATATCACAGAATTCCAAACTCAAACAAAAGATTCTTATGGAATTGCACTCCTCTCCCTCAGGAGGGCACTCGATATTTTTAAAAACTTACCACAGGGTTAAGAAGGAATTTTTTTTGGGATGGCCTTAAATCAGATATTCAAAATTTTGTGGCGGAATGTTTGGTTTGCCAAAAAAATAAAGTTGAAACAATTAAGACTGTGGGTCTATTACAACCTTTATCCATTCCAAGTCAACATTGGGAGGAGGTTTAAATGGATTTTATCATATGTTTACCCAAGTCCAAAGGAAAGAGTGTCATCATGGTGGTAGTTGAAAGAATTACCAAGTATGCACACTTTTGTGCATTATCTCATCCATTTAAAGCCAGTACAGTTTCTACTGCATTTATCGAAACAATTCAAAATCTACATGGAAACCAAAATATTATTGTAAGTGACAGAGATCCCATTTTCACTAGAAATGTTTGGACACAATTATTTTCTTGTCTTGGTGCTTAGTTACCTCATAACTCATCTTATCATCCTCAATCTAATGGGCAAACTAAGATAGTAAACAAATGTTTGGAAGGATATCTTCATTGCTTTGTATCTAATAAACAGACACAATGGGTCAAATGGTTGCCTTTGGCTGAATGGTGGTATAACACTTCCTTCCATACTGCAACAGAAATGACCCCATTTATGGCACTTTATGGATATCACCCACCATCCATTACATCATATTTAA
This sequence comes from Pinus tabuliformis, assembly GCA_031772625.1. Lineage (NCBI taxonomy): Eukaryota > Viridiplantae > Streptophyta > Pinopsida > Pinales > Pinaceae > Pinus > Pinus tabuliformis. Next base: position 725,643,785 of record CM062816.1, read on the forward strand.
GAGGAAATTCTAAGGTTCAAGCAGTGGAAGATCACGTCGAGCATCAACAACAAGTTCTCCAACTCTTAAAGGATAACCTAACTTTGGCACAGAATAGAATGAAACAACAGGCAGATCAAACATCGCAACGAAAGATGTTTTAATATAAGTGACTGGGTATTTCTACGGCTACAACCATATAAATAAATGTCCCTCAAGCAAGCTAAGAAGGATAATAAATTATTACCAAAGTATTATGGTATGTACAAGGTGTTGCAAAAGATTGGTACTATGGCGTACAAATTGAAGCTTCCTGCAACTTCCCAAGTGCACCTAGTTTTCCATGTCTCATGCTTAAAGAAGGTTATTGGTGACAAGCTCGTAACTCAAACAATATTGCCAGAACTTGATGAGGAAGGAAAAATCATATTGGAACCTGAAGCAGTCACAGAAAAAAGAACTTGACAGCTGTGAAATTGACCAATTTCAGAGTATCTTGTCAAGTGGAAGAACTTACCCGCTGATATTCCACATGGGAGGATGAGAATTTTATACACAAGCATCCATAACTACTCAAGTGTTGAGGAAAAAACTTTTTTGAAGGAGAGGGGCATGTTAGGTCCCTATAATACTAGTGATTCCCCATTACTATTGTCATTGTATCCCTTATTGTTATTGTTGTTCCCCTATTGTGCCCATATTTTTATTATTGTGCCCCATAGAATCCCACTATTGTTATTGTTGTGTCCTTATATTATTATTTTTATGTCGGCTTTGATTATATTGTGACCCCTTAGACTCCTATATATAGAAAGGAGGTTTTGTCATTTGTATCATCCAAGAATTGTTCATTTTTATAATGTAAAGGAGGTTTCTCCCTCGAAGAGTCTGATTTCCAAGGCGCTGATCTTTCTTTTCTATATTTTGGTGAGCTGGTTTCATAACATGTTAATTATTAAGTGTGTCTATTTTGGAATAACGCTTCTAAAATTTTAATTTAACTATCAATAATTATTAGGTGGATTGTAGGGATTTAACATCCACCAAATATACTAGAATATTATTAGTAATATACACAAATCAAATATTTATAAGTTGGAAGGATTATTATGGGAAATACGCATATGGAATCACAATGGAATTAATTATTTTTATAATTAATAGTAGTAAAAAAAATAGTAATACTAATAACTGCACCGAGAGGCATTTTTCAACCCAATATAGGGGAGATGTAGGCATAATGTAAGAAAGTATGTATATGCCAACAATATTAAATGTTAGAATATATATATATATATATATATATACAAAACAAAATTAAATGTTGGATTTATATGCTTTAATTAATATTCATAAAACATATATAAATATAAAATGTATATTTAATGTAAAATGTGACACGTAGTGTAATGTAAGAAGTAAAATGTAACAGTTAACTTAATGTAAAATGTAAAATACAAGGAATAGAGTTGTCGATTTGATTAGAAGAAATTGATATGTCTATAATGTAAAGTTAACATGCTATTATTTTTTTAACATGTTATTTCTTTGTATTATTATTAGTATAATAAGCAATAACCACTACAAGCAAAAGGCCTTCTAGCAAAGGATTTTGCGGAAGCCGCTATAAAAATAGCCCAAAAATATGTTTGTAGTGGAGGTCACTAGTGAAGGTGGGCAGATAGATGTTTTAGCAGATGTTTTTTGGACGGTGCATCTACAATCTACAAATGCATCAGTGCTTTACTATCCATACAAGCACCAATGCCACATAGAACATGGTGCATCGTGAAAAAATATTTTTATAAAATAAAAAGACACAGTGCACTAAATAACACGACAAATTGATGCTTGAATAATTGATAACACCAGAAAAAGGTTAAATTTTAAAAATTGACGGTGTTATATACACCCAAAGCGCCGGTGCCCTTCATGTAGTAAAACGCCCCTGTGCATACCGAGAAGGAGCACCACTATAATTTTTAAATTTTTAAAAAATGTGGTGTTATTTTTCAACGATTCACTAGTGCGGTAAATGTACTAAAATGTCATGGGCATCTTCTAAAGAGAACCGCTAGGCGGTTTTTAATTTTTAAAAAGAGTGATTCTATAGTCAAACAAACCATCGGTGCAAATCCTATATTAGAATACCTTGGGGCATCTTAACAAAAGCACCGCTATAGAATTTTTAATTTTAAAAAATGCGGTGCTCTTGGATATCTTCCACACCGGTGCGGTTATAGTAACACACCATAGGAGGGTTAAATAAAAAAAAAAAACCTCCTAGCCATGAATTTCATTTTTACCATCTATAGTGTTAGAGAGCTTTGAAGCACTAGCACCACTCTTGCCTCATGCAAGCACCCTAATGTCGGTGCTTCTCTTGCTCACCATCCTTTCATATCGTTCTCATTGCTTGAATTTCCAAAATTTTCAAACCATGGTAAAATTCATTTTTCTCCATTACGTTTTAGCAATGCATCCCCAATGAGAAAATGTCCAAGTAATGTGTATGTTTCTCTCTAATTTAATTTTTTAGAAGATTAGAATTACAAATTGGCTTAAAATTTCCTTTGTCTAAAAAAAAAATTCCTTGCGTGATATGCTCGATATGTTTGGCTCGCACCGATAGTGGTTCACCTTGTAAATTTACAAGGTGCATTGCAGTTCGATGCGTGAACATAACGCACTGCTATTGTTGCGGTACGTTTCGTAAACGAAAACACACTAGGAAAGTTATAAATTATACATCGTTGCATTACACCCGGTGCGTTTATATTTCCCAAAAACACTACAAAAAGGATATTTAAAATAATAGCTATAGCTCAGTACGTTTGATAAATTGAACATTTCATACCAGTGCGAAACAATTATATGTGTGCACCAGTGCATAAGTGTGACGTGCCAGTATGCAAATTTAAATTTGTGAACTAACAACAGTGTGTCATATGTATGACACACTGATGCTGGTGCGTTTGTGTTGATAGTGCAATGAAGTTGGTGCATGACTATGTTTTGGGCACAACAATGATTTTTTGTTTTTTATTGAAAGTTATATTTCCATATTTATAAATAATTTTTTCATTTAATAAAAAAAATTGTATTTTATGTATGAGGTCGATGTATTTTATATGTCAATCATGTAGCAGAGACATCAAAAGAGGGAGCAACAACAAGAGTAAGAGAAAATGGTAAACCCATACAATATGGTTTGACCATGGGAGGCCAGAGAGAGGGAGAGGGATTTATACCCTCACCCTATTACTGCAACGACCCGAGCACTCTTAAGGAATGTAGGCCTCCTCAAGTACTATGAGGAGGCTACATCCCTGAAGGCACACTCTGTCTTATTGCCACATAGAGCAAGGTTTCCATGTTGGTCCTGGGGCGTGATATAGGCCCTCTAACGAGGACTTATAGTTTATCACTAGCCTATCTAGGAGAGGGGAGGCTTTTCCCCAGTTCATTGATGTCCCACATGGAGTGGCAGCTAAGATTCAACTTTCCTACACATAGAGATATGTCGGGCCTCATGCAGGGAAAATTTTAGGGGCTAATATTCACAGATGGGCTAATTTTCCATCCTTTTTCCAAAACAATATTTTCCAATTCCCATTTTTCCTAAAAATTGTTCGCCCAAATTTTATAACAAAAAAATATTTTACCTTAAAAATTACCAAAATTTTATAGAGACTATATAAAATCATTAGAAGTTTGAACATTTTTACTAAAATATCACCAAACATTTTATAGTACGCATATTATGTATTAGTAAGATTCACCAAGGTTTCTAATCTTTAAGATAAATTTCTATCCTTTAAATTTTCCCTAGTCTCATTTAGTACGTCCAATATATTTTCAGGTGCATGGTGGACAACTATGGATTTCTTATTTTGTTGCACAGGAGGTTAGGTGCCTCTCGTTATTAGTCACCAACATTAGACACTTTAGTAGTGAAGGGTAGCATATTAGTTGCCCTATTTTGTGTTATCTCGATTCTTTGATTCAGGTGCCACGTTGTAACAGATGTTCTTTTATTCTCTTGAGGTAGTTTTATATGGATTTAGATAGATGTCGTGCATTGAGACATGGGGGGGAAACCTTTCCTTTTGCTTCAAAGCTTTTTTGTTTATTTTTTGATAGGTTTCCAAATACAAGGCATACAGTTGGTCGTCGCCCTCCTAGGCCGATCACTGAGGTCCTGATGCGAATATGGGGGCATATGATGCCTAACAAGGGCCTACTGGAGTATCCAACCAGTATTTTTGTTGAGGCACTGGCGCTACTAGCCAGTGAGGATGGCCATGTGTTTGTCGCATTGGAATTTTTGTATGCGAGGATTGATTGGAGACAATGTCCCAACATGCTCTTCCCACCGGCTGAGCCTCCAAATGATAGAGGTAATATTAGTGTTTTCTTTAAATTAATCTTTTTCATTTTATTATTTTAATTAATTAGAATAAAATATATTATAGCATGTTTTTTAACTTATTTTATTAAATCGTTTAATGAAATTATTTAATTATTATCGTGTACTATATATTTTGTATACATCAACACATTCAATGGGGACATGTCTCCTCCCCCACTGGATGGAGGAGATGAGGAGACAAGGGAGGCCCAAGAGGGCGAGGGACATCCCTAGGGGTTCGTGGGCGACCGAAACCATAGGGTTGGTCTATGATTTCTTATGGACTATTGTGACATATTGGATAGAGTTTTGGTTGAGGAGGGAGTCCACCCTGTGAGGGCTCGAGATATCAGCACTGATCCTAGGTTCATGGATCTCTATAGGGAGTCTCTGCTCGAGATGATGTACCTTAAGTGTCATATCATCAAAGCTAGTAGGATACCAGTAGCGATGAGGGATGCAGGGCATGCAGCAGCAGATACATCAGATGAGGGTGTTGAACATGATGAAGAGGGTGGTGATCCTGATCATGACGATGAAAGTGGTGAGCTCGATCATGATGATGAGGGTGGTGATCATGATGCTTCTAGTAGTACTACCCGATTGGATCATGGCCATCAGGGTGATGGTGATCCTTCTAGTAGTACACCTCCTCCTTAGTCACCTAATGATGACATTCCAAAGCTAGAAGATGTGCCTTATGTTTTTCCTTACATAGTAGACCATCCACCTCCTCCTCCACCTTAGAGTTTGCCAATCTGTGTTGAGGCAGTAGGTGACCATCCATCATCTTCTACTACAAACCAACCACCTCCTCCTCCACCTCAAAGTTCGATAGACGTTGAGTTAGTAGTTGAGAATCCATCATCTTCTACTATAGACGAGGCTCGAGGCAGTTGGCACTACTAATTTTTTTGTATCAAATATTTGATTGCATTTATTTGACTTGATGTATTTATTTGACTATAAATATATGTGTGTGTGTGTGGGGGGGGGTGCATTTTTTTTGTTCACATTTATGTACTTAATTTATATGTTGGGGTTGATGTGTATATTGTTAGGTCATGTTAGATATGTTCAGTTAATGTGCTCGCAGATAGATGTGTATGTGATAGCAATGTTTTGACATGAGATGTGTATGGTGATGATGTTAGATTACAATGTTTGTGTTTTGTTATATGTGATCACGATGATGATTTCCTGTTATATTATTAAATTTATGTGCTAGCTAATGAGGTTTATATGTGCTAGAGGTGTATATAATTAGATGATGGTAATGAATTCAAATGTGTATCTTAGATGATGTTTGTGTTTGTTAGATGGTTATCATCATGATTTTTATTTTTATGTAATAATATTTATTATAGATTATGTATTGGTGAACTTATATCTAACTTTTATATATGAAATTGCATGCAAAAAGACTTACCTTAAATAAAATGCAAAGATATTTTTACAAATTACAAAGTTTAGTATGGTTGAAACTATGATTGTAAACTTATGGTAAATATTATTCTATTGCTTAGATAGTTCATTGATATTCAATCCAACTTAATTACTAAAATATTTCAATACTCACAAGGAAAAAATAATTAAAAGTAAAATAATTTAGTCAGTTCCTAATAAGACGAAAATGTGTAACTCATTCAATTTTTAATATAAAATATTAATAATAATAAAATGATTCAAAAATACAATTTAACCAATTCAATATTGGTTTATAAAATTCAATCTATTGTTAAATTTAAAAAACTTAAGTCATATTCTTTTTATAATTAATTTAAATTTAACATAACTTAAAAATTCTATTTTTTTACTAAAGTTATGAAATTTTTAAGCAATATAAATTTAATATTTATAGCGACTCTTACCAATTTAAATTAGATATTTCTCTCTTTAAAGATGAGGACCAAGAAATGTAAAATAAGGCTTGTGAAGTTAGTTGTAGTTGGGGATTTGCTATATTGGAAGTTCTCCATTAAAGAGGCAAGTGAACTTTTTTCTAGTAATAAAGATATAACATTTTGGCGCTATTTTGGCTCTTTATTTGCTATTGTACTAGTTTAAATTTAACAATTTTTAATAATAAATTTGAGTTAAATAATACAAAATTAATATTACATTAGATTTAAACTTTTGACAAATAATATATTTGATTATTTCTTAATGAACAACTAAAAAAATATCATTTTTTCCACATACTTATCACATGATAGTCACTAAAATTCATGTTTTCACATTTCTCCTAGCTAACATTACATCATGTTCACAATGATAAAGACATGTCTACTTTAAATAATTTACTTATAAATACATACAAATAGATATTTATTTTACATAATCTAAATACGAAAGAAAAATGAATTACCAAGTGTATTTGAAAGCAAACAAATCCCTCTTAATCACCATCACATTATTTATCATTTAATTCTTAGCCATAAAATATTTATTAATTCAACTTTTATTTATAATTACCATTGAAAAGAAAAGTCAAAACTGTTCCATTATTCATGAAGAAAAAATTAAAACCTCCCATGCATCTATGTAAACACATTTTTTTCTCTTATGGTCCATAAATTAATGTAATCAACATTTTATACATGCATAAGGCCTCCTTTTAGTTTACATAATGTTGCAAGAACTGTAATTTAAATATAGTACACATGATTTTACCTCTCATGTCAAGAATTTAATCTTACATATTAATACACAATTTTTTCATTGTTAAAGTCCTAATAGAGTTATCACTGCATGATGATTTATATTGATTTTGAACTAAACAAGAAGAAAAAACATGTGAACTGGTGAATAAACCAATAAGTATCTAAATTGAGACTAAATTTTCAATGTTATTTCTTCTCATTTTTCTATTTGAGAATGATTGTAACCTTGAATCCTTATTATCATAGGCATTGTACACAATTGGTAGTTTTAAGTGTAAAAATGTTTCCAATGCAAAAAAGTTGTAAAAAAATTTTGTGAATGTTACCAATTATACTATAAATTCCAACAAGACGAATAAAAAACAATATAATTAGCGAAATAAAGAAAACAAAAACATACAACAATAGTATAAATGATGAAATAACATAAGTACATATCACTTTCCATTGTCATCACCTTGATTATCTTCATCTCTTGGCATGATAACACTATTGTTTTAAAAAATATGCTCTGATCTAGGGTTGTGTCTTAATATGAACCACCAATCCCTATCCAACACATCTAGGTAAAAAACACCTCTTTATAGTGTTTTCGAAAAACATTGATGCAGGAGCATCCAGGGCTAGTCAACAATGTGGAGGATTGTCCACATGTTGTGGCTAGTCGCAGTAGAATTCATTAACTGTCGGTCAAAATTAGATTCATTGAGGAGGTTGGATTACTCAAATAGTTTGTTATTGTAATAAATAAGAGATTATCTTATTTAAATGTAGAGATAATAGTTGTTAGTCTAGGTGTGCTTGAAAGCAACAAAATAGAAGATTTCTGTTTGATTTTTAATGATATGAGATTACATTATCTATTGTTAGAGGAATTAGTGGATAAAATATAGTGAAAATTGTAATAAGGAGGAGACTCTTCGTAGAGGTTTGGAGGGGAGAGAGGAGCGAAAGCTTAGGTTTTAGTGTGAATGTAACTGTGTATTAAAATTGTTAATTCTGGAATAATTTAGAAAAAAAGTGAGGTACTGTTTTATTTTGGGTATTATGAGCGCAATGGTATTCTGCCCAAATCGAATGACAATTGATGAAATTGTGTGTTAATTTCTGCGTAATTGATTGAAGAACTTCGATCTGTGTTTGTTTTGGAAATTGTATGCATTGTTATATATGAGCCTGTGTGTTCGATAATTGGCTTCTTTGGGTAATTGCTTGAAATGATAGTTGTCCATGTGTTATTTTGTTTATAAAAGCCCTGTGATTAAGACAAACGTGGCATAGATTGAAGCTGCGAGCTGTAAAAGTTGTTAATACGGAAACTTGGCGCAAAGACACTTGGTGAACCTCTGAGTGGATTTAAAAACATATCTGTTGTTTTGTATTGCATATTCGGTCCGATAACACCGTTGGATCGGATCGGAGAGAGGATTCAATTATCACATTCATTTATCAAAGGGCGTGGACGCAAGGTTCATAAAATTGTTTTGAATTGAAGTCGGATCCATTTTTAATCATCGCCTCGGCGCTGGAGTAGCAATTGACAGTTGTAGTGGGCTGCAAATCGTGATTTATGAACGTCGATTGATATCATTTTTCTGCCACAGATTGCTAATTGATATCATTTTTCTGCCACAGATTTCTTATGATGCTGTGAAAGAAGCATTGGGGTCATTGATTCATGTCCAATGGGCCGATGGTTCTAGCGTTGGCTTGGACTTCTGCTTTCATGACAAACGCTCTTTGAATTCGACCTTTTCTGCTATGACATTCCATTTCAAGGAAGGAGATTACATTGTGATCGAATGTAACTACTTATTGGATATTGGTAATGGCATAATTTGCCTGGCCATGGAACCAAATATGAAACCAGATGTTTGGGAGCTGGAAGGGCTGCATGACTAAAAAGCACGAATTCTCTGGCCTAGAATTAGAGAGATCAAATAATACTGATCGTTTACTTAAAAATCCATTGTTGTTGATTGAGTCTGGCAATCCTACGTTCATTTGGTTGACTGGTATATGCGCAGAAAGCCTTGGAGCAATCGATTTGTAGAATGGTTGGAAGGGATGTTCAATCTTGAATTGAATTTATTAAGGTCGAATGCAGAAAGACCATTCCAATTCTATGGTGAATTTGCAGAACTCTGTTTCTGCGCAGAGCTAGAGAACAATGAAGATGATCCAAAGGTCGATGTGTGGATGTTGACAGAGCGAATGGTAAGTTAATGGGTGCGCAATTATTGATGATTTCCAAAGCTGAATGGGTGTGGGAATTAAAATGTAATTGAAGGGTGTGCATTTAAATTTATATATGGGTGTTGGCAATTACACTATGGCTTTCGATTAAAGGTGTGTCGATTGCTGAGTTGTAGTTTGAACCAGAATTTTTGAGAGGAACTGAAATTACTAACTTTTGAAATTGTGAATCAATATCACATACTTCCGCAAATTGAAGTGTATGCAATTGCCAGCAATATGAAATTTTATATGGACAGTTTTGATGTATTCGTTGTGTGCATGAATAGATTGTGATTCTAGGTATCGTAGGGGTTTTCCCTGTGTCATTTGGTATCAGAGCTTGGTTCTGTGGAAATCAAAGAGAATGTTTGCTGATGAAGATTTAAAACTACAGACGTATGGAAACAGTAGCATGTTGAAAGAGTCAAGACTGCAGTGATATAAATCAAGAGAAGTTGTGAGAGAAGAACCAGATAGAAGTGGCAGTGAACCTGAAGAATCCAACAAGATATTGGACAAAGAGGACAATTGAGGTGTTCTCGAAATAAAGAGTGAGAGATTGTAGAAGCCTAGAGGGAGCAAAGGTGTTGCTCAAGAGAAGATTCCGGATAGGGGATCGTGCTTACCAAAAGACTGAGTGAGGAGAGCTTAGTGAGGTAAGGTTGCAGTAAGAAGGACTTGTTGTGCAGAGGCTTGTTGCAGAGGTGCGAAGAGCTCATGGAAAGAGAGGAGCAGAAAATGACTACAGATAGTCATAGCGGAAGTTCACAAAGAAGCCACAGTAGAAGGGAAGATGCCAAAGCAAAAGGCATGAGGATGAGTCAAGAAGAGTTTGACCGAGAGAAAGCTGAGATAGATTTCCAGATTGGAATATTGATGAAGATGTTGCAGAAAAGTGTTTGGACCATGAGGAAAAGAGTAAAGTGGCCAAGGCTACAAGAAAGGAGAAATCAGCGAGTGAAGTCAGAGATAGTAGAAGAATTGAGAAAGATTGAGCAGATATTGAGTGCTCAAGAGGAATCAGAGAAACTCAGAGAAGCAGAGCTAGAATTGGAAGTTTCCATTTGCAGACCAGAACAAGGTGAAATGTTAGGGGAAGAGGATAATGAGAGGTCAGCTGAAGATCTCATGGACTATTGGCAGAGTTCAGAACAATTCGAAGATATGTTGACAAAGGAAGCAGATGAGGCAATGAAGCCTTGTGATTTTGATTCTCACAATTTGTGTATGTTTGCAGGATATGCAGAGGATGATGGACAGTCGATTGAAATTGTCACAACCAAGAATGAAGCTCTTGAGGTAAAGTATGATGGTGAATCCCTTTTAGAGGAAGAAGGCGTTGATCTATTGCAACAGAAGGAGTTCATAGATGAAATCCTGTTTGGTATGAAACAGTCAGATGAGGTTGATATAGACCAGCAGTCTAAAGACAATTCCATAGTGGGACTACAAAAAGGTAAACCGATGAATTTATTTAATGGAATTAATGAAAGATGTTTGCAATATGATGATGTAGAAAACAGGTCAACTCAGGAGGATTGCCAAGAAAAAATGAAGCTGAGAAGGAAAATTGTGATGATCTGCTGGAGAGATTTCACAAAGAGACAGAATCCTTGGAAAGATTACTCGAGGAACCCAAAGGAGAAAAAAAGCTTACAGAACCTGATGGAGGAAAAGGTGTAGAAAACAACATTAATAAATATGATGTTGAAATTAGAGAAATTGAGCAGCGATTATTTGAAGGTGAGATGAAAGATCAGGAGCAACAAGGGAGTTATGTCCTTAGAGGCATGAAGGAGACAGAAATAGTAACTCAGCAAGATGGAAGTAACCAGAAATTTAGAAGGAATGATCAGCTACATGAGAGTGAATTTGAGGAAGGCATTAAATTGCAGAAGTATAGAAGCTGGCAGCAGAATGAAGAACCAGAAATTGGTCTGGCAGTACAAAGAAAGATAAGTGAAGATCGAAGATACAGATGGAGACCGAAGAAAAGGGTGAAATGGAAGTTATTGCAACGGAGGTTGAATGGCAAACTGATGAACGAGTTCAGGAAACTAGAACAAATTCATATTGATTTGAAGTCACCGCAAGAAGGATCAGCTGAAATCCAAAAGATCTATGATGGAGGAATGGTGCTTGAAGCATCAAAAGAAAATGGAAGGTATTTTATTTTGAAAACTAAAGGTTGTTGTGTGTTTGCAGGTCATATCGATTTGAGGAAAGACAAAAAGTTATTGAAGACTGTTGAAGGAATGGCTACTCATAGTCATATGCAGAATGAGGATGGCAAAAGAATTTTTGAATTCAAAGGATACACTGAGTCATTGAAGATCATTGATCTTGAAGAAAGCCAGAATGAAGGAGGATTAAAGACAGATATTGTGGACAATGCAGTTAGTAAAGATGGTGCAGAACTTTTGAGAGAACTTCCAGATGAGATGGCAGATTTGTATAAGTTGAATCTTTTGATGAGGAAGCCAGGTAAAACATTTGTGTTTATTAAGTTGATTAATTTTGATGAAGATTTATATGCAGGAAAAGGACAGTGTGAAGTCGATCTGAACCAAGAAGAACAGATCGGATTAATGGAAGGTATGCTGGAATTTGAAGCAAGAAATGATGAAGTCATGAATGAGAAACCAGAAGAAGAACCTGGGAAAAAGCATTTGTACATTTCAGAAATGTATATGGAAGATTATTGGCATAAAGATTATGATGTTATAATTCAAGAACACAATCAGTTGCAGCAGAATAGTATTCAACACATGAGAAGTGAAAAGGACAGTAGCAAAACAACAGTGAGGTATGTGAGCAAAACAACAGTGAGGTATGTGAAAAGGACAGAAGTAGATGGTGATGCATTACAGCATAGTGGACAGAGACTTGAGGGACAAACAACAACAGTAGTAACCAAGGACAGACTATCAAACCAAGTATGGGATCTAGGAGGACACAGACATGAAATGCATGATCAGGAGATCATGGTTAATTTAAACTTTGGGAGTCTGATGCAGGAGCATCCAGGGCTAGTCAGCAATGTGGAGGATTGTCCACATGTTGTGGCTAGTCACAGTAGAATTCATTAAGTGTCGGCCAAAATTAGATTCACTATGGAGGTTGGATTCCTCAAATAGTTTGTTATTGTAATAAATAAGAGATTATCTTATTTAAATGTAGAGATAATAGTTGTTAGTCTAGGTGTGCTTGAAAGCAACAAAATAGAAGGTTTCTATTTGATTTTTAATGATATGAGATTACATTATCTGTTGTTAGAGGAATTAGTGGATAAAATATAGTGAAAATTGTAATAAGGAGGAGACTCTTCGTAGAGGTTTGGAGGGGAGAGAGGAGCGAAAGCTCAGGTTTTAGTTTGAATGTAACTGTGTATTAAAATTTTTAATTCTGGAATAATTTAGAAAAAAAGTGAGGTACTGTTTTATTTTGGGTATTATGAGCGCAATGGTATTCTGCCTAAATCGAATAACAATTGATGAAATTGTGTGTTAATGTCTGCGTAATTGATTGAAGAACTTCGATCTGTGTTTGTTTTGGAAATTGTATGCATTGTTATATACGAGCCTGTGTGATTTGATAATTTGCTTCTTTGGGTAATTGCTTGAAATGATAGTTGTCCATGTGTTATTTTGTTTATAAAAACCTTGTGATTAAGACAAACATGGCATAGATTGAAGCTGTGAGCTGTAAAAGTTGTTAATACGGAAACTTGGCGCAAAGACACTTGGTGAACCTCTGAGTGGATTTAAAAACATATCTATTGTTTTGTGTTGCATATTCGGTTCGATAACACCGTTGGATCGGATCAGAGAGAGGATTCAATTATCACATTCAGTTATCAAATGGCGTGGATGCAAGGTTCATAAAATTGTTTTGAATTGAAGTCGGATCCGTTTTTAATCATTGCCTCGGCGCTGGAGTAGCAATTGACAGTTGTAGTGGGCTGCAAATCGTGATTTATGAACGCCGATTGATATCATTTTTCTGCCACAGATTGCTTATGATGCTGTGAAAGAAGCATTGGGGTCATTGATTCATGTCCAATGGGCCGATGGTTCTAGCGTTGGCCTGGACTTCTGCTTTCACGACAAACGCTCTTTGAATTCAACCTTTTCTGCTCTAACATTCCATTTCAAGGAAGGAGATTACATTGTGATCGAATGTAACTACTTATTGGATATTGGTAAGGGCATAATTTTCCTGGCCATGGCACCAAATATGAAACCAGATGTTTGGGAGCTGGAAGGGCTGCATGACTAAAAAGCACGAATTCTCTGGACTAGAATTAGAGAGATCAAATAATACTGATCGTTTACTTAAAAATCCATTGTTGTTGATTGAGTCTGGCAATCCTGTGTTTATTTGGTTGACTGATATATGCGCAAAAAGCCTTGGAGAAATCGATTTGTAGAATGGTTGGAAGGGATGTTCAATCTTGAATCGAATTTATTGAGGTCGAATGCAGAAAGACCATTCCGATTCTATGGTGAATTTGCAGAAGTCTGTTTCTGCGCAGAGCCAGAGAACGATGAAGATGATCCAAAGGTCGATATGCAGATGTTGACAGAGCTAATGGTAAGTTAATGGGTGCACAATTATTGATGATTTCCAAAACTGAATGGGTGTGGGAATTAAAATGTAATTGAAGGATGTGCATTTAAATTTATATATGGGTGTTGGAAATTACACTATGGCTTTCGATTAAAGGTGTGTCGATTGCTGAGTTGTAGTTTGAACTAGAGTTTTTGAGAGGAACTGAAATTACTAACTTTTGAAATTATGAATCAATATCACATACTTCCGCAAATTGAAGTGTATGCAATTGCCAGCAATATGAAATTTTATATGGACAGTTTTGATGTATTCGTTGTGTGCATGAATAGATTGTGATTCTAGGTATCGCAGGGGTTTTCCCTGCGTCAAACATAAGGATCCCTAGCTTCATGCCACATCTTTCTAGAGTTGATAGATATCATCCCATTATCATGATCCTCCTTTACATTATTCCGATCAAAGTTGCCCCACCACTTGCACCTAAAAATAACACATTGGAACGAAGAGACATTTTTGAAATGGAGGAATATTTTTTGCATCTGAACTTGATTGTTAATCTGGATCTTGCAAATTTGGATACATTTTTATTAAAATTGACACGGATTAAAAAAAATCAATTAGATAATCGAAATATAAATCAAATCTGAACTTACTGGAGATGGAAAGGGATAACTCCGTGAAGGACTTTGATCCGCAATATGGAACGAGATGGAATTTGAAAAATTGACCATTTGATATTATTGATATTTTTTCCCTGCATTTGAGAGATATTAGAAATAAAATTTTGTGTGCATATCTAAAATTAATCTCGAGAAACATATAACCACAATCTGAATTTCAATATAGTTTTCAAACCATTTTCAAGAATAAGGTGACTTTAAGCAGAAAATGTATACTATAAACTATAATAATTCATGTGGATGCGTCCTAAATGATAATTTGAGATCAATATGCCATTTTATGTGAAAAAAAGTTCATATAAATTTACAACCTGACTGATGCGCTTATCAGAACAAAGCGCACCAATGTGTTTAAACAATACTAGCACTGAGGCATTCAAATAATACCCACATCGGTTTTTGACATTCCAAAAAAAAATATGTTATCATATCGGTGCTCATGTACAAAAACACACCGATGCGTTTAAAAAAACAACAACACCAATATGCCCATGTTTCCGGATTTTAGAAAATAAAAATGAATTCAACCATCTCGGTGTTCTTATAATAATTACAACACCGATGCTTTTAAATACAAACTGCATCGTTACGTTAAAAAAATTAATCGCACCGTTTAAGGATTTCGAAAATAAAAAAATAATTGTATCATGTTGTTGCGTTGAAAAAATTTCGCGCCTCGACAATGTTGGTTTATTTTTCTTATAAACAGACCAGTGCGCTTGACTATTGAATGCACCAATGTTCGAATAAATTGGAGAAAAAAACACGATTTTTCTTTCTTTTTTTAAAATTAAAAAACTAGTAGCAGTTGATTTTTCGAAATCTAATTTTATAAAGTCTTTTAAATAGTAAAAAGTTATTCATTATTTCATTATTTTTCCCAAAATTTCAAGGGAGTGATTTGCAAGAGAGACATACTAGGAGCACTGTGCAACAACAAAATATTTTGGAGCAACAAAACTATTCAGAAGATCAGAAGCTGAAAGGTATGATGATTCACTCAAAACCCTGCATACTATCATTTTTAAATTTTATTGTCTATATTACTAATAAAAAAATTTACAATTTTTGTTAGGGTTTAATTAAAAGAGAGATCATTTGCAAGAGAGACGTATTAGGAACACTATGGAGCAGCAAAATATTTTGGAATCGCAGAAATATCAGAATTTGAATGGTATGGTGATTCACTCAAAACCTTAGATAGAAATTTTTTTATATTTTGCTGTTAATTTTTTTTTGCAATTTCTATTAAATTTATTCACAATTCAAAAGAAATAAAAAAAAAAAATAAAACCATTGTATAACAAAAAAAATTACTATTGATTTTGCTACTTACCTTAAACCCTTGATTTTTCATGCAAAATTTCAAGGTAGGGTTTAACTTCCTCTACCACTTCACAATTAGGGTTTTTCATTTTAGGAATTTTAGATTTAATGGGTTTCTCTAATTACTATATATAGGGTGTTTGACATATAAAGTAGAGGAATCACTTATTGAATTAGATCCAAACCCTGTTAGTCATGTTTGTTTAAAAAAAAATGGATATATCTTTTGTTGTGTGCCTTGTGTAATATAATGTATTGTTACACCCTATGTAATACAACACACCGATATATTATAATATTGTCGGTTATGTCCATTCTCTTCATCGTTGCTTTCGGTGTAATATAATGCACTGACACACCTCTTCCAAATAGCATCGTTAAATCATTGTAATGCATTTAGCCTTACAAATTGCATCGTCATAATTCAAAAATATTTTAAAATGTTAATTTTCCATGAAGGTGTTGAATAATTAAATTCCTAATGCGTTTAATGGAATAAACACACCGGTTACTAGAGCTCTTTTGGCTGAAAATTATTTGATTTATTTATAAAATATATTTAATGGATTTTGTATTGAATGGTACAGGTTTTATATTGATAGAAAAATCTATGAGAAGGTGTCAAGTAACAAAAATACTGATCGACATAATGATAGCACATCAAAAGAAGAAGAGAAGACAAATTATTTACAAAATTAATATGAATAATATGTAAGTTTAACTATTATGTATTGGTTAGTATGTGTCATGAAGAGCCACAAAATGAATAAGGTCAATAATATTATTTCTAATCTAAGTGTAGAAGAGTGTAAAAGCCTAATAGAAAAATTGTAGAAGGATGAATTAGGTGAATGAAAAAATATTATTCAATATGAGTTTTTTTTTTGAATTTTCATTAATAATATACTTAAGAATATTAGATAACATGTTTCAAACAATCTATTAATTCATATATGTTTAATCAATATCATTCTAAGAAAAGAAAAATTATAGAACATGTAAATGACGATGAATTGGTACTTAACTCATCTGGAGTGGTGCTAGATGTTAATGAAAGGGGGGAAAAGTTGTACAAAACTATGAGGGATCTAGTGGAATGAACATGTAAACATACTTTTCACTTACAATACAAAAATAAATCCAATTATTTTAAGAACCAAATTATATCTAAACTACAGGAAGCGTTTCCAGCGAATGGTCAATGAGACATGTCAGGCTTGCAATAGAAAAAACATACAAAAACAAAAAATAAACATTTAAAAGGTAATATTCATAACTAAAATGATTTTCTAGAACTATATGTATATATTACTACAAACCATTCATTCATTAATATCAATTTTGTTATATTTAGTTTTCATATATTAATACAAAAATAGTTTGTTGTTCTTTCAGGAAGATTATGAAAATCCCAAATGATCACTGAGCTTATATGTGAAACATGCCAACAAGAATGTCCAAAAAAGTGTACAAGGTGATGGTAAAAGAAATGGGCATAATTGCATCACAGGAGGAGCCATATCAACAACATTGCGCTTCAAATGTATGTAATCATGATTGACTTTGTACATATAATTTATTTTTTTGCATTACATATTAATTTTCAAACATTTTCTTGCAGAAAAGAAAACAAAATGGATCTCATTCAACAGA
Source organism: Pinus tabuliformis (assembly GCA_031772625.1). Lineage (NCBI taxonomy): Eukaryota > Viridiplantae > Streptophyta > Pinopsida > Pinales > Pinaceae > Pinus > Pinus tabuliformis. The sequence continues at coordinate 725,661,307 of CM062816.1, forward strand.
TAAAACAAGACAAAATAGAAGAAAAGGGTTGATTTCAAAGTTTCTGAGTAATTGTTAATATTTCCTTATAACAACTCAAGGTTTCATTTTTGTATATTTTAAGTTGTTTTACAACAACCATCCTTGAATGTCTTCAAATAGGTGCTAACATACAAAAAAGAGCCATCAAAAGAATTGATTGACATTGGGTTAAATAAGGGTTGTGAGTATATGTTGGCATATCAAAAATTAATTGTGGAATTTATAAGTATCTATGTTGTTTTACTTCTTTGAGTTTATAATTAATAGAATAAAAAAATATTTTATATTAAATATATGATTTATAATAGGGTTTAAAACATGCAAGAAACAAAGTATGAAACTACACTAGAAAAAGACTTGTTGCAACAAGGCATGAGACTTGGTTTTGAAACCATGTGCACAATTTATGAGTCACTTCTTGCTATGGTACATTGTTATTCGATTTACATTGATGTATATTATTTATTTCAATTTTCATTATTCTCACACTCATTACACTCATTACACTTTATTTTTATTTTTATGGAACACGATCAATAAGAAGAAAAGAATCGATGTGATCAACAAAAAAATCCTCTAAATAACGTAAGTCATGGAAATAGCTCGAGCACTGACAAGAAGTATTTTTTGAAATAATTGTTTGTGAAAATCAGACATTTTATTTAATGTAATGGACATAGTGTCCCAATTGAAATACAAGGTGTTACTAATCCCATCTTGTATGACAAAGAGTGATGTAGGAGCATCCAGCTCACCATGACCGGGTGAAGTCTCTGCCAGGTTGGAAAGTTGTTCGAGTATTTGGATTGTTTTTTTTTATGTTTAGTTTATCAGGACATGGGATAGGATTTTATTTTGTTTTACTTTTAATTGCTGTGTTAGTCAAAGTTAATAGTCAGTTAGGGTTGTTATTTGTCCGACAGTAATAAACAACAATTTAATAATTGTTCTGTCAACTTAAGGAGGAAAAGACAAAATTGTGTACATGAAGATCTTGTCATGTAAACCAAACTGAGAGCTAGAAGTTACACAACTATATTATTTATGTTCAACTAAATGCAATTACAGTTTCAATTAACTATAAACAAAAAAAAATGTATAAATGTAGAAATGTAAAACAGGAAAAAGGTTCAGCAGTTTCGGAATCAAGAAATAAAATAGAGACAGATCATTTTTTCTAAAATGTCCATCTGTGTCATTGCCTACTTACTGTACTATTATATTTCCATTCATTGAATTGTTAATAACAATGCTAGCAGACAGAGAACGACCACTGTAGGTCGTGTTTCCTTATGTTCTCATCCAACAACAAACAACATCAAATTCACACATACGTCCAAAGTCAGAGCGAAGAACCAACGAATCGAGCCCACGACCAGAATAGTAAAGCACAGCAAGTCGACCAAGAGGATAAAACCGGAAACAGAGTGTCGTGGAAAACAAACCATAGCAGAGGTACTTTCGAACGAATCTTCATATTTTCATAAGTAAACAGAGATAACAAAATTATGTTCACATTGTTGTTGATCTGAGAAATATAGATGTACTACATTCGTTTATAAACAAAAACAAGTGCCAGCATCCACAGAGTGGACAAACCCTAGCCTAGGGCTTGATAACAGTGAATGCCCTTAACTCAAACGAACAACCAACTAGAATAGAAATTGAAGCCAGACTTGAGCTTCATCTTCGAAAGTGATTCAGACCGAACACGAATGAAAAATGGTGAGTGACAAACCCTATAGAAACTTAAAGACCCTAACTGTAAATTGACGGACTTTAAGGGCCAGAGCCTACCAGTAGAGGGTTGCTACATTTGAAGAACGAACCCGTAAGGAATCCGCATACCCAGGTCGAGCCATTGACCTGCACATACCAAACAGAGCTCAGTTAGCATACCTGTATAGTGAGACCTGAAAATCAAAGCAAAATAGAAGCAGAAGGGATATATAACTTACCTGAGTACAACCAGACCAAGGGTTCGTGAAACAGCGTCGCTGACAAATCAAAGGAGCCTGAGATAGAAGGAGCAGGCTTGGTCAGTGTCAATGCCAGAGGAAGGTCGAATTAAATCAAGGAGAGGACTATTTACCTGTTTGTAGCCGCGGAAGACCATCACCCTGTTACCTGAGTTCATGGACACCAGAAGTTAACCGATTTGCATACCCAGCAGTTAAATAGGCAATAACAATAACAGCAAGTGACAATCATCGGACGAGAGACCTTATCCCATAACCAAACCACAGAAGAACGAGAGCACGAGATCAAGAAACTTACTGTGTGAAAAGAGTTCGAGCAGGCGCACCTCTAGAGCCAAGACAGGCTCGTGCCACAGGAGAAGTCCACAGACAACCGCATCAACAAGTTTGGAAGGTTGGCATTCATTTACAACCATACCCAAAGAGAAACCAGAGATTTCCATATGCGCCGGAGCAAAAACCACACAGAGTGACAAACAAACCCTTGCAGAGTCGCTCAACAAAACAGAACCATTGCGAATGACCGAGAAGCAAAACCATTTTGGGCAAAGACCAAACGGAGGGAATCAAGCCCGAGGACCGTAGATGGGCATTGAATAATGCATTAAATCATTCCCACTTTCCAAAACAAAATATCTGTTATCCACATTACATACAACTGCCGGAAACAACAAACAAACACACCACGTCATAAAGTCGAAATAGGTGTAAAGCCGAGGCTACGTGGAAGCATGGGCTGGGTCATATTAGAGTGGTATCAGAGTAGTTGTTTATGTTAGTAGGAGGAATGGAGAGAAGAAGGCGGGGTCATGGCAGAGGTGCTCGAAGGTTGGCAGAGGAAGGATTAAGAGAGGAGATCAGAATTCTTGCTGCCCATTGGGAGGCAGTAGAGGCAGGGAGACGCCGAGATCCGGAAATAGACGATGACAACGAAGAGGAGACTAAACCAACAGTAGATGGACCAGAAGGTGAAAGCCCAGAAGTGAGATTATTGAGATCTGTTTTAGTGGCAAGCAGTAAACCCAAGCCAGAACTCCCGACTTATGACGACAACCTGTCTATCGAAGTTTTATTGGATTGGATCAGTGAGATGGATAAGTATTTCGAGTGCGAGGAAGTCAGCGAAGACCATAGAGTGAGGTTTTCTATGACGAAATTGAATGGACACACAGCTCTGTGGTGGGATAGTGTCCAGAACGAGAGGAAAAGATTGAACAAGTTTCCAATTAAAACCTGGTCAAGGATGGTGGCTAAGTTAAAGGGCAGATTTCTGCCGAAGGACTATCAGATTGCACTGCACAGGCAGGTGCAGAATCTGAAACAAAAAGGATTGACGGTAAGGGAGTACATGGAGGAGTTCTATCGAGTGAATTTGCGAGCCGGATATATAGAGGATACCGTAGAAAGAACAACCAGGTATGTCAATGGGTTAAGGTTAGATATTTTGGACGAAATCAGTATTTTGTCTCCAAAAAAAACTGAGGAAGCGTATCAGAGTGCAATGAAAGCTGAAGAGAAAATTACCAGAAGGCAGAATGCTCGGAGAGGACGAGGAACCGGCAGGGGAAAAGGCTAGTCATATGGCAGAGGCCAAATTTCTAGTAGCAATGAGGAAGGCAGCAGTTCCAAAGCTTCCAGATTTGCAGACAGAGGTGATAGCGCAAGAGGCGGTAGGTCATCCCAGCGAGGTAGGGGAAATGGCCAAGGTCGAGGGCCTGGTTATCAGTGTTACAGATGTCATAAATGGGGACACCGATCGTTTGAATGTCCAGAAGCAGATCAAGATGGACAGCAGGGTGCATATGTGGCACAACCAGAGGAAGTAGCAACACCTCCCCAAGAAGAAGAAAATGCTCCAGAGACATGGGAAGCTCTAGTGCTGCACAAGGTGTTGTTAAAACTAGTCAAGGAGGCCATCGAATAGACGCAACGGAAGACTTTGTTCAGAACAATTTGTAAGTCATGAGGTAAGTGTTGTAAGTTAATCATTAACAGTGGTATTACTGATAATTTAGTGTCCACAGAGATGGTAGAAAAATTGGATTTGAAACGCTTGAAGCATCCCAACCCTTACAGAGTTTCATGGCTGCAAAAAGGCCATCAGTTGCTGGTGGATGAACAGTGCGAGGTGGAATTTCAAATAGGCAGATATAAGGATAAAGTTGTTTGTGACATCATGCCGATGGATGTGTGTCACATACTACTTCGCAGGCCTTGGCAGTATGATAGGAAAGTGGTCCACGATGGATTGATGAACTGTTATAAATTTGTTAAGGATGGAATCAAGCATACGCTTGTACCCATCAAGGAAGAAGGGATAATAGAGACTAGTGAACAAAGGGCATTGTTGGTTAGCAGAAAACAGTTTCTGAAACAGGTTGAGGACAGTGATATAGGTTACGCAGTTGTAAAGAAAGCAAGGACAATATTGTTGCATACAGAGGTATCAGATTTACCTACAGAAATCTAGCAAATGTTGCAGGAATTTGCGGACATAGTTGTAGATGATTTTCCAGACAAATTACCCCCCAAAAGAAGCATAAGTCATCATATTGAGTTCATACCCGGAGCCAGTTTGCCGAACAAAGCGGCATACCGAATGAGCCCCAAATACAATGAAGAAATCAGGAAGCAGGTGCAAGAACTGTTGGACAAGGGGTTGATAAGGGAAAGCTTAAGCCCTTGTGCTGTTCCAACGGTCCTCGCCCCCAAGAAGGGAGGAGAGTGGCGGATGTGCACCGACTCAAGGGCCATCAACAAAATCACCATCCGGTACAGGTTTCCACTGCCACGGATGGATGATATGATGGATTGTTTAAGTGGGGCAACATATTTCTCTAAGATAGACTTGAAGAGCGGGTACCATCAGATTTGGATACGAGAAGGGGACGAATGGAAGACAGCCTTTAAGACGAATGAGGGGCTGTACGAATGGCTGGTCATGCCCTTTGGACTGAGAAATGTGCCCAGTACATTCATGAGGTTAATGAATGAGATGCTGAAGGAGTACATCGGGAAGTTTGTGATAGTATATTTGGATGACATACTTATTTTCAACAGGACAAGGGAAGAACACCTTCAACACGTACGGAAAGTACTAGAAAAATTACAGCAGAATAAACTAATAATAAATTTGAAGAAATGTACCTTTCTGCAGAAGGAATTGATTTATTTGGGGTTTGTAATAGCAGAGAATGAACTGAAGATGGTGGCAATGATAGTGAATTGGCCCTCTCCAAAAAATTTATTTGAGGTACGTAGCTTTCACGGATTAGCAAGTTTTTGCAGGAAATTCATAAAGAATTTTAGCAAAATTTGGGCACCTATGTTGGACACCATTAAAAAGGCCAGCCAGCCTTTTCGATGGACAGAGGCAGTGGAGAGAAGTTTCCAGTTGTTAAAGAGAAATATCACTGAGAGGCCGATCCTGAGATTACCATATTTCAAGAAGTTATTTCAGGTTCACTGTGATGCTAGCGGGATAGCAATTGGAGCTGTACTTAGTCAGGAGGATAAGGCTGTAGCTTTTTTTCAGTGAGAAACTGAATGAAAGTCGACAGAAATATTCATCGTATGATAAGGAGTTCTATGTTGTTATACAGGCATTAAAACATTAGAGACATTATCTATTGGGAAATGAATTTGTGTTGTTTTTAGATAATTCTTCACTACAGTATGTAATGCAACAGCACAAGATGAACCACAAACACACCAAATGGGTGGAGTATTTGTAGAGTTTCAACTTTGTATTGAAGCATATTAGCAGGTAGGCCAACAAGGTGGTGGATGCACTAAGTAGGAAAGCTCTACTTCTGCAGGAAAGCACTGTACAGGTGCTAGGTTTTGAGCACTTACAAGACTTATACCAGACTGATACAGATTTTAAGGAGGCCTATGAGGCATGTTAGAATCCCTTAGTGAGAGATAACAGTCCTTGGTTGGACTACAATCTATAGGAGAAGTTTTTGTTTAAGGGAGGATAGCTGTGCATACCTAACTACTCGATGAGGGAGAATATTATTTGAGAGAAGCATAGTGGAGGTTTGGCCAGACATTTCGGCATGGACAAGACACTCGAGCAGCTCAGTCATTTCTAATTTTGGCCAAAGATGCGGAGGGATGTACAGCGATTTGTGTCCAGATGCAAAGTGTGCCAGTTAGCAAAGGGTCACAATCAAAACACAGGATTGTATACACCGTTACCTATTCCAGGTAGACCTTGGGACTCAGTCAGCTTGGACTTCGTCTTAGGTCTACCTAAGGCACAACGAAGTTATGACTCGGTAATGGTAGTAGTGGACAGATTCTAAAAAATGGCGCATTTTATTCCTTGCAGAAAAACCAGTGATGCCACCCACATGGCCCACTTGTTTTTCAATGAGATTGTCAGGTTACATGGATTACCTAAATCTATACTTTTGGATAGGGATGTGAAGTTCACGGGACACTTTTGGCGTACCTTGTGGAAGAAAATGGACACACAGCTAAGTTACAGTTCTGCATATCATCTGCAAACCGATGGGCAAACAGAGGTTGTAAATAGGAGTCTGGGAAACCTGCTATGAAGCCTGGTTAGAGAGAATTCGCGGATGTGGGATCGAGCGCTTGCACAGGAAAAGTTCGCTTATAACGACTCGCCTAATCGCAGCACAGGTTTCAACCCATTTTAGATCATGTACGGCATGCATCCTCCCAGAGTGCATGAACTGCAGGATCTTAGACTACAGGAAAGGCAAAGCGCAGATGGAGAAGATTTCACTAACATGATGAGAGATTTGCATGAACAGGTAAAAATTAAATTGCAGGACAGTAGCTTAAAGTATAAACAGCAAGCAGATTTGAAGAGAAGGGAAGTACAGTTTAACGTGGGGGATGAAGTCCTCGCGCATTTGCGCAAAGAACGCTTCCCTAAGGGTACGTACAATAAATTGAAGTATAAGAAGATAGGACCCTGCAAAGTCCTTCGGAAATTTTCGGCGAATGCCTACGAGATACAGTTGCCACCCGGAATAGGCATTTCACCTATCTTTAATGTAGCAGACCTGTTCCCCTACACGGCTGACCCAGAAGAGAAGGAAGAAGATGGAACCACGTGACCTACACGAAATACCCAAGATGGAGGAGAAGCTTGGAAGAGACAGATGCCTTACGTTCAACCTCCTGAGATCGAGAGCATTCTCGACACTCAAGTGGCTAAACGAACTCGGCGGAAGGAGTATGTGCAATACCTGGTCAAGTGGAAGAACCGTCCTATTGAGGACAGTTCGTGGCTTGATGCTAGGCAGATTGAACAGATAGGTTCTTCAGTCAAGAAGCTCATGGATCGGAGCCATGATTTCTTTTTGCCTCGAGAGCCTGATGCAGGAGCATCCAGCTCACCATGACCGGGTGAAGTCTCTACCAGGTTGGAAAGTTGTTTGAGTATTTGGATTTTTTTTTTTATGTTTAGCTTATCAGGACATGGGATAGGATTTTATTTTGTTTTAATTTTAATTGCTATGTTAGTCAAAGTTAATAGTCGGTTAGGGTTGTTATTTATCCAATAGTAATAAACAGAAATTTAATAATTGTTCTGTCAACTTAAGGAGGAAAAGACAAAATTGTCTACATGAAGATCTTGTCATGTAAACCGAACTGAGAGCTAGAAGTTACACAACTATATTATTTCTGTTCAACTGAAAGCAATTACAATTTCAATTAATTGTAAACAAAAAAAATGTATAAATGTAGCAATGTAAAACAGGAAAAAGGTTCAGCAGTCACAGCATCAAGAAATAAAACAGAGACGGATCATTTTTTCTAAACTGTCCATCTATGTCATTGCCTACTTACTGTACTATTATATTTCCATTCATTGAATTGTTAATAACAATGCTGGCAGACAGAGACCGACCACTGTAGGTCATGTTTCCTTGTGTTCTCATCGAACAACAAACAACATCGAATTCATACATATGTCCAGAATCAGAGTGAAGAACCAACGAATCGAGCCCACAGCTAGAACAGTAAAGCACAACAAGTCGACCGAGAGGATAAAATCGGAAATGGAGTGCCAGGGAAAACAAACCATAGCAGAGGTACTTTCGAACGAATCTTCATATTTTCATAAGTAAACATAGATAACAAAATTATGTTCACATTGTTGTTGATCTGAGAAATATAGATGTACTACATTCGTTTATAAACAAAAACAAGTGCCAGCGTCCACAGAGTGGACAAACCCTAGCCTAGGGTTTGATAACAGTGAATGCCCTTAACTCAAACGAACAATAAACCAGAACAGAAACTAAAGCCACACTTGAGCTTCATCTTTGAAAGTGATTCAGACTAAACACGAATGAAAAACGGCGAGCAACAAACTCTACAGAAACTCAAAGACCCTAACTGTAAATTGACGGACTTTAAGAGCCAGAGCCTACTAGTAGAGGGTTGCTACATTTGAAGACCGAACCCATAAGGAATCCGCATACCCAATTTGTGCCATTGACCTGCACATACCAAACAGAGCTCAGTCAGCATACCTATATAGCGAGACCTGGAAATCGAAGCAAAACAAAAGTAGAAGGGATATATAACTTACCTGAGTATAACCGGACCAAGGGGTTCGCGGAACAGCGCTGCTGATGAATCGAAGGAGCCTGAGATAGAAGGAGCAGGCTTGGTCAGTGTCAATGCCAGAGGAAGGTCGAATTAAATAAAAAAGAGGACTATTTACTGGTTTGTAGCCGCGGAAGACCATCACCCTATTACCTAAGTTCATGGACACCAGAAGTTAACTGATTTGCATACTGAGCAGAGACAAAGGCAATAACAATAACAGCAAGTGACAATCATCGGACGAGAGACCTTATCCCATAACCAAACCACAGAAGAACGAGAGCATGAGACCAAGAAACTTACTGTGTGAAAAGAGTTTGAGCAGGCGCACCTCTAGAGCCAAGACAAGCTCGTGCCACAGGAGAAGTCCACAGACAACCGCATCAACAATCTTGGAAGGTCGGCATTCATTTACAACCATACCCAAAGAGAAACCAGAGATTGCCATATGTGCCGGAGAAAAAACCACACAGAGTGACAAACAAACCCTTGCAGAGTCGCTCAACAGAATAGAACCATCGCGAATGACCGGGAAGCAGAACCATTTTGGGCAAAGACCAAACAGAGGGAATCAGGCCCGAGGACCGTAGATGGGCATTGAATAATGCATTAAATCATTCCCACTTTCCAAAACAAAATATCTGTTATCCACATTACATACAACCGCCGGAAACAACAAACAAACACACCACGTCATAAAGCCCGAAACAGGTGTAAAGCCAAGGCTACGTGGAAGCGTGGGCTGGGTCACATCAAAGAGCCTCTTATTGATATATAAACAAATACATTTTAATTTATTGTATTATGTTATCCATTATTGATGTGAAATGTTACACCACTAGTTAAATATATGGAGGATTAAATATTATAATGAAGAGATGTGAAATGTGATAATATAAAAAATCAATTCAAACATCATATACCAATTCACTAATCAAATTTTAATTTATATGAATATTGTTATAAGATATATGTTGATTTTTTTATGAATAACATATTTTAAAAATTACAATGATTTCACTGTCATAGATCGATGTTTCCAAAAAAGAGAAAATTGCATACAAAAAATCGGTGCGTCCATAACATAAAAGTGCACTGGTGTGTTATGTTATATAAAAGAACCATGAAGACATCTTTTTGCATGACCGGTGCCTTTTCAGAAAACGACAACACCAGGGTGTTTATTTCTTCAAGCACCAGTATTGTTTGCAATTAACACCTTGGTGTGTTGTAATTCTTAATGCATTATTGCTTTCATAGAACTAACACCTAGATCCTACAAAATACTATTTCTAGCCCCAGTGCATTTTGAAAACTAATAGCACAGGTCCTTTTATATAACTAACGCACAGGTGCATTTATACAAATAATACGCATCTACACTGCAAGTTTAAACAAAATCACCAACACTGTAATTATTTTTTGTGTGCCCTTGTGTTGTTTCTTACAAGAACGCCCCGGGGATTTTTGTATATATTAGCACTAATGAGGTATATATTACGCATCAATGTTCTTTGCATTCAATGCCTCGTTTCTTTTATTTATGTATGCAGTTTGATGTGTTTATATATGTAGCATATAGGTGCTACTTGTTCAATGAAGCACACCGCAAAAAAATAGCTACTAAAACCTCTATCTGCCCAGACTTTTTCAGTTGTGATGAAGTTCCATTATAATCTCCACTAAAACATCCACTATCACAAACAAATGTTTTAGCAAATGTTTTTTTGACAAATTTTTCCAATTTTATAACACTAAAAACCTTCATTATAACCTCTACTAGAAGGTATTTTACTTGTAGTCAATATTGATTATTATTATTCTAATGTGTTATAATAATAATAATAATCCCCATTATACATATTATTATATTATACTTACATATATTATTGACTACATGGAATTATGATTCTCAATCATATGAAGAGAGAGAGAGAGATTTTTTATGTTTTAGGGATGAGATAGAGAGACAAAAGAAAGAGAGACATAGGGAGATAGAAATATAGATGGAGGGGGGAGAGAGGAATGAAGAGAGAGCTAGAGAGAGGGAGGAGTGAGAGATAGATAGATATGAAGAGAGAGAGAGTGTGTGTGTGTGTGTTTGGGGGGTGAGATAGAGAGACAAAGAATGAGATATGGAGGGAGATATAGATATAGATGGTGGGGGGAGACAAGGAAGAAGAGAGAGATATAGAGAGGGATGAAGATGCAGAGTGAGATATAGAGAGATGGGGGAGAGATGGTTGGAGAGAGAGAGAGAGAGATTGTGGGAGAGGGAGGAAGAGAGAGGGAATGAGAGAGGAAGGGAAATAGACAAAGAGATGGAAGGGGGGAGATAGGGAATAAGAAAAATAAACACATAGACATATAAATATATTATATAGTATTATATAATATTGAACATGATTAACCATATAGGAAGAGGAATTAAGGCCTTTAAAAAAGGTAAAATAAGTTGGATTTAGAAAGCTATATATATTTTGGTTTTTCATTGAAATAGATGCATTGATTTTCATGTAGATGTTGATTCCTAATCCTATCTTATTGATTGTACTAAACTTATTGATTTAAGAGTATTTTTTTATTTCTAGTCCTATTTGATTGCGTGCAGTAGATGCATTGATTTTGATGTAGCTGATTTCTAATCCTAGTTGATTGCTTCCACTAGATGCATTGATTTCAGCGTAGATATTGATTTCTTATTTGATGTAACTAGATGTATGGTGAACATTAATTTCAAAGTAATTAGATTAATAGTGTGCATTTATTTTAGTGTAAGCATAAAAAAATTATTTACGACATACAATGATATCAGTGTTACAATAATCCAACCATAAAATACTAAATTTTCTTCTTCAAACTATAAAGTATTTGTAATTGACTACATTCTTATTATTCCTACTTTCCATCATTCAACATTTTTATTTACTTTGCATTCAAATGAGGAAATAAAAAACAAGTACCATTGAAAACTACATGGGATTTAACACTCCATAAGTCACAATTATTGACTTTGGAGAAATATATTATAAATATTGGAGAGCAAGAGAGACAAGGTATTCTGTTTACTACAATAGCTTAAGTTAAAGATTTAAATATCAATGATTTCAATCACCCTTTTCATATGATCAATATGAAAAGTGGCAAAAATAATAGGTGTGACATTAAGAATAATAAAATAAAATAGTTTAAGATTGATCACAATGAAGACTACTTGTAATTGACTATATTCTTATTATTCACATTTTCTATCGTTCAACACCGTTATATTGTCATTGTGCATTCAATTTTTTTATGAAAATCAATTTTCAACACTCAGGTTGTTAACTGTCTTTATCATCTCAACAAACCGAGGTAACTAAGAAAATTTAAAACTAAAATGACCACATTAATCTTATACGTATTTAGCATATTTAAAATTATTTAAAAATTTTAATGTTCAACAAATTTGGTGTGACTGTGCACGACTGAAACTAACCTCAATCTATCTTAACCTTGGATCTATCAAGTGTTGAAAGAGATAAAGTATCTAGAGGTACAACTTTTCCTCAAATTTTTCACTCAAAAAAGAAGTTTTCACCTTGATATATTCAATCCCTCTTGGAACTTAATAGATTTGGGGTTAAGATGGATCTAGTTTAAAATAAAAGTTATAATTTAGTTACCTTTTATGAATTTTTTAATTTTAGCAACTTGAGGTGTATCATGAAGTAAGTGTTTTGATGTTTACTATGGATCATTTCCTATAACATTTATCAACCATTTAATTTACTTGTGGTCTAACTAATATATGGAATGACCTTTCTCAGGGCATTTTTCTAGTTAATTTTAACCAAAATCTGGTAGAGATTTTTAAAAACTTGAGTTTAAGTTGTTTAATCTATACAGTTCAAGTTCTCAAATAATTTTTTTAGGGTGTTGAATCCATTTATGCATTCAAAAATGTATTCTAAAAAATAAAAAATCGCAATCTTGTTTGAAATTGTATTGTCATATTCTAGTGAAAAAGCTCATTTCATCTATAAATTATACCACACCTTTAATTTATATGGTTGTGCTAGTATATATATTTGAAATGACATGCTTCAAATCCATCCTGAACAGTGAAGGAATGACACCTCCCTCTCATGTTGGATTGTAAAAAAGTACATATTGGTAAGAATTTATTTTTATTTTATTTATGGACGATATCAAAATAATTTATTGTTATTAATATTTTTTTCAAATACCATGTATCAACTCCATGTTGAGAACAAAAGGAATTACAGATATTCCTAAAGTGCCTTTCTTTAAGAAGTTTTTCCTTGAAAATACTCTATATAAAATTCACATAAATTTTACTTAAAGTAGGTATTGAAATATTTCATTTATGGCCCACATTGAAATAATTTCTTATTATTAATATGATTTTCAAATGTCACATGTCAACATTATGTTGAACATGGAAATAATCACACATCACTCATATTGACTATAGAAACCACCTTGGCCTAACTTGCTTAAATAATTTTAAATGATCAAAAATTTTACATCTCAAGGAATTTTGTTGGAATATATGTGTCATAAAATTTGTAGTCTTATAATAAAGTAACTAATGTTTATTGAGTATTGGTAGGAAGAAATGTTAACCAATAATAGAGAATAAATATGCATAGTGGTAGAGAATTCTCAATGAATGTTAGTAGTAGCACTTTGTCAGTAGTGATTTCCAACATGTAAAATTGGAAAATCATAATTGGCTTTGTTATGGTTATTTATTGAGTGTTAGGGATGAAGGAAAACAATGTGTAGGTTTTAATTTATTATAATGTTGATGATTTTTTTCAAGAATTATTATGTTGTTATTAAACACGTATTAAACACTCTTAGTAAGAGCATTCGCAAATGTATCATAATTATTTAGTTGGTAAATAATACGTTGAGCATGGTTTATGGTGTGGGTTTTATCCTTGGAAGGGTGTTCCCCAAGAAATTATTTTGTAATGATTTTGCTATTTCTTTCATTTTTTTTACATCTTCTACGACTATCTACTTAAATTCTTTTACACATTCTTCTCTCATTGGTTAGTATAGGAAGAGTATTCCACAATTCCCCTTCCTTTTATTTTGTATCAAAGCTTGATCATCTTAAATCCAAGGTGTTAGGGACAAGGTTCTTAATCATCTTAGATCCAAGGTGGAAGGGACAAGCTTTTTTGATCTAATATTTATTTGAGGGGGAGCCTGTGCAAAGGGAATCTTATTTCACGTAAAAAATCAGCATGTATAGATTAGAAATTTAGAAGGTTAATGGCATCAATTTTGAGTTATGGAATCACAAAATGGAGGATATTCTCATACATTGAAATCCATAGGTTGTAGTTTCTTGAACATAACACATTGGTCTAAAAGTTGAAGTCTGGATGGTGTTGGAGTGAAATACAAAAAACCTTATTAGGATTTCTATGGTTAATTTGGTACTATTGAACACTTTGGAAGAATAAAATGCAACAAATCTCTAGAAGAAGTTGGGGGATATGTACTACCCTAACCTTGATAAATTCTTTTTTTGTTGCAAAATAATTGTGATTCTGTAACTGAGCACTAGATTACATTTAATACTAGCTTGACCCAATTAATTTCAATTGGAGTGAAGATACATGAGGAGGATTGTTGTATGAGATAAGTTGGAGTGAAGATTCATGAGATAACTAGGTAATGACCATTGAAGGAATTGTAAAGATATTAGTGCTTGATAATGTTATTTACTCTCAAAAAAGTTGAGATGAAAAGGTTCTAAATCCACCTATAATGCCTTGGTTATGTCTTGTTATCTAATTTAAAATAATTCTCCTTAAACACATGAACATATATCTCACAATAAAAAAAACCATAAATATAAAAGCTTAAAACAATCTTCAAATAATTTCTTTTGTAAATTTATGATACAAAATATATTAAGAATAAAAACAATATCCTTTTAACATATTACAATATCTTTAAATTATAATGAAATTCATGCATTTCATTTACAATATATTTAAATATCTAGAAAATAATTTCAATATATTATTTCTATTAGTTAATAAATATAATATTAAAAATATATATATTATAATTATATATTTTATATATATATATAGATATATATATAATTTAAATTTTTTTATTCATAATTATTTAATAAATACTTTATTTTTCTCATAATAACAATATTTAAATCAATTTTTACTTATTATACCGAATACGTAAACAACTTCGAACAATATTAAGATTTATGTATCCCATTAACCAATGAAAACGTTATAAATTATTGAAACCTCGTGTTGAACTAACATTTTAGAAAGGATTCATGAAATATCTAATAATTTATAGGTTTATCGTTATTGTGTGTATATATTTTTCCACTTGGTTCGAGCTGAAAGCGTATTAATTTCAATGTCATTTAATTATATTGAATAATTATTAAAACTAATTACATATTACTTAAAAACATATGAAACATATCCAAAATATTGTCATCGATATTATGTATAATTTTTTAGTAGCAATAGAGTCAAAGTTCCACTTTGAACTTGTACTATTTGTTTATTTATTTATCTATTTTAAAACTTACAATACAACGTAAGTGCCTTACACTACAACGTATATTTATTTATTTATTTTAAAATTTTATAGCATTAAATGCCTTACACTATAATGTACTTGACTTTATTTTTAAATTATTTTAAAATTTTATAACATTAAATGCCTTACACTATAATGTATATTAGGATTTGTACTTGACTTTATTTTTAAATTAACAATATATTATTTAAGTGACAAAGATTGAGAGAATAAAGGGGGACTAGATATTAAGTCACAACCATAAACCAAGACCTCGTTGATATTGCAGTTGTTAATTATTTGATTTTTAAAAATAATTGATATGCATGTTTTCCTTAGACTTTTTAAAACTTTGAAATATTAGCACCATCCGTTGAATGTCGAGTTAGAATTGTTGTTGGCATCATGGTTGCCAACTATGTTTGTTGTCACTCACAACTTGCTTATGTAATTATGATAAGCCCGTTCTTTCAGGGGGTATAGGACACATTTTGGGGATTGAATAGTATGGAAGGGAAGATTATTATTTTTATTGGTCATTATTTTCTATTTAAAAAAAATTATAAATAATAAAAATGAATAATTATGTTTTGTATTTTTCTAGTTTGATATGAAAAATTTATGTGATAAATGATATAAATAAGTTTTTAGAATGGTTGGGTAGTAATAATATAGGATTTATATAAATAAGGATAAAATTAAAATTATAGAGGATTTGTTTTAGAGAGTTTCAATAGTGGTATCTAGATCAAAACATGGTTTCTTTTTCTGCCACACATTGTTTGCTTTTTCATATATATAAGGTATAGTAATGGGTGAACATGTAATGTGGGGGACGAGAAGGGAGTGAATATAGTAGGGATGGTTTTAAAGATCTTGTTTCACAGTGATGATATAACATTAATAATTAAGAGATTCCACAACTTGTATGGTTAGTAGATGCCCTGCAGTCCTTTTGTGCATATAATGGAATGAATGTGAACACTTGCAAAACTAAGTTTATAGTGCTCCCACTTAACAGGAACAAAACAATGAAAATTATCTTAAAAGGTGAGATGCAAGAGATATGCCAAATGGTATAGATTTGAGACTAGGTTTTCATGGGAAGTGAATGTGAAATTAATGTATGAAGAAAACACTATAAGAAGGTTGGAAAGCATTCTTTCTATTGCAATTAAATGCAAGAAAAGGAAGTTTGGGGGTAGCAAACACTATACTCCATCTTTCAAATAATGATAGTTCCAATACTTGTTTATGGATATAAAGTATGTGATCACATATATCTGAAAAAACATATGAAACTAGATTAAATATAGCTATAACACATGATAACAATTTCCATAAGAATAAAACAATACCATTTATGGGATACCCTTAGATAAACCAAGAGTATATGCAAATATAATGAGAATTGATTATGTATACACTAAAATTGGTAGCCATAGATAATGACATGATATTTGAATTAAAATCCTGCACGATGAGTTAACAAAGTGAAATAAAATTCTCACAACACATAAAATGGGCTTAAGATTAGAATATAGTAGAAGGAAAGGTGCTTCAAAGATAAAAAGAGGTTGGAAAGTTATACACAATAACACTATATGAAAAGAAAATGAAAAAAACAAACTACTAAAAAGATCATAAAATATAAAATATTATTTTTATTTAATAAATATGATGTTCATATACATTTTTTACACGGTGGGAAAACTTATCATAACTTAGTTGTCAAACTAGTAGTGAGGACAACTATCTCTGGCTACTACCCACGGATGTAGACTAGCTCATCATTGTTATTCAAGGAAAACCACACCACCTGTAATAACCCACTGGTGGTCCATAAGGGCGCAAACTTTCACTCTTGCCAGATGCCTCTAGGTCTTGAGGTGTTAACTTGTTCTTACATCCGAGAAAAATGAGCTCTTAACCAAGCAAAAGCAGTTTTAGGACATACTCTAAGCCTTATAATATTTATATACTTACTTACATTGTGATGTATTTATTTACAATTATTTATCATAATTCCAAATTTGATTTTCTACTTGAAAGTTATCTAAATGATATTTTAAAAAAAGAACTTTCACTTTAGATGGATGAAAAGTTGAAAATTTTTAATATTTAATATATTTGTATTTACTTTATCAGAAACAAATAAAAATAAAAATCTAATAATTAATGAAAGTTGTTGAATAATATAAATTGACAAAAAAAACAATTGTTACAAGAGTTGTTGAGAGATGTAAACTGATAGAGTACATTTGATTCCAAGCGCAGAGAATCAAATGGTGTCACCTACTTCCAAACGATAGGGACAAGAAAGAAGCCTAAAAAATGTGAACATTTCCATCAAATGGGCACTTCCATCACACTCTAACCGTACAACTCCATGGGATGCCTTGAGGATCACATGCAAAACACAATTGATAATTTGTTACTGTGTTGATTGGTAGTAAAAAAAACAACTATATTGCCTCTGCCTCTCCTAACAATTATTTAAAGTCCACCCACATAAGACCTATTTTAATTTGTTATTTGTTTTTTGGCTTTAACATTAAGGAAATCCCAACTCAAGAAAAATTCATAAACAAATCCTACGTAATAGAAGTTCGTGGGTAAGTGTGAATGCTTGGTAACCTAACTTTTGGTAATGGTGATGGGCCCACAAAAAATGTGAAGTACGGTGCAATTTAAAAACCTAAGAAACCAACAACATCCATTTAATAATAAATTTATGATCACATGACCATTATTTTACCTAGTACTCTCTGTGATGACATGAGCATCATGTTTCCTAGTACTCTTTTCACAGTTATTCAGCACCATCAAAGTTTTCAGGGTTCATTAGTCAACCAAGCTTAGGGTTTGGAATTAAATGAGGAGTCCCAAAAAGTTATATTATTATTGGATAACTTGGGATAGGGGCACTTTTGACCTTGGTGGCTTATTATGAGGATTACCCTTCTATATTAATCAATTTGGAAAATCCATGCACTTGGGGTGGTTTCATGGCCGTGTCTGGTGGTTTGGACTTTTGGCATAGTTGGGTCAAAGTAAATGTGGGGTTATTGTACTTCTTGGGTTTTTTTAGGTTGAGGTGTTGGGTTTGTTTTGAAAAGCACACCGCCTTAGGTGGCACAACATTATTAAGAAATAGATTGCTTTCAATGACTTTCTTTCCCTCTATTTCTAGAGAGCAATTTTGGGAGAAAGTGACTCTATGGAGAACAACTTTGAGAGATAGCAACTTCCAATGAAGATGCATAATGGAATTGATATGAGATGTTTGACCCCTTAAGCATGGGAATGGAGTGTATATTTAGATTTTGAGCTAATTGGTATGAACTTTAAAGAACATATTGACCACTTTTTGGGTATGTTTAAAAGTCTTGGAAAAATATATAAATCTAAAGTCAAGGTTGATTCATTAGTATAAAGGTAAAGATGTATTATTAATTATTTCAAGGCCAGTTTTTCCATGGTCAGCAAGGTAACACTCATTAAATTAAAATGATTTAATAATAGTTTAAAGTTTGGGTAAAGTAAATAAATTTTTAATTTATATATGAATATTTTTACAATTAGGTTTAATTTAAATATAAGAGTTTTTAGTTTTATCTTTAAGTAAAGATTATATTTTTTTAATTAGTTGGGTTAAAGTCAAAGTTTAAAAACAAAGTAAACATAATTTTTTTATAAGAAAATTGAGTGTCTAATAAATTTTAAAATGATGTGAAAACTTTGGCTATATGAAAAAACTTGAGAATAAAGAACATTTTTCTTTAATTTATATATTTATATTAAATTTCAATATCAAATATTTATAATTATAGAAATTCATAATATATTTTTTCTAATTTTTTAATTATACAACAAAATAAATTATTTTTTTATAGTTTTTCTCAAGGTGTTGTTCTTAGTAAATGATAGCAATCATCATTATTATCATCAAGTTTAATATAGAGATTGTTTGCATTAAAAATTGGTTGATTTAGTTGACTTTTGAATAAATTCATGAATTAATGTGATTATGTACTCTCTCATTGCAATAAATGATATTAGTAAATAATAACAACCATCATCATTGCTATCAAATTTAATATAAAGATTATTTGCTATAAAAACTTTGTCAATCTAAAAATTGACTTTTATATGCAAGTTCTTAAATTGATGTGATAACAAAGTATCATTGCCATATTAATATTATTGTAATTTTGTCAATATTAAAATTGAATTATTTTTTTGAAAAATTTTAATTTCTTATTTATTAAAAAAAATCATGTTATAAATTTTTAGAAACATTTATTAAAATTAAAAAAAATACAATTAATGCTTATTTAAACAATAATAATAAAATATTTACACTTTTAAAAAATAATAATAATACAAAATATTAAATGATATATATTTAACCTTTTAAAAGTATTTATAAAAATCTGGAAAAAATATAATCATTACATATTTATATAATATCATCGAATATATTAAAAATATATAACCTCGAATAAAGAATATAAAGTACTAATCAAAAATACATATTGATATAACGTCAAATAAATAATATAAAATAGTTATGGAAATAGTAAGACTAAATTTATATTTTGGTTTTATTTTTAATATTTATCTTTAAATTTTATATGGACATTATATTTGACCGTACTAATAATAAATTTATTATTTATAATTTGAAAATAAAAATAATTTATAAAATCGTATATATATTAGAAATTTATTTTAATATTATATTTGGTTTATGTTACATTATAATTTATTATAAATATGTTATTAATAATTTTCAAATAAAAATACTTTATAAAATAATGTTTATATTAAAATTGTTTCTAATTCAAAATTATTGTAATGTTATATATATATATATATATATATACTAAATTAATTCAAAATTATTGTAATGTTATATATATATATATACTAAATTGTATTTTTTTAAAATTTATTTAAAAGAATTAATTACTGGTAGGTATTATATTTGTATGATATAGGATGATTCTAATGGCTAATGTTATAATCTCTAGATGCTTATGTATCTCAGATTTGAAATTAAAACTTTTTAGCACATTTCAATTCCAACTATTAACATTATAACCTCTAAATGCCTTTATATATATATATATATATATATATATATATCTCGAATTTGAAATTCTAACTTTTTAGCACATTTCTATTACCAATTAAGCTGCCAGAAAAAAGTTGATATTACATTGCATTTACTATAATGACTATAATATTTTTTATTAATATCATTATTAAATAGACTATGTTGTTAATAATCATAAATTAATAATATTTTTGTTAATAACATTATTAAACTCAATATGTTGTTAATAATCCTAAATAAGTCATTTATTTCATTATTTAAAAAATTACATTAAATTTCAACCAAAAACTCTAAAATATATAATAGTTACACTACACCATTTAAAATATATATTTATATACATTAAAAAAAACTAATTTAAATAAAAAAAATCCATTTGATATCATCTCTTGTTTCAATGAAAGATTTCTTTTTTTATTATTATATGTAAAATAGCATCTTCCAAAAAACAAAGTTTAGTCTCATTTTTTAATGAAAATTGGATTCTCCCATAATTACATATAATTCTAAATTTACCTCATTTTAATTATCATTTTTATTTATATACATAATATCTCATTCTAATTATTCTCACTAGCTATACATATGTTCCTCTAATAAAAAACATTTCAATCTTTTAAATTTTAATATACTATTTTAAATGTATTAAAAAAAATTATAAATAATTTTAATATTAACATATATAATATAAAATATTTTTTTATATCAAAAATATATTATATTTTTTACATTTATAAATTAAAAATAATTAATTAATTAGTATAAAGTTTATTTTTTTTTTTAAATTTAATTAATTAATTTATATGAAATTTAATCACATTTACTTGTTAAAATTTTACAAAAAAGAAAAAGAAAAAACTAAGAATGAAAACTAACTAGAGGATAAAGACTATCTCATTAATGCATCAAATAAAACATCAAATAAGAACCCATCTCATGGAACCTCAACTCAACTAAATTTTATTAAAAATAAAATTTGCTCAAATTTTAAACCAAAAAAAAAACTAAGAATGAAAACTAGCTAGAGGATAAAAACTATCTCATTAATGCATCAAATAAGAACCCATCTCACAATCTTAAAAACGATATCTTGCAAGTGGAACCTCAACTCAACTCAATTTTATTAAAAATAAAATATTTTATTAAATTAATATATCATATCACTATTATATCCTTATCTCAATTATTAAAAATAAAATAAAAAATTCTTATCCTATTAAATCAAATTATTATGTGTTTTAGATAGAAAGTAACAAAATACTTTTGTTAAAATAGTATCTGATTCAATTCCCCCCGCCCTAATTAAAATGATATATTTAACTATCATAATAATGTGTACCACGCAAACTTACCGATAAAAAAAATGAGATCGCTGTGATATTCTTAGCCATCAATCTCGATTTCACGCCATAGAACCAAAACCCAAAAAGTTTCAGATATGACATTGATGTGATTCCCATCACAACTCAAATCATGGCCTGAGAATATTACGTGGTTTAGGTGGTGGGGTTAAGAAGCACATGGTCCCCGCTTCCTCTCGCCTCTCTCCCATCATCATAACAACTGGTAACAATACAATAAAATCGTCAAACTCAGACCTGGGCAGGCGAAGAACAGGGTCATAACTCTGAACAGTGACTTGAAACCGACCCATTTATCCATATTCTCGATTTATGGATGGGATTCCCTTGCAGAGAAAAAGAAGGCATTGAAGGTGTCCTTCCGACATCGATGCCCCCATGAAATCCCGCATTCCCAACCGCAGTCATTTACAACCACCCCCGTTGGTTGGTATTAGGTGAGCTAATCCCGCCCTTTGCCTATCACGTTACTGCATTATCTTCTAATTCCCTGCAGCCACCATCACCACAGTAGCCTGCCTCTGTGCTAAAATATTCAGCAATTCTGCCCCTGCCCATGTCCGACCTCTGTGGTTTTGTATTGGGAAGCCCCAAAACATTTTGTCACTTTGGTACGTGTGAAAGTTCACGTGGATGTCCTGCACATTCCATGTGAAAATTCATGCTGTTAGATAGAAGAATGGGCTATTTTAGTATAACACTCTGAGCTCAAGCTGAAACAGGGCATAGGTAGGGTTAGTTCTGTTCTTGCTGAGCTTAGCTGGTTGTGTTTAGTTTGTTTTGTCTGTTCAATCTCAGTCTGATTGTATGCTTTCATGGAGTACTTAGAAATTGAGACCCCTGGTCTGAATGGGACATAGCAAATTGAGATTCTTGGTTTCTGCAATTAGCACCATCATAGCAAACACTGCATCTTCTGCAATGTATGTTCTTCATCGTCAATCTGAGGCTTTGTCTAACACTCTTTCTGTTCTGAGATCTTATGCTGTTGATTTTGGCTCTTAGAACATGAGGGTATGTACTATATAGTATTGAATGGGTTGTATATTGGTATAGAAGATTTCACTGTCCTGCAATCAATACCATGTCTCTGCCTAATGGATGTCCTTATAGAGCATGTCTAGGATTTTGCTGCCAATGGTTAGTGCTGAATTTCATATTTTGTTCAGTATGTGGAGTGAATCAAGAGGGTTTATTTCTGCTTACACTGAAGAACTCAATGAGTGACCCACTGTTTGTCCTGGGGAACTGGAACCCGGGAGACTTGACACCCTGCCGATGGAATGGAGTAACCTGTGAACAAATTCCAGGCAATAACGATTCCAGTGTCATCAGTCTAGTTCTATCCGGAAGCCAGCTTGTGGGCAGCATTCCATCAGAGCTAGGATGCCTCCAATACCTTCGTCACCTTGACCTTTCCAGCAATGATATCAATGGAACGATTCCCTATGAGCTCTTCCAGGCAACAGACATGCAAAAGCTTAGCTTGGCCAACAATTCAATCTCTGGCACCCTGCCTTGGAGCATACAGCAGTTGAAAGCTTTACAGTACCTTGACCTGTCAAGCAATGGCCTCACAGGAATCATCCCAGAGAACATAACAGCATTGACGGAACTAAGAGCTGTCATTTTGGGAAGTAACTATTTTTCAGGACCTATTCCCAAAGGATTTGGATCACACGGAAAAGCTCTTGAAGTGTTGGATTTGTCTTCAAATATGCTTAATGAATCTATCCCTGCTGATCTTGGCAACTTATCAAGTCTATACTGCTCTCTCAACCTGTCTAGAAACAGGATTTCTGGTACCATACCTACAGCTTTAGGGCATCTTCCAGTGAATGCAAGTATAGACCTTTCCAACAATAATCTGACTGGACCCATTCCACAGTTTGGAGCTCTTTTGCATCAGAAAAATGATGCTTTTGCTGGTAATCCAGGTCTTTGTGGTCACCCACTGACAAATTTATGTTCAATTCCTTCAACACTCTCGGATCCTCCAAAAATCAGCTCACCTTCAGCAATTGCAGCCATACCTGTTATCAACAAGGGAAAAGGTCTAAGTAAAGGCACCATTGCTGCCATTGTAGTTGGAGATTTTGCAGGGATAAGCCTCCTTTGCGCAGTTTTTATGTACCGTTACTGGGGAACAAGAAGAAAGGAGTCAGAGGATGGGCCTAATACCAGGAATATTCAGTTGGACGACAATGGAGACTGTTCTTCCAGTTCGGGTAGAGTTGGATGGCTCTGCCTTAAGAAAGTTGATGAGAGTTCAGATGGAAGTGTCTCGGACAATGGAGATCAACAGCAAGGAACTTTTGTGACATTAAATGGAGATCTTGACATGGAATTAGATAAGCTACTCAGAGCCTCTGCATATATATTAGGTGCCAGTGGTTATACTATATTGTATAAGGCAGTTCTGGAAGATGGGCTGACTTTTGCAGTAAGGCGACTTGGTGATGGTGGTTTGGAAAGGTACAAGGATTTTGAAGCAGAAGCTAAAGCAATCGGTAGGGTTAAACATCCCAACATTGTTCGCCTCCGAGCTTTCTATTGGGGTATAGAGGAAAAACTGCTGGTTTATGACTACATTCCAAATGGAAGCTTGGCAAATGCCTATTATGGTGGGTTCTCTTGTTCTCTTTTCTCCATTTCATGTATATCTGCAGGTAATCTCGTTCAATTCGTTTCTGCATGGTTGTTTTTTATTTTTTTTACAAAGATAGCCCTTCAATCGCTTGCATGTTATAAGTTTCTTATGGATTCCACAATCTCCCCTGTTTAGCTACTGTTGGTAATCACAAGCCTGCATATTATGAGTTCCTTACGGATTCCACACTTTTCCCCTGTTTAGCTACTGCTGGTAACCACTAGATATTCAATGACATTTGATCCCGAGACCTGCTTGACCATTTGCACTAAAGCATCTTCTAACCAAGCTAATCCTTGGGGCTATCTCTGCGATATTGTTATCAACTAACCTTAGTGGCATTTGATATTATAGTGAATTTTCATTTGCTATTATTCCAAATAGTCTGCAGGCTTATTCACAAGTATCCCACAGGCTTGGTAACTGCACAAGTCCCTGAAATTGAAGCCATCACCACTGAGGCTGATTTCTCCTTGCCTTTTAGAATGACCGTGTATGAAACTGTAGACCTTGAAAGTCTTTTCTATATTTTCTGAAGGATACAAACACCAGGAATAAGAAAATGAAGGAAAGTGAAAGTTGCAGGTTTTTTTGGCAGAAGCGTCATAGATGTGAACGAAGATTGTTACATCAAAGAACTAAAGAGCGACTATACAAGATCCCCATCTCTACATAAGCAAGGAGAGCTAGAAAATAGAGTTTGGTTCCAACTTCAAGAACTATATCTTTGAAAGTGAAAACGAGAACCTTAGGAATAGGAATCAACTTTCTGTGATGTGTCAAATTATTTGGGATTCTTCATCTTTGCTGCTTCATATAAGAATTTATTAAAGATAACAATATCAGTGGATCTTGTTCAGATTCTGGATTCTGCAGAGTCTATCCCTGTTTTCTCTTCTTTAGAATATATATCAACCCTTTTGTTTTGTTATCAGGATATGTTGCAGTTTATTTCATTTCTCTTTTATCTTTAAGATGGATATTTATCCTTTTTTTCACCACGTTCTCTGTGGTTCATTTAAATTGGATATTTGTCATTTTGTTCACTGGGTTCTCTGTATTTTGTTATAACTGGTTATTGATAATTTTGCCCACTGAGTTTCCTGAGGTCGAGTATAATGCTTTCCTTTCTTATCAAAGAGTATTGATTCCTTTTCAATTTCAACATTCTGGATAACAAAATCCAGTTCTCTGTAATCATTGTAAAAGGGAGTCCATTATCATGTAGGGTTTGAATTGCTATTCTCCTCTTGTTGCCTGCTAATCTTGATCATCTTGTTCATCTTCTAAGGTTCTTAGTGGCCTATCCTTTTCAGATCCTTTCACATGGACATTGACTAACACTGTATCTCTCCAATCTTGCAGGAAGGTCATCAAACTCTCCCTTTTATCTGCCATGGTTGACCAGGATTAAAATTGCAAAGGGAGTAGCCAGAGGCCTGGCTTTTTTACATGAAAGGAAGTATGTTCATGGAAATATTAAGCCAAGCAACATCCTTCTGGGCTTTGACATGGAGCCATACATAGCAGATTTTGGGCTAGAAAAGCTACTGGACACTGCCAATGTCAAGTATAGTAGCTCTGCTATCCACCTAAGGAACCTTGAAGGTATATTTTCAGGGAGCAAACGCTCCACTGGCTCCCGCGATAGCCTGCAAACAACACCTGATTTGCTGGGCAGTCCAGGCACATCCAAGAACTTTGTATCTCCTTACCAGGCCCCAGAGGCATTGAAAACTCTCAAACCCAACCAAAAGTGGGATGTTTATTCCTTTGGGGTTATTTTTCTGGAGATTCTTACTGGGAAGCCACCTTCAGATAAGGATTTTGCAGCATGGGGTCAAAACTTTGTTGATGACAAGCATCGCCTTTTGCGCATCATAGATCCTACTCTTCGACCAGAGGTTGAAGGAAGGGAAGAAATCTCAGTGTCTGTGGGGATTGCATTGAATTGTGCTTCTGCTTCCCCTCAAAAGAGACCATCAATGAAGGAGGTATTGCATTTTCTAGAAAAAATGCCATCATCCACAACCGATTAACCAATTCTTTCTTCCTATGTAGCATCCTTGCTTTGACATAAGTTGGACAGAGATGAGGACTTACACCCACATTCCATATTCAACAGCTCTACTTAGACATTGACATAACTCATGTAGACACCTCCATGATTGGGACTCAGCAACAGACAAACTCTGCTGTCAACTCAGCTTCTTATGAAATATTTCTACAGTTGAGGATTGTAGCAAAGCTCAGGGATCAAACTTAACTCCATGCTTATGAGGCATCCGCGTTCTCACAGTTTACTTGCAGCTCATTTTCAGTTTTAGTGGGAAGGTGATATATGGTGTATTATTGTTGCAGTGGCAGGAGATAGATTTTAATTGCTGGTTGGATCAAAAGAAATTGATGCACATCAATATTGAAAATGAGATTTATTGGTTCAGCTATAGTTTGCATATACAAAGAAGAAACTGCTCTTTTTTCAGGTTAGAATATTTATACATACATGTTCATCTCAGCAACAAATGATAGTTTATCAAAACCATGAGAATGCTACACAGCTTCCTTCATAAGCCTTCTTAGGAAGACCATGAAATAAGATAAGTGACCCTGTGCCTTTATTTGTATCTTATTCTACATAACATCTTCTTACTTAGCTGGAGAACAATTGGCTGCAGTATTTATATCAGTTTCTATGGAATGTTTCTGCTGTTATATATTGAACAGGTCCATTATACCATATTCCTGGTAAGCCATATTTTATTGATGACTGCTTTAATTACTTCAGTTTGGAGACTGAACACATCATAATGACTCAATTAATTACATTACAGTATTGGGATATTGTGTTACATCATAACGGTATGGATTGAATTGATGGGAAAATTTACATTGTACTGTTATGTGATATCATTAATTTAAATTATGTTACAACTATGCACCCATTATACAATATTTTAAACGCACAGTTCTGGTTTTGTTGTAAATTGGTTGAGCATAAGCCAATGCACTCCATTCCACATGACTTTCAATGGAGATCGTAGTGATGAGAAAAAAGATAATTTGTTAAAATAATTGGGTTATTATTAATAATTGTGTTAAGAGTTAACTTTTTAAACTATAAATTGACTTTAGTGTCCAATTATTTTAATCGACAAGATTGATTTGATTGTAACTTTTACCTCAACAAAAGTTGGAAATAGATATTCACATGGGAGAACATGCTGGTGAAAGTGATTAATGCAATATTTGTATAATGACTATCATTTGTTGTTTAATAATTAGGTTGGGTTTGATGTCAAAAGTGTGCCCAAAGTAAAGTAAAATATAAAAATAAAAGTTATGTCTTTTCCGAAAGTACCTTACTTTGAAAAGTATAAAAAAGGTTAATATAATTATTGCACAAACTGTCACTGGTTTTAACTTTTAATTATTTGGTCAACGGTGAATTCATAAACATATACCAAATCTTCAAAACTTATGGGAAGTTTTGATCGATTAATCTTATTAATGGCATTTAAAAAGATATTTAATTTATATTAAATATAAATAAAATTTTTGTATCTAAAAAAATAAATAAAATAAAATAATTATTTTTTAAATGAAATATTAAATAGATTTATATATTAGTTTTTCTCAAAAAAAAAAAAGGTTAAATGGATTACTTATATAGTTAGGTTTGATAAAATAAATAAATATTAATATGAAATAAAGTATAAAGAATTTGTTTTAGATTTAATATAAATATAAAGATGTTAAGAAAATTTTAAAGATGTTGAGAAAATTTTAAATTTATATGTATGATGAATTTGCAAATTTTAATGAAATTTAAAAGTTATTTTACAAATAATTAATATATATTTATCTATTTCTCGATGAGGTGTAAATGTGTATTTAATGGGGCGTTAGAGGCAATGCCCGCCACCCCATAGTACACATTAAGCATTTAAAGAGGGAGGACGCAGCTTGCCCTCGCATGCATGTATATGTAATCTTCTAGTTGGTGGTGGTTTCTATTAAACGACTTTTGTGGAGGTTGAGACATCTTGTGGTGACGAGTTGAGGGAGGGTACTTGGCATCCTGGTTCAACTTATTTGCCAAAATTGATTGTGTAAGCATCATTGTGTTATTGTTTGTGAGCGAATTCAAAAGTCTAAGATGTGGTCATGCAAGTCTGTGGAAGCGAGGGCTAAATGTGTTGGGCTTCCTGGACGTCTGGTCTTGTGCTTGATCGTTGGAAGATTGCTCTCCAAAAGGACCGTTGATGGTGTCTACTCTCATATGCGGTGCAAATTATTAGGTTTTTTACCTGTTATTCTTGGTTTCCTTCTTTTGGTTATGCATCGTGTTTGGGTCTGGAATTTTAGGGCATTAGTTTGGGGTTTGATTTCAATTTTGGTTTGTAGCATTAGTTTGGGGTTTGTTGTCATTTTTTATTGGCCATTGGTCTGTGTTTGTCGTTTAAGGCTTAAGTTGGGGAATGTGAGTCTAGTTTGAAGTGAATTATGGGGGCTTTGTAGGGATAGGTTTGTTCCCTGGATGGATAAACTTTGGTTAGCAGAGCTTGGTGTATGGTTGCGTAGTTCTGGGTTTCGGGTCTTTTAGTCTTTATGTTGTTTCTCTCGGGTTCAATGGTCAATGGTGAAAGGGTTTTGGGGGAGGAAGTTATATCCTTTGTCTCAATTGTCGAGTTGCCTATAGAGTTTGCGATAAGTGTCTAGAGCTTTTATGATGATCTAGTCCAGTTGGTTCCCCGAACTTGTTGGTGGCAGGTCTCATCCATTCTCATATTTTTGCACAAGTAAAGGTATTCATAACAATTGTAGGAAGTGTGCCCCCGTCTCAACTATGCCATCAAGACAAAGGATGAGGAGTAAGCAGGGGGTGGGGTGGAGTGGTGGCCGAGTCTAGTAAGAGAAACAAGGTGCTAGACTCTTTGCTCATGACTCAGTTTCCACCTATTTCAACATTGTTTCGTTGGACACTCGAAAGGAAATTCGTAAGCTTGATACCCAAGCATGGTTTGAAAGACAATCCCTCTCATATTCTGAGTTCTTGGAGGATATGTCGGCTTGGGTTCCTGACCCTGGGCATACCACGGGCAAGAAGAAGTAATACTTAAATTTCATGGTTTTTCATTGGAAAATGAAGACCCTATTATGCCTGGACCTCAAGATTAAGCAAATGGAGAAGTACAATGTTTTTTCATCCCTGGAGGACATCAAGAGAGTGTTCAGGAATTAGTGTTTTTACTTGGGCATAATCGACTCCCGCTTGGCACATATAAAAAGCCATATTGCATGTGAATAAGATGGGGGGGACATGATGGATCCTCTTGGTTCTAGTACGAGAGCTCCGACAAATATTTCTTCATCAAATAATGATCAATGAGCTGGGTTGGTTGGAAGTGTAGTATGAAGGTTTTTGTGAAGCTTCTTGCCATCTTAGCTCGTTATGTAGGGCACTTGGCATTTGTTTTGGTCTACTCATTGTATGTTGGTTTGTGTGGTGGTTTATGGCCTATTCTGCAGGGCACTTGTCATCTCTTATGGTCCCCTTGCTATATGGACAATGGCCAGTTGCGGCACTACAGTCTTGGTCTAGGTATCTTGTGAAAGGGATGTGGCATTTTGTATGCTTATATGTTTGGTTTTTGGTAGACTCTTTGTGGTTTGAAAGTCATCAACAATGTTTGTGTTCGGGAAATATGGTTGCTATCTTAGTGTGGGCCAATTAGGCAATGTTACAAGCCAGTTTTGGCCTTGGCTCTAATGTAATCTAGGTTGTGGGTGTCTCTAGTTTTAACAAGAGTGATGACCCTGTTGGTCTGGTCGATTGATGTGGCTTGTTGAGGAGAGGTTGTATCCTCCATGGTCACTCTAGAAATCCTTTTAAACCCATGTAAATATGGTCTTTGATTAATATAAAGCCTTATGTTAGAAAATCTCTCTCTCTCTCTCTCTCTCTATACATACATACATATGTATGTATGATAATCAAATATGTATATATTATTTGGATGTATCTTTCTCTAAATTATAAAATCTCTTAGATTTTCGGCCAATCTTGCTTTAAATTATAAAAAATTGTGAAATATTGGCCAATCTTTTGTTAAAATATTAGACCTTATAAATAATAAGAAAATATTTTCTACTAAAATATAATTTACTCATTTTCCATACTAGGGAAAATATGCCTACATGCCTACTTTTCATCATCTAATAGGTTTTTATGATGCACTCCTACAAATCTATTTGTCTGTTTTGATCCCTTTTACAACACAGGTCATGTATGCGTTAATCTAACCTCCACTTCCCTCAATCTTGGGATATATTAATGTGTGCACCCTCACTTCATGAATATCAACTCTAGTAATTAAATTGCATCCATATCCTTGAGAGCTTGTGCTATCCATGTTGATGTAATTAGATGTAGCCTTAAACTTATTTATTTAAGGAGAAGCACCATTAGGAAATTTTAGGAAGCTTCTCTCAAGAGTAGTAAGTTCCCACAAATCCTTTTTTGTATTATTATCGAATAAGAATTGATGTTTATCTTCTTTTTTAATTTAGTGACCTTATCTTCTTTAGCACATCTCTAAACATATTTAACTACTCTCTAAAATATCTTAATATGTTGTTAACAGTGAATCTATATAGGATTCTTTATAAAAGTTGTTACTACACTTTTCCCCTTATATTTACAAGCCACCTTATCCTGTGCATTAGCAAGCATCTCTTTTGTAACATTGAGTCATTTGTGGACATTAAAAGCATTTTCCTTTGTCTTTCTTTCTTTGACATTAACATTTTTCTATTGGTTGGAGATCATATTACATGATGCATGATTAACAAATGCTTCTTATTTGTACGAAAAATAGAATGGAGATATAAAAGAGTTAAGACACATGATAAATCAAGAGTTTGGTTTTATTTATCTAGATCACAATATCATACATATGAAAATTATTTCACCATTTGAAAAAGTTATCATTTCTTTATCCACTCACTATATGAGTTCCATTGGGAGTGTAGAGCCTTACAACAATAATATATTAGTGCAATTATCAAAATTTGATATAATCTACTAATTATTAGCACTAAAATCTTTATAAATGAAGTTGAAACACTAAAAAACGATGCTTGTGTTTTAATTTAAAAGAGAATTATCATGGTAAATTAGTATAAGAATATTAATAGAAAAAATCACCTAGTTATAAGCCTAAATATTGGCAAAGGCTAATTCTTCATGTGGCATAATCAATTAACCATGTGATCTTGCTACATGATGCAAAAAAAATGACTCATGGATCCTAATACTTTTTAGGGTTCTTTTTCAATTCAATATGATTTTCTTCTTCTTCTTCTTCATGAGATGGCAAAAGATAATGACTCTAAGCTTACTAGATAACCAAATTCTCAACATACCTTGCAATTTCCATACTAGCCACTTACGGATTTTCAAACATCAATGTTAAGATAATAAATAATGGATGGACATCAAAAAAAAACATAAACATTAACACCAAAAATAATAATAATCGCATGAACCTACTGAGAAAGAGGAAATACATAAGATATCATCTTCCCATTGGATACTTTGGAGAAAGGCAATCTTGAGTACCACGATCAAATAAAGAAACACTAGACTACGGGTAGGTGAGTGTTAATTTTTAAAATTTTGACATAAACATTGGTTTTCAAGAGAAATTACAATTAACAATGTACAAATCACTGAATAAATAATTACCAATTAAAATTTAAAGTCACGTTTTAATGGTTATATGCTTAAAATTCTAGGATTTCAATGCATATTTGTTACACCTCTATTATAGACAAAGACAAATGTAACAAATCAATGTACACTATTGGATCAATATGAATGTTTTCACATAAGGCTTGATCATTAAAAAGACATTAAGTTTGTGCTTTTTCCTAGTAAAAGAATAGTCGGTCACGATATGTCTATAACATATCATAACCATTAGATTACATAAATACAAATGCATACTAAAGAAACAAACTTTTACCTAAATATACATTAAACCAAGTGGATATTCACTAACTTCTAAGCTTTTAAATATTCTAACAAACCCCCTTAAGAACAAGTTGGGATAGGATTGGCGGATTTAAAATAGTGAACATTAGGAGAGGGAAGGAGATATTAGAGCCTATCCCCCTTTAATAGCTATGAATTAAACTCCAAACATAGATTGAAGTTTTGAGAATTTCACTTATATAAGAGACTTTATGATTTTGTTTTGCAACTCGATCATTTTTAGGGAAAGGAGCACTTTGAGAACATGATTGTGAATGAACTTTTTAATGTACATGTGTATCTTAGTGCTTTTATAGCACTAAGTTGAATGAGATATTTTACAATATTGATGACATTTTTTTTGTGACATTAGAAGATTGTCAGATGCAATTTCTAGAATCCAAACCTTGAAATGATTTGTTGAAGACACAAAGCTTTTTGACTTGTATCAATTGTTCCTTGACACTCTACTTTTGCTGGTGAAAGACAAATATCCTACTATTTCTTACAAGCTCAAATGTTAGGTCTGAAACTAAGATTCAAAACTTGATTTTCAGTATATTTTTTTTATCATTAAGCTCACCAACCTAATTAGAATCAATGAAATAAACCAACAAAGGAGACTCCCCCCAAAACTATAATATATCCCAAATTGAACTATATCATAGATATACCAAATTATTATTTGCACTTTTTTCCAATGGCTCTCATTGGGTGTGTACATATACCAGAAAACAAGACCAACAACAAAGGATATAATATAATGGGTATAAGTCAAATACAAAAGGCTACCAACTAACTAATGGTACAAAGCGAAAACTACTTTAGGTGTAGTACATGTGAGGATAAGTTTCACTCTAAATTGGAATGGAGGGTGGGTTAGTTTAAAATATTCCATGTGAAATCAATGAAGAAGATCACATGCATATTTATATTTGGAAATATAAACTCCTTCCTTGGTTTGCAATACTTGGAGGGAAAAACAATAATGCAAATGACCTACATTTGTTATTTTAAATGTATTCTTAAGGTTGTTCACATGTTTTAAAAATTTAGGGTCAATATTGGTGAGGTTAAGGCCATCAACATAAAGAATATACCATGAGATGAATTTCTACTTTCATGATATAGAAATTGGAGTTAGAATGACATCTATAAAAGCTAGTATTAAGAAGAAATTTATCCATTTTAACATATTAAGCCTAATGATCTTGGTTAAGACCATAGATAGATTTCTTAAGGTGGTAAACAAGGCCGAAGTCATTCTAAAGATAACTAGGAGGTTGTTCCATAGATTGCTTCTTGCAATTTCCCATGTAAGAAGGTGAATTTAACATACATCAAATGGGGCTTCCATTTATGTGATGTAGTAAGGAATAGAACATGGTCGATGGAATTCATTTTGGATATAAGGGAAAATGTTTTATTATAGTCAATTTTAAGACCCCAATATTAACCCTAAAACCCTCTATTTCGACTTAGATATTGAGTTATTACATGTGTACTATTCTATTCTTATGTAGTCCATAACGCTTCATTGTATCATTTCATTATAATTGTACCATTTGTCTCCTATATATATATATATATATATATATCAAGGAGACATAATGTTAGGATCATCATATCTTATGTTGCATTGAATAAATTGTAAAAGGAGGTTCCACCCTTGAAATGGATTTTATTCATTGATTTATTATTATTTTTAAGGCACAAGGTTGATAACATTTGGTATTAGAGCATATTAACCAAGGGTTATACTACTTTAAACAAGTCATAGTGGCATTTTCACTATAAAAAATTTTCTCGGAAGCTTTAGACCATGAAATTTTGAGATGCTTGAAGAATGATCTCGACATAGCTCTTGTAAAAAATTAATATTTTTTTTCATTTTATTTTTAGAGAGATACCCTATGGAAGTCAAGGTTTCTGAATGGTCCTAAAACATTTTCAAAGGAGTGATAAGGGAATTTCACTATAAATTTATTTATGAGACACTTCAAAATATGAAATATTGAAAATATCGAGGAGAGATTTTGAAGCACATCTACTCAATATTTAATATTTTGGTTCACTATACTTTCAGAGATATACCCTATGGAAGTTAGGGTTTGTGAATGGTCCTAAAACCAATTTGAGATGAGTGATGTTCAAATTTTACTGTAACCTTTTCTTTGGGACACTATGGACCATGACATTTTAAAGATATTGAGGAAATATTACTAGGTACAAATGATAAGAATTTTAGATTTTGGTTCACTACAGGCTTGGATATATACCCTGTGGAAATTAGGGTTTATGAATAATGTGGAAATCAATTTCAAATGAGTGATATTGTAATTTTTGCTATAAAGTTATCCCAAAGAAGTCTCAAAATGTTAAACTTCCAAGGATCTCAGGAGACATGTTGAGGTAGCTCAAGTAAAAAATTCATAATCATATTTGAAAAATCGGACATGTGGGATGCTATATAATTGCACTCTTTGAAAGAGGTCAAAAATCAATAAGTTTGGGTAAAATTACAATAAATTTCACTCTGAACATCAAAATTTGTCCCAACTATGGAATTATAAAGAAGACATATCAAAGTACTACAAGGAATAATTTCAGATTTAGAAGGGCTCAAATTTTAGAGATATATTAGTGCAAAGGTTATCCATTTAGATAGTCTATAAATTAGGATTTTGAAAGCCATGCAACTTATGATTGGTATAACGTTTGATTGGAAGAACTAGTTTTTGTGATTCAAAACTTTTGCTAAATAGGAAAAAGAAGAGCATTATTATTTACACACATGACTCCCAAGGGTGCTTCAAAAGTTACTTCACCACTAAAACCTCCACAAAGCTTATTCATGATTCATGAATAAATAATAAAAGTTTAATACTAGTTACACAAGTTGGAAAGTCAATTGTCATAGGTACATGAATCTATACAAAGAATTGGTTAAAATCTTCTTTTAATGATGCTTCCTAAAAAATATATGGAGATCCTACGAGATCATGAAAATAAGGAGAAAAATTGTGTTGAAACTCATTCACATATGGGGAGTATTTTGATCAAAATTAAAGAGCATAAATATTAAATCATAGAACCATAATCATGATTTTTCAATCCAAGATCCAAATCATTAGGGCTTCAAGTTAGCACCAAAGAAATGTTTCATTTTGAAGATCAATATGAGGATGTTTGATGGTAACAATAATATACCACATATATTCCAAATAGAGCAATACTTTGACCTACACCAAGTAATAGCCTTACAAAAGGTGAATATTGCATTCATGTATTTAGAAAAAGATCAATTTATACGATATCAATGGGTTTGTGAAAGGAATAAGGATTATGTTATATCTTTGCCCATTTTAGTGGGGGACTTGATAGCACATTTCAGAGATATTAAAAAATACATTCTTTAGTCAATTGGTATGTCTTTAGAAAATAGGTCCAATTACAAAGAAAATGCAACAATTCCAAAGGTTAAGTATTAGGGTAAAAAGCATTTCAAAGGATAATTTTTTAAACCTATTTATGGGAATGTTAAAAGAAAAAATTCGACATGGTGTGCATCTCTTTGAACCTAAATCCTTAAAGCATGTTTTCAGTCTTGGAAGTAAAGTTGAAAGTAAAAATATGGCTATTAGTGATCACTAACAACTATAGACAATATTATGATCCCTCTCTTAACCTCACTAAACCAAGAAGGTTGACACTTCAATAAATGGATGAAAGAAAAATTATTCTACATATACCATGAAGAGGAAGAAGATCAAGAATTGGAACTATCACAACATCTCTAGCTAAAAGAGACTACTACAACAATATCTTCCATGAATTGGCTGATATTACTACTTTGAAAACTGTAATATTCCTAATTAGCTATGGCTAATTGGAATATTCGATTTTGTTCGATTTTTGCCTTCTATAGTTATTTGTAAATAAAAAGTGAGGAAGGGGGAACATAACTCACTTTAGAATAAAAAGTCACTTCCTAGGTAGCACAACGTTGTGACTTAAGGGGGAACCAAGGGGGCCAAAGGGGGACGCAGAAATGCGGCCCACGCAGACACATGGAGGGACTGCACAAGAGGGAACGAACACATGGCAAGAAGGGGAACACGCACGAGAAGGTGAGCCTAGGGATTGTGAGAGGTAGAGGCTATAAAATAGAGAGAAACCCCCTAATTTGGGATCATTCAGTTATGTGCATTTGGAGCTAGTCATTTGACTTCTTAGCATGCTGGCTGTTTAGCTAGTCTGCAGCACTGTTTAGTGCATCGAGTGTCTCTGTTCAGAGATCTCACCCTTAGCCCCGGGGGACTTCGAGTGCCTGCTCGGGCAAGGTATTTCCTTTGGTGTTTCAACAGTAGTTTCATCAGCATTCCAGCAGCAGTTATAGCAGCAATTTGGAGGACTGCACTGCACTGGGAGAGGGACGCAGTTGATTCTGGCAGCTGTTGGGGATTGGGGTTTGTAGGAGGATTTATGTTGTGTGAGTGAGCAGGGGACTAGCCCTTGCCTATTGGAGGATTTTGGCACAGTTTTCAGGGGGAGCTTCAGGCAGGATTTAGAGGGGTTTTTAGAGACAACATAGAGCCTTGGAGGAACAACGTAGATCCCCAAGAGGGATATTTTCGGTGTTCGGGCATTCCAGAAAGCTTTCTGGGTTTTTCTAGGTTTCTTGAGTAGAGCCCAAATCCATAGTTTCTACTTTTTCTAAGGAGGGGAGTAGCCTCGAATCATCATTTGTTTTAGCAACAACACAACAATAGCATCCACGTAGAGAGGTCGTTCTTGCCCTTCTGATAGTATTTCTTCACTTGCCTTGTGCAGGTCGAGGTGCCATCTGACTGATCACCTCTTGTACTCATTTTATTACTAAGTATAATAAAATGGCTTAGCACTTTCTCTCTGCATTTCTTGTATCCACTTATATTTTCGGTTTACATTATTATATGTTGTTTCATATCATTTTATCACTTCTGGGTTATTATATCATTTGCATATATTTAGTTGGAGTTTTCGCTGGGGTTTGAGGTATATTCTGGGTTAGGAATATTATAGTGGTATCAGAGCGTAGATCTGGCTCAGCCTATGGAGCTGGCAATCTATGACACCGGGAGAAAAATCACACATTTGTTACAAAAGAAGGAAGTATAGAGATACTGGACGTAGGTTGGAGAATACCTATGGAGAGGGAGATTGTGTTCCTATGACAGACGCATAACAAGAGGAACCTGTTGTAGATGCAGAATAGAGAGAGCTAGTAGTAGACGCAGAGCAGATGGCAGATGAGGATGGGAAGAGATTTGCAGATATGCTCCTCAAATCAGTGTAGGATTTGTCGAGGCAGATTGAGGTGATGGGGCAGAGATTCACGGTAGTAGAGGCCAGACGGCGTGAGAGCCCTTGAGTTTTTCATATTGGTGAGGGATCAGGTGCATCCCATCAATTGCCAGAGCAGCGTGATACTATGCAGCAGGTGGCCTCACATGCCCCTACACGCATTTATTTCCAGCTTAACCAGATGTCGGAAGTAGAGGCCATCAAGGTGGCAACGTTTCATTTGGATGGCGAGGCTCAGGATTGGTGGTTTCATGGGATGGTTACACTGGGGCACTCCACAATGACGACATATGTCGAGTTCACCAGGAGACTGATGGAGTGATTTGATCGGAGGGATCCAGAGCAGCATTTCGTTGAGTTGACGAGGCTCAAACAGACAGGGAGCCCAGAGACCTACATTGCAGATTTCTTGAGGGTCTCTGTGATGGTGCCAGACCTTTCCATGGCACTGAGGGTCTATATGTATGTTGAGGGGTTAGCAGAGCCACTTTGGGGTCTAGTCTGATCCACCAGACTAGCTACGCTCCAGGACGCTATCAGCAGGACTCGGGACTTACAGGATGTTTTACCTAGGACCTGGACACCTTACCCTCAAAGACAACCTTTTCAGTCTAAGGGGAAGGATGTGAGGATTCCACCTCCAAAGGGGAATCTAGGACGAGTACAGATTGAGGATGATGTCAAGAGGGAGCTGAAGAAGAAGCGGTTGTGCTTCACATGTCAGGAGTCGTGGGCACCAGGACATAGATGTGCTGCTGGCAAAGAACATTTTATTGAGGTCTTCTCCGAGAGCAGTGGAGAAGAGGATGACGAGGAGGATGTTGAGGTAGGAGATAGTCACGCCATATAGGGACTTTTGCCACCTCCACCACCACCAGCAGGTGGTGCATCTTTTTCACCCACCGGAGGGGCCCTTACAGCATTGTGAGGAGTTCCCAAGTATCTGATGCTACGCGTACAAGGGACAGTATGTGGCCAGTGCGTATCAGTTTTGGTTGACAGTGGGGCAACCCACAACTTCATCAATGCACAGATGGTTGAGCGGAGAGGCATTCAGATAGAGAGCTTTAATGGTTTTTCAGTATTGGTCCCAAGAGATCAAACCATGACATGTGCTCCTTATGTTCCACAGCTTTCAGTGACGATGGGCACCTACAAATTGACTGACCACTTTTTCATGGTCAATATTCCGGACACCAACATGATACTGGGTGTTCAATGGCTTATTACTCTAGGGAAGGTCACGACGGATTGGAAGACCCTAGAGATGGAGTGGGATGATGAGAAGATAGGGAGGCATGAGAAGATACAGGGATAGACACATATCCACCTTAGACTGTGTCAGCTCAGCAGATGGAGGCAGTCTTCCGGAAGGAGACATAGAGTGGGCAGTGGAGCTACGTGCATAAGAGGTAGGGACTACAGGGCCGACAGTACTTCCAGAGATCCATTCCATCCTTGATCGATATGCCATAGTGTTTGGAGAGATTCCACCAAGACAACCATCGAATCGGGGGTTTAAGCAAACTATCGAGCTTGAGCAGGGCATCTAGACAGTGATCACCACCCCCTATAGGCACCCCAAGGCCTATTGGGACGAGATTGAGAGGACTATCTAGGAGTTTCTGGCTCTTGGGCACATTCGACCGAGCACGAGTCCTTTCGCTTCTTCTATGGTGTTGGTGAAGAAGAAAGATATTACATTGAGGATGTGCATCGACTATAGGACCCTGAACAAGAGGCCCTGAAGAACGGGTACCCTATACCCAGGATCGATGACTTGATGTACGAGTTGAGGGGAGCACAATTCTTCCCAAAGATTGATTTGAGATATGGGTACCATTAGATTCGCATGAGGGAGTAGGATATTCCGAAGACTGCCTTCAGGTGTCACTATGGGCACTTTGAGTTCTTGGTGATGCCTTTTGGGCTAACCAACGCCCCAGCTACATTTCAGTCCTGCATGAATCACATCTTCCGTAGTCATTTGAGGAAGTTTGGTGTTGGTATTCTTCGATGATATTCTCATTTATAGTAGGACTTGGGAGGAGCATCTCCAGCACATTGAGACAGTATTGTGTATCTTACAGGAGCAGCAGTTCTATGCCAAACTCTCCAAGTGTGTGTTTGGGTTGACGGAGATGTTGTATATGGAACACATCATAGGGGTGGATGGAGTGAGGGTCCATGAGGAGAAGATTAGGGCCATCAGGGAATGGCCGGAGCTGAGAAACGTGATGGAACTTCGAGCATTCATTGCATTTTCACTTATTACCAGAAGTTCGTCAAAGGTTTCTCATAGCTTGCTGCACCCCTGACAGATTTGATGAAGAAGGGGGCATTCAGTTGGTCAGATACAACGCAGCGAGCCTTTGACAGGCTCAAGGAGGTTATGAGCAGCTACCCAGTGCTTGCATTACCATATTTTATGTAGCCATTTGTCTTGGAGTGTGATGCATCGGGATAGGGGATCAACGCAGTATTGATGCAGGGAGGTCACCCTATAGAATTTGAGAGTCGGAAGCTCCTTCTGCACGAGAGGTTGTATTCCATATACGACAAGGAGATACTGGCCATCATGCATGCATTGGCTAAGTACCGACAGTATTTGGTAGGCAACAGGTTCAGGGTGAGGACTGATCACAACAACCTCAAGTTCTTTTTGGAGCAGAAGCAACTACAGGAGAGGTAGCAGAAGTGGATTTGTAAGATCCAAGCATATGACTTTGACATTGAGTATGTCGAAGGTAAGAACAACGTGGTAGTAGATTCCCTTTCACGTAGACCAGCCACGTTGTCTCTTATGAGCTTGGATACAGATTGGAGGGCTCGACTCTTAGTAGAGTACTCCAAGGACATGTTTGCATGTGAGGTTCTAGATGGGCAGGTGGCAGATGATAGGTACAGGGTGGTCGATGAGATCATCTACTATAGGGATCAGATCTTCTTGACTGAGGGGTCTCAGCTCAGGAAGAAGATACTCCAGGCATCACATGATTCCCCATTAGCAGGACATCAGGGTTTTACCAAAACCTACAAGGCCATTAGGGAGAGGTTCTCATGGAAGGGCCTCAAGGAGGACGTACTCCAACACATCCGGGAGTGTGATGTTTGCTAGAGGAACAAGGGAGAGATGAGCCATCTCGTAGGATTATTGCAGCCTCTTCCCATTCCGGAGGGGAAATGGGAGAGTATTTCGATGGATTTCATCACAGGGTTGCCCATGGTACAGGGCAAGGATTGTATCTTTGTCGTCGTTGATCGATTGACGAAGTACGCACATTTATTTTTCATATATGCACACTATACAGCAGCATAGGTGGCCGAGCTGTTCTTCAAGGAGATCTTCAGGCTACATGGTCTTCCTAAGACCATCGTCAGTGACAGGGACAACCATTTCATGGGCGGGTTTTGGCAGGAGCTTTTCCGATTGGTGGGGACGGAGTTGACACCGAGTACTAGCTATCACCCACAGATGGATAGACAGACAGAGATAGTTAACAAGTGGCTGGAGGGCTACTTGCGTAACTATGTCAGTGGGCAGTAGCAAGCATGGCTGAAGTGGTTGCATTTGGGGGAGTATTGCTACAATACTTCACATCACATGTCCATTGGTATGTCACCACTATATGCCTTATATGGGTATCATCCTTTATCTTTTGTCGATGTGATGTTTGGTGATAGAAGGGATCCTAGAGCTCAGATTTGGATCCAAGAGAGTTAGGATATACTTCGAGTTCTCAAGGATAAGATGGCTACAGTGCAGAACCAACAGAAGCTGTATGCTGACAGGGGTCGGGTGGAGAGGCAATTCGAGGTAGGGGACATGGTCTACCTATGATTATAGCCATACCGACAGTCATCACTGAAGCAGAAGGGGGCTGAGAAGCTCAATCCCTGCTTTTATGGGCCATACAGGGTGATACATAGGATTGGACAGGTTGCATATGAGTTGGAGCTGCCCCAAGGCAGCAAGATTCATAACATTTTTCATGTATCATGCCTGAAGAAGGCATTGGGGTAGCAGGTGACCATAACAGATGAGCCACCACCCATGGATGATGAGGGGCATTTGATATTGTAGCTGGAGGCTATCATTGACACTAAGGAGAGGTGGTTGTGGAGCAGGACAGTCTGGGAATTCTTGGTGAGGTGGAAGAATTTGCTGGATGAGGATGCCACTTGGGAGAGTGAGAAGATCTTACAACATCCATCAATTTAGTTGCTTGAGGACAAGCAACATTTTTCCGGGGGAGACTATAATATTCCTAATTAGCTATGGTTAATTGGAATATTCAATTTTGTTTGATTTTTGCCTTCTATAGTTATTTGTAAATAAAAAGTGAGGAAGGGGGAACATAACTCACTTTAGAATAAAAATTCATTTCCTAGGTAGCACAACATTGTGACTTAAGGGGGAACCAAGGGGGCCAAAGGGGGATGCAGAAATGGGGCCCACGCAGACACATGGAGGGGCTGCGCAGGAGGGAAGGAACACATGGCAAGAAGGGGAACACGTAGGAGAAGGTGAGCCTAGGGATTGTGAGAGGCAGAGGCTATAAAATAAAGAGAAACACCCTCATTTGGGATCATTCAATTATGTGCATTTGGAGCTAGTCGTTCGACTTCTAAGCACATTGGCTGTTTAGCTAGTCTGCAACACTATTTAGTGCATCAAGTGTCTCCATTCGGAGATCTGACCCTTAGCCCCGGGGGACTTCGAGTGCCTGCTCGGGCAAGGTATTTCCTTTGGTGTTTCAGTAGTAGTTTCATCAGCATTCCAGCAGCAGTTCGAGCAGCATCTTGGAGGACTACGTAGCACTGGGAGAGGGACATAGTTCATTCTGGCAGCTATTGGGGATTGGGGTTTGCAGGAGGATTTATGCTGTGTGAGTGAGCAGGGGACCAACCCTTGCCTATTGGAGGATTTTGGCACAGTTTTCAGGTGGAGCTTTAGGCAGGATTTAGAGGGGTTTTCAGAGACAGCGCAGAGCCTTGGAGGAACTGTGCCAAGAGGGTTATTTTCGTGGGTCGGCCATTCCCGAAAAGCTTTTTGGGTTTCTTGAGTAGAGCCCGAATATAGAGTTTCAGCTTTTTTCGAGGAAGGGAGCAGCCCTGAATCATCATTTGTTTCTTAGCAGCAGCAGCATCCACGCAGAGAGGTCGTTCTTGTCATTCTAAGAGTATTTCTTCACTTGCCTTGTGCAAGTCAAGGTGCCATCTGTCTGATCACCTCTTGTTCTCATTTTATTACTCAGTATAATAAAATGGCTTAGCACTTTCTCACTGCATTTCTTGTACCTTATTATATTTTCGGCTTACATTATTATATGTTGTTTCACTAAATTTTTTTCCCATTAGGAAAAAGTCGTAATTTCTATTAAAAAGGGAGAAATTACATTTTGCAGATGCATGTTGCATATCCATATGTGGCCTTTGGCCAGCCAGAGTTCATCAAAATATCCCTGAGTGTTCTGGATCTCCTCGCAGGGAGTCTCTATGATATATATACAGTATTTTAAATATCAAAATAACTTACTCCATGCAGGGAGCACTGTAACAGTCATGATAAACAGTAGCATATGTAACCATATTTAAAAAAAAGATAACCAAAAACATGTCAAATGTTATGAATGGGTTGGTGACCCATTCATGTAATGATCTATACAGGGCCGGTGGTAATATTGATGGATGGATCCATCAATCTGTTCCTGTATCTGCCATTGTTCTAGATGGTTGTTCGCTGCTTATTTTGACAGTTTGTCCGCTTCTTCGTTCTGCTCCCTGAAGATGTGACGACAGTCAAAAGAATCAAAATAAGTGATCAGTCTTTTGGCTTCGTCAAGGATATTTCTCAAAGAATAAGTATAACAATGAGCTATAGAATTTATCCAATTGCAAACAATTTGTGAGTCGCCAAAAAGTTGGATATGTCTGCATTGTTTT
Source organism: Pinus tabuliformis (assembly GCA_031772625.1). Taxonomy (NCBI): domain Eukaryota; kingdom Viridiplantae; phylum Streptophyta; class Pinopsida; order Pinales; family Pinaceae; genus Pinus; species Pinus tabuliformis. The sequence continues at coordinate 725,704,952 of CM062816.1, forward strand.
TGTATCGCAAAATATATAATATGTTTCGCTGTGCTGAGTTCAGAGAAGTTATTTGTGCCCATATGGTATTTGATCTGAATCTTGAAACAATGGGAATCGTTCAGGTATAATATAGCACCCCCACCACAGTCGTTTTCCTGGGCAGAGCCATCGAAGAAGGCCCAAGGCTTTGATCGATCGATGATGGGGGGAGCAATAGCTCGGGTAGGTCTGTGCTTCTCAGTTGAAGGTAGTAAATTGTAATCAGCAATGGTGTGGCTCAGGATGGATGGCCAGTTTGGGGGCCGATTATCGAAGATGTTGCGATTACGTGCAATCCAAATGGCCCAGTAGACGAGTAGGGGTAAATTTGTGAGTTTGCCCGCGTGGTCTCTGGTCCAGGTGCTCCAGGCTTCCTTGTAGGTGGAACCAATCCAATCCTTGTGATCGGGTATAAGAGCAGATATGTTGTGCCAGAGCGTTTTGGTGACTGAGCAGTTGATGAAGAGATGATCAGTGCTCTCTTCTTCACAGCAGCATAGGTGGCATCTGAAGGGGCCGTGGAAAGATCTCTTCAAGAGATTTGATCCCGTGGGGATTTTGTCATGTATGATATTCCACATTAGTAAGCGGCATCGGGGCGTAGCCTGGAGCTTCCAAATCAGGTTCCCATAAGGGAGGATGTCCGGGGGCTTATACGGTTCCATAAGCTTTAGATATCCCTCTTTAGGAGTATAATGTCCGTGTTTAGCGATGGCCCATATGAGTTCATCGAGCCCTTCAGTTAATCTGATGTTGGCCTGAGTGAGGGCCTCTGTAAATGCATTCCATTCAGGTTGCCACTGTATCGGTATGTCCAAGGCCGCCGGTGTGTGCCAGGCCTGATATAGAAATACAGTATTAGCATTGTCCCCAATATGGTTAATGTGAGTTATTCCCCTGTCATGTAGGTGTCTGATAAGATCATCAGAGAGTCTGTGTTGGTTGCCGCATCCGACCCAGGGGTCAATTCCAATTCTCACGTTCTGTCCACTCTTGATGCGCCAAGTGATACCATCCCTGAGAAGTGGAAGAGAGAGTATAACGACCTTCCATATGTTTGAGGTGTTGGGGCCAGGGCGGTGATGTTGTCGGAACCAGTCCATGAGATGGAGGGGTCTGATATACTTGGCTTGTGCCACCCTAGCCCAGAGGCTGTCTGATGTGAGTAGTAGCCAGCCCAGTTTTGCAGCAAGGGCTTTTGCAAATAGATCGAGGCGCTTGATGCCCCACCCACCCCATCGCTTAGGTCTGGAAATGGTGTCCCATTTCACCCAGGCAAAAATTCTCCTAGGTTGCTGACCATTCCATAAGAATCTGGTGCATATGCTCTGTAGTTTGTTAAGTACTCCACGGGGGATCCAGGCCAGTGTCATCCAGTATACTGGCGTGGCTTCGATGACAACTTTAATGAGAGTGAGGCGCCCAGCTCTGGAGAGGTATTTATGATACCAGATATGGAGTCTCTTTTCCACCTTTGCAAGAAGCCAAGTCCAATCTGCAATCTTGTATCCGAGTGGTTTTAGCCTGTACCCCAAGTACTTGATGCCCTTAGCAAGCCTGGATGAGGTGAAGGGAATCGCTGGGATGCAAAAGTAGCTTCGTGGAGAGTACAACCCACAGCCGTAATTGTGGATTTGCCTTCATTAACCAACATACCCGTAGCAAGCTGAAATAGAATAAAAATATTGTGAAGTGTAGTGGTGTCACGCAGACCACCATTGAGGAAGATAAGTATGTCATCTACAAACAGAAGGTGTGTGAGATGAAAGTCATTGGATATGCATATACCCGAGAGCTGTAGTCTATCTTTGGCAGATAAGATCAGTCGACTCAAGCCTTCCATAATCAGGAGGAAAAGAAGAGGGGAGAGGGGGCAACCCTGTCTGAGACCTCTTTCCGAAGTAAAGAAAGGAGTGGCCTCTCCATTGAGAAGAACACTGTAGGCAACCTCAGTAATGCAGCACATGACCCATTTAATAAAAGGGAAAGGAAAGCCAAGGTGTGTCAAGAGTAATCTAATATATAACCAGTTTACTCTATCAAATGCTTTAGAGAGGTCGACTTCGAGGATCAGTCCTTTGAGATTTTTAGTATGGAGGGAGTGGAGGAGTTCCTGTGCAGTGGCAATAGCTTTGTGAATCTGGCGGTGGTCAAGGAAGGCAAATTGTTCAGATGAGATGTGTCGAGATAATATAGGCTTCAGACGGTTGGCTATAATCTTTGCAATAATCTTATAGAGACAATTGCAGAGAGAGATGGGGCGGAAGTCATTGAAAGTAACAGGCTGATCAGATTTGGGGATAAGGGCTATGAAGGTGGATTTGATGGATGTGGAGATCCTGCCCGATTGTCTGCTTAGTTCAATGACTTTCAATAGGTCATTGGCCAGCATGTCGAAAAAGGCAATGTAGAATTCAATGTTCCAACCATCAGGGCCTGGACTTTTATCCTTTTTGAACCATTTGATAGTTGCTTCTAGCTCAGCTAATGTCACTTCCTTTGTGAGTTCATCCTGTTCCTCCGGGTCGACAAATCTGGGGAATTTCTCAGCCACTCTCATAATTTCAAGTATGTTTGTTTCCCATGGAGCTTTATATATGTTCCTAAAGTGGTCAGTGGCGAGCTGTGATAGTTGCCTCTGGGTGGTGACCACTCGATCCTGTTCGTCTTTCAGTTCCCATATAGTGTTGATATCCTTTCTCCCATTGGCGAATCTGTGATAGAAACGGGTGTTGTCGTCTCCCTCAACGAGCCAAATGGCTCGGCTGCGGAGTCTCCAGCTTTCCTCCCTGTCCTTCAGAATCTGGGTTCTCTTAAGAATGTGTGACATATATAAGTCCTTTCCTTCCTGGGTGGGAAAAATGCCTCCATCCTCTTCTTCGTGAGCAGCAATGAAGTCCTCAGCCTCCCTCAAGGCATGATCATCACGGAGTCTCTTTTGGTGTGCCTAGACCTTGGAGATCCTTTTGAGCTCCGATAATTTCCTGATGAATCCCTCAGTGAAGTGTGCCTCCTCCTCGATGGGGTGGCTCTGCCAGTAGTCTGTAACCATCTGAATATAGGATGGGTCTTTCAACCAGGAGGAGTTAAACTTGAAAGGGCTTTTGATCTTGTTATGAATGTCTAAGAATTCCAAATATATTGGTCTGTGGTCAGATATGCCTCCAGATCCCACCCATTGCCTTATTCGAGCAATCCTGTTGTGGAGGGATTCTTTAATAAGGAATCTATCGAGTCTTCTGGCCAGGCTCTGATCACCACTCCTGTTGTTGGTCCATGTGTATTGCAATTTTGTCATGGGGGTATCGATCCAGTGGTGCTCCTCCAGTAGGGTGGATATGGTATCCGAGAATGGGTCAATCCTGGCAGCATGCCCCCATGTTTCGCAAAAGCCCAATGTGAAGTTCAAGTCCCCTCCCAGGATAATGTTATCCTGTTGTAGGAGTTCAAAGTTCAAGAGAGAGTGCCAGAAGGTTGCTCTCTCAGAGCAAGGGCCATATACATTAATGAGTCTGAGCATTGTTTCCATAGACTGAATATAGGCATCGATGCCTATGAACCCTCTCCCACCCCAGGTGTTTATAACTCTCAGCGCTCTGTTATTGATTCCAATAGCCAGACCCCCAGATCTTCCAGATGCATCGATGGCGTGGAAGGTCCAGTTGGGTAGCCAGGCCTCGAGGGATGGGATGAGGGAGTCTGCATTACAGAGCGTTTCTTGCAGAAAAATGATGTCAGAAAGAGAATGGGAGAGGAGTCTCCGAAGGGCTAGTTTTTTGGGTGTACTAGCGAACCCTCTGCAATTGTAGGATAAGATCTTCATGTCGGATGAGGTACAGGGATTTTTGCTCTAAGGGCCCTGAAGATGGTCTGTTGATGACCAAGAGCGACTTCGGTATCGGCCGCATGTCTAGCTTTAGTAAGGCACAAAGGTCGGCCTCGCGAGAGCTTCTGATGAGAGGGGGAAGGATCGATGACTAGCCCAATAGCATCAGTACCAATTGCTTTAGTCTGGGGACGGAGGGAGTACCGAGGGGGGATCGGGGAGGTGGTTCCTCGATCGGTCGCGATCTGGGGGAGAGATGGTGGAAAAGGCGCCTTGCAGGGTGAGGGGGGGGGATGGCGCAATGTAATGAAGCAGATACATATGCGGGAGAAGTGGTAATAATAGCCTGATGCAGAGTCTTAGATGCATCCAGATAATGCAGAGAAGAGACCATAGAAGGGGATGAGACAGCTGACATACCCGATGTATCGTCGACCGCCGGAACAGGAGCTTCTGGGGCAGGATCAGGCGATGCACGGGCTGGTTCCTCCGCCAGTGTCCCAGTATGATTGGAGGGAGCAGCTTCTTCATGTACCAGCGGTTCCGCAGGGACCGCAGATGGTGCTTGATTAGGTGGTGGGGAGGGGCGATCCTGAGCTGCACCCTGAGCTGGTACCGACCCTTTTCTCAGTAGTGGACAGTCACGGTAGAGGTGACCAACCTTGTGACAACGACGACATCTGTAAGGGATACCCTCATAGTCAATGATCTGCTTCCTGGAGAAGTCCCTCCATTGTATAGTAATATATTCCAGAAGCCCCCCCTGGTATCCAGATTGATGAGGATCCGCGCATATGCCATCATTCCTGTGTGGAGATATGACTTATCATAATCCATGTAGCTCCCAATTGCATTGCCAATTCTTCGAAAAATGTCTTCAGACCAATATTGCAGAGGTGGGCTTGGTAGTCTGATCCATGTGGGGCCAATTCCGATCCGTTCCGTAGACGGATCGAACATGGGAGTCCAGCGTTTCAGAAGTACCGGAGCATGCTCAAAATGCCAGTAGGAGGAGAGTACCCAATTTGTGTGATCAGCGTGTGCGAAACGTAATGCAAACCATCCCCTCACAAAGGTTTGCACGAAGGGAATGTCAACCAAGTGTTGTCCCCAAACTTCTGTAGCCCAAGCCTTTAAAGGTGCAGCCGAGTAATTTCGGCCTCTGATGCGACCCACCAAAACCCTGTCAGCAAATTCCATGATGTCGCTCCACTGTATGTCCTCTTCGAGCCGGAGGAAGGTGTCCGCCTCTCTGGATCTGAAGCAGCGAGGTTTTTTCCCCGGACCGGATCTCGGTGGAGGAGGCAAGGGGGGGAAGTAACAGGGGGGGGCAAGACTGAGGGGAGGATCTGCAATGGACACAGAGGGAGGGGGGAGAGGCCCAGAGATGGGGAGGGGGTTCGATAACGGGGGGATAGCGGTGAAACAACCTGAAAGATCACCGGTGAGGGGGACGGGATTCGATGATGGTGCGGGATCAGGGAAGGGCCATTGATACACTGCAGAGTGAGAGGAACTAGGGTTAGGGTTTAGGCAACCCGCTACAAACCCTAGGGAGGCCGGCGAGAGGGGGGGGGGTAGACAGAGCGGGCCAAGTGGGGGGAATATCTGGGAGAATAACGGGAGGTTGCGGGGAGCCTCCGGCAGAGAAAACAGCAAAATCATCCGAGGGTGTCGGGAGATACATACCTTGTGAGCTAGAAGTGGGGGTACGCCAGATGGAGACCCCGCTCAGCGGATCTTCGGTGTAATCGACAGCCTCTAAGTCTTCCATAGTGCCAGCTAGCGGATCCTCGAAACGGAGAAAACCTCGGAGCACAGGTAACCTGGGTGAGATGCGGTTATCGACAGCAGATCGTAACTGCAGGGGGGCATCGAACGGTGGGATAACAGGGTGCAGCGTAGACAGTAGCTGCGGAAAATGCGTATGGAGTTGAGTCGGAGGCGCGGCGGATAAGAGCGGGTACCAGGAGAGTTAACCGGGTACGGGCGCGGCGAGCTGCAGGCGCGAGACCGGAACCCTAACCATAACCGTCACGAGCCGCAGACTGCATCGCTTCCTTTCCGGTCATCGAGTCATCCCACTATCCCCGAACCTCTATGTTGTTGTTGGGCTACCATTTCTTATTCATGTTGTTTCACTATTATTTTTTCACTTCTGGGTTATTATATCATTTGCATATATTTGGTTGGAGTTTTTGCAGGGGTTTGAGGTATATTCTGGGTTAGGAATATTAAAAAAACCCTCAAGATAGTAGGATATATAAAAAAGAAAAAGATAACAATGTTAACTAATTATGGTAGTACCCATAACAATGCTAGTGCCTCGCAATGCATTGTAATATCAATACACTTTGGGGTCAGCCATAGGAAAAAATGACTATTTTTGAGTTGAGAAGTTAGGATAGCTTGAGAGCCATAGATTTTCATGGTTATCCACAAAATAATTTTCCAAAATGAATGATTGTATACTTGTATCATTACCCCACTCAAATCAAGGAGGGAATTGAAGACTGTAATATTGATACACTTTGAACCATCTATTGTTGAATAGAAAGATTTATTTGAGTCTTGTACTTCCATTACTATGGTGAATGGAAATTTAAAAAAGTAGATATTGTTTTTCTTTCCCAATACCTCATTTAAGGAGATAGGGCCCCTTCCTTAAACGAGTACTATTGTATTTGATTAGGAATTAGTTGTTTTGTGATTAGTTCCTACCTCTTGATTTTCTGAGTAGTTAAGCATTAACTTACTAATGTGATTTTAATAATTGAAAACTCTATTAACGAATTTCATTTATATATTTTTGTAGATGAGAGTTTGCCTCCTAATTATTGTTGAACATTTATTGAATTCTTGGTTATCATATTGTGTCAATCATTATAAATGTTTAGGAAAAGACTCTAACCTTAGTTTTATTTTCCATGCTCTATTATGAGGCTTATTTTCATCCAATTGTAATCTAATAGTTTGAAATTATAGATTGGAAACTTCAACTCATAGTTATTTCATTTCTTCAAAAGGATGTTTTCTTTTTGAAGACATCTTCTTTTAGCAAGAATTTATTTATGTCATTTCCTGCAATTAGGACTAAGTAGGTGTATCCTTTCCATTATGTTAGTAGAATAGTCCTTTATTTCCTTCGCAAGGAAGTTCATTGCATTTCCATTTACTTTCAAGCAATTAGTTGATTAGGGAGAATGTTTTCCTTTCTGAATGGAATTAATTTGTTCCTTGCAACAATTAGAGTAAATTCTGCAAATTGTCATTTCAACATTAATTGGTTGAATTTAATTTTCATGGCCCTGTTAAGAAGTATTCTAATGTTATTTTTCTATAATAATCAATCACATTTATATATTCACAAAAAAAATAACTATAATAGCGTTGAGTTAGTTGTTCTAGCATATACAATGTATGTCAATTCACAAGTAAAATGTGAATCGTGGATAATAATTAAATAAACAATCCTTTAGTCAAATTTTTGAGAGAACTAGAAAGGTAATTACAAGGTACATCATTTTTGGTGTCATTACTAGGGGATTGTCAAAAACACAATGCTAGTTTCCACGTGTTTATTTTCCAGTTAGCTTTTTATCCAAGTGAGTATTTTCCGGCCAATGCGTTTACCTTTTTTTAAGTGTGTTTAATTTTTAGTGTGTGTATTTATCTCCTTTTCAATTGTTGTGTGTTTTTTGATTTTAACCTAAGTAATTCCATGTTTAATAGCATGCCTTAGAATGACGAAAAATAGGAGTGGTAAGATGAGAGGTAAGAACCTACACATTCACCGCAGATATCTTGTGATGAATTTCTGTTTCATTGAATTATGAGGCATGTAGGTAACATAGCTTAGAAATATAATGTTTTCTTAAATCTCATGTGAAGAAATAGGGATTCGAAAGGACACTTTATAGTTATGTGATAAACTACCAAGAAACTAACAATGCAAGGAAATTCATCAAAGGAGAAGGGATCAACCAACACAACTACCAAATACCTACAACTACCTCTTTAGCAAAGACTCAACCTAGGACCTCCCTCCCATAATAAATACAAGCAACCATTCCCACAAGAGCTCCAGATTCCATTTAAGTTGATATTATATTCCCTAAAGAGAGTGTGAACACTACAGTGGGAAAATAGCCAAAATCATACTTTCAAGACCCAAACAGTGCACTCTCACTCCTAAAATAATAAGGTGACAACTTTTAGATATGAATGAATAAGATTTCAGTTGAAATGTGAAAGAGGACTACCACTTCCAAATTTAGATAGAAGGAGTGAGAAAACTTAAAAACAACCCTCACTCCACTCTCCCAAACTTCCATGAATTAGTGAGTGGGGACCTAGATACATTCCATTTTGATTTATATGTCCGCTATATAAGTTATGACTATTTTATATATGCACAGAAGCTTTGACATTTTCCTGCTACCCTAAAGAGTGTGACATTATGTTGGTTTATGGTGCTTGGTGGGATAATATTAATAGCTAGATAAAAATGAAATATAGTTTCCTCAAGAAGTACCATGACTATTTCAAGGACTGGGATCAAAAGGAAAAAATCATAAAAATGACACAAAAGGAAGATGAAAGTGTGTAATTCTATATAGAATTCTTGAAATATAATTTTTACTGCTTTATACAAGGTCATCTGGGAGACGAAACCTGTGAGTGTTTCTACTAAGAGGAATAAGGATGAATCTATTGCAATTCTTAACCTAATGAGTGGAGGTGATATATCCTAGCACACCTATGATGACATCTATGAGTTGTACCAGAGATATTCTCGAGGAACATCAAGAACAAGGAAAGGGACAAGCGATATGCTAACAAGAATTATTATTATTTTCATGATAATTGGTGAATTGGTAACTTTAGAGGATTGTTGTGGGAAGACCCAAGATATAATCAAAACAACTATCACTATTCACCTCAATACCAATATATTCAAATTTTACTACCCCTTCAAGCTTATAGGAAGTACTTGTCATGATTTTAAACTTGTTCAAAATTTTTCTATACAAGATAACATGTCGCAAGGTTATAGAACCTAGATGGAGGGGGAATTAAACCTACTAGATACTACTAAATCTATTGTCCTTTGACACATGCTAACAATAATTAGCAATGGGTTGGGAGGAGGATTTACCAAGACATAAATAAAAAACCTATTGGAGGACCATTAAAATAGACATACTTATATATGAGATCATAGCTAGAAACACTACATATGAAAGATAAGAGGAAAGAAGAAGAATTAGCCATTTCCTTATTCTACCCAAAATGTAGGAGAAATCACACACAAAATATATTCCCAGATCAAGTAGAGACTTGTGAAATCTGTGAAAAAAATCATGCCACTAACAACTATCCATCCTTTATAGGATTAAAGACAATTTATGAGGAAGTAGGTAGTGAAGCCAAACAATTATGTTTCATCTCACAAAAATGACCATGGCTACCCATACCTCAAGGTATCATCCTAGACCAGTCTCAATATTATATTTCTTATTGGACAAATCCTTTAGTTCATTATTCTCGGGAGTGGTGCCAACCTATTCCAAAAAGGATGGCTTCCACACCCCAAAATCACTTACAATAGAAGGGGTGGAGAAACCCATCCTTTGTAAGACCCCAATAGTATATGCCTCAACCACTAATGTCACTTCTAACATAGCCACAAGTTCATCCGCCTAACCCATCACCTCCTCATCCTCAACTTCTGGGAAAAAAAAAACTTAATCTAAATAATATGATGACACAACCAACATATGTTGTTGTTCTTGAAACCTACCCCACTTACTCCATTTCTTTGCTTGATTGTTAGGACACCTAAATACAAGTTGGAAATAATTTAAATAAGAGATTCTTGTGAGAATTTTATACTATGAGGAAGAAGTTCCAAAAAAAAAAATTTATCTTCTAAACAAAATCTTGAAACCCTTATGAGACTAGACCAAGCTAATAGTGAACCATTGATTCCTCCTTACATAGAGAGATTAACCATGGAAAAAGCTATCTCCTAGCTAGATTTTTATTTCTCTATGGAACTTAAAAAGGTATATGATTAGATATATCTCTTCTAAGCTATCAAGGATGGTCTAATCTACTCCAGCACCATCAAATAATTATGTATATGGAAGCTAGGTAGATAAGACAAGGACCCTCAGATAGTACATGTGATTGGAAAATTAGAAAACTTGATGATGGGGGGAGCTCTCACAACCAAATATTCAAATCCCAGCGTCCATATGGTTAATGCGTAGATAAATAATATTGTTATTTCTAACGCATCAATTAACATAGGGGCCGCCATGAATGTAATGTCTCAAGAAACCATTGAATCCTTAGGGTTGTGTTGATGCATAAAATGTCCCATGAATAGTTAAGGGTTATCTCTTGTTGAAAGTGGTTTTTATTGATGTCAAAAGATATCCAAATGAAAGAGAAAATTACATATTCAAATAACATATTCTGAGACCATTCCAATGGTATATGGACCTCCCTCTAATTCCATAGGAATGAGGAGACATGAAACATTTTGTCAAGATGACCCAACCAAAGTACAACCAGACCCCATTTGGATACCCTCTCTTTGAAGAATTTTTTACTCCAATAACCTAAGTTAAAATGGGAGAAAAATATATATGGTTGGAAATATTATTTTGAGACCTTTCCTATGGTATATGTAATACTTCTAATTCCTCACAGTTGAGGATAAATTAATTTTTCAATATTCACTATACATTTTTCTAGTTACACCAGTTGACTTAGCTAGTGGACAGGTCAACCATGCCACATCATTCAAATGCGCTATAAATAAGCATGAGAAGGAGCATGCTTAACCACACAACTGAAAAATTCAGTTATGTGTTTAGGAGAGAAGAGGAGTGGGTTTGAAGCTCATACTATTGGACATTAGATAAACTAGCGCTCCATGTATGTTTCGCAACATGTGTTTAACTTCCTATAGTGGATCCGTTAAATTTGGTGATGCATCTATTTACTAACACCTATGGGTTTTGGTGTAACGAGAATCGTGATTCCAACAAGTGGTATCAGAGCCAAAGGTATTGAGTTCAAATCACACCTGGCTCACACTGGGGGGAAGATTTTTGGACATTGGATAAACTAGTGTTCCTCGTATGTTTCACTACATGTGATTAATTTCCTCTCGTGGATCTGTTAACTCTAGTGATGTGTCTGTTTACTAACACCTGCAGGTATGGGTGTAATGAAAATTGTGATTCCAACGCATACCTCATGAACTAAGAAGTGAAGTGAGGTTGAACTGAAGAAACTTTTTTTGGAACGGTTTTTGCACATATTTTGAATGGTTTTTGGCATTGTTCTTGGAAGTGTTTTTGGTTCAGATTTTGGGGATGAGTTTTATAGTTTGAAGGCTAATTTATACTATTTGATTATCTAATTTAGGCCTGATTGGACGTCCATGTTCTGGTGCGTTGAAGGCTAAGTTCATGTTGGAACCTATAATTACCAGAAGTTGGTGCTTACTGAGGATTGGTGTCCTCATCTTCTTGACAGGTTGGATCCCAGAATTTTTGTAAGTTGGTTCTTATAGAGGGTTGGTGTCCTCATTAGATGTTTTAATAAATTAATGTTTTTTTCAAGTATTTCTTCTTCAAATTTTGATTTTCACTTTAATCTCTATGTTCATACATTGTGGATGATTGATTATGTGATGTGAACTTAGTTTCAAGCTTAACTAAGTGAAGAATTGTAAAAAGTAATGAAATATTGATTCACCCCCCCCACCCCCTCCCTAGTATTTCCAAAAATTGATGTTAAAAATAATATAATGGTTGGAAGAAGATCTTTGAGGAGGTCATGGCTAATCGAGAAGCATCAATGAAAAATCCTTTATTTGATGGAGTAAATTTTTTATTTTGGATGATAAGAATGATAACACACTTGATGTCTCTTGGTGTTGAAGTTTGACAGTTTGTTACAAATGGATATATGGTCCCATACTCTCCTCTAATTGATCAAGATTGGAGAAAAGCGTATGTATCCAATGAAAAAGTTATGAACTCCATTTTAAGTGGCTTGTGAGATTTAGAATTTGTTAAATTTATGGAGTGAATCAGCCAAAAATATGCAGGACAAGATTGCAAGCAACTATGAAGGTTATGGAAAAGTAAAGAAGGAAGAGCCTTCGAATTTATGGAGACAATTTGAAGGAAAGAAAAAGAATGATGGAGAAGATGTTGCTGCTTATTTTCTTTGAGTATATGAAGTGGTTGACTCTATCAAAGGATTTGGTGAAGAAGTTAAAGAATCAATAATTGATTGAAAAGTTTTGAGGTTTCTTCCTTTGCGTTTTCATTCCATGGTCTTTATGATAGAGAATTAGGAGATTTCAAGAATATGAAAATGGAAAAGCTTCATGAAATTATCATTGCATAGGAAATGAGGACATGAAATTCATCACTTAAGGAAGTAGCATTTAAAGAATCTAAGAATTCAAGAAATTGAAAGTCTAGTGATTGTTCTAGTGATGAATCTAATACAAAAATGGCTTGGTTTGTCAAAAAGCTAAAGAGAAAATTCAAATTCAAAGGTAAGTTACCTATCATATTTTAACCACCCATCCCATATTTATCCACTTTCACCGGCCTGGTAGGGTAAGCATGAGTTAAGGGATACTGTGACATGACTCAAACTCCTAGGTATAGTTAAGGAAATGGAATCGACAAAATCAAAACATTACCTACCTTCCTCGAGAGCTACAGGACCCCCTAGAAGCCAAACAAACACTCCAAGTGCCATAAATGTGAGTTAAATTTCGCTTTTAGTGATCTAGACTCATAGTCACTTGCATAACAAGGCAAGCCAAAGACTATGACCCTCCAATAATATGGATAACCATGCCTCCTAGCGAATATAGTCTAAAATCCCCAGTTCTGTGCATGTTACCTTGAAATATTAGCCAATCTTTCAGGGCTAGGATTTAGACCTCTTCCAAGAACTTTATAAAACTTTCTAGAATGATGAATGACACTAGAGAAAAGCCATTAACACAAAACTTAGTCAATAAATTGACCTAACTAGGCCTAACCATGATAGACATTTCATCAAACACATTGTGAACATATAATCTACAGGTTATAAATGCATATTTGAACATAGGGGTCTCAAACTTATGTGATAACCATCAAGAAGGTATGATTCCCTCTCATAGTAACTGCAATAAAATCTATTAGGTCATGCATTCAATAACCATTCATTTACCAATCAAAACATGTTCAGATCCATAACTAGAATCTGTCATGAAACCATGCATATAACCATAATAATAACAATGATAGAACAACCATCAAAGCCACATCATAGCAAGTACATTTAATTATAAAATAAAAGAGGAAAAGAGATCTTATTAACGTATGAAAAATCCAACCAGGTCAAGGACTTCCAGGTACCACTTGACCATAGATTGGGTTGAACGAAATCTTTCTTTCAGCCAATCACCCATGTGCCATATTCCAAGATTGAATATGGGACTTGTTAGGGTCCTATAATAATAGGATTCATAATTTTGCATTGAATATGATTAGTCTTGTAATATTGTACATACTTTTGCTTTCTGCAAAATGTTTTCCTATATTAATTTTTTTTTTGTAAAGAGGGTAAGTCCTAAAAGAAAAATCAAAGGACTAAAAGAAAATGATCAAAAAAGAAAATAAAATATGAACCCCACCAAAAAGAGATAAAAAAATAGATTTCGAAGGTGATGCAAATTCAAATGCCACTACTTTTTACTTTGCCTTGCAAAAATAACATTGTGTGTAGCTTGTCAAAAATGCCACAATCCATGATGTTCAAATAGTTTAATCTTGATTCATTCATGTTTTAAATTTCATGTTGATAGATAGAGAATAGATATCTAGCCAAACTGTTTAATCTTGGCAGATCAGTAGTTAGGTAGAGAATAAATAATGAGCTCAATAGTTTAATCTGAGCCATTGGAAGTTATATGGTTAGAATTATATAGTTTGCTTATCAAATAAAAATAAATAAAGGGTCAACAAGCTCAAATGCACCCAATAAATGAAGAGAAAATGCTAGGATAAATAAAGGGTAGGTAAAAGAGGTTTTGGAATGCACAAGGTTGCTAGCTCAAATGCACCTTCATCATGCTTGATCCTATGTTTCATGTGCAGGAGGAATTATCAAAGAGAAAGGACATTCACTAAAGCTCATTCACTAATTTCCTCTCATTTCATTAAACCCCTTACATGTATAAATTATTAATTTCCCTTTATTACCCCTTCATTACTTTTCATTCCCTAATGTTTTTCCCCTTCTTGGTTCCAAAGGACCCTTCCCTCTTCATTTCCCCTTGTAATAACCCTTTCCCTTCATTTTAACCCTTTTCCCCTTTATTTCACACCTTTCCCTAGACATTACCCTTTAAAAATCATTCCCCCCTTATTAATTTCCCTTTTCCATTTAAAACCCACTAAACCCCCTTATCCTAAGTTTAAAAAGTTAAATGTATCGGGCCCCATTGAAAAACCCTCCCCGATACCCTTTTAACTCAACCCTTATGTTATTTTCTAACCTATAGTCCCGCTTTATGTATTTAAACCCCCCACGTTATAATTCCCCAACCCTCACTAAACCTTTGAATATATTTAACCCGCCGCATTATTTATCCCCGGGCCCCACCAACCACACCCCGACTCAGCCCTTGCAACTCCGCCACACGATAGCCCTCCAATCACCCACCTCCAAATCCAACGGCCCATACCTATATCGCGCATTCCCATCGTTTGATCTTTAGCATCCCAAAAGCACGCGAGATTCATGGTTTTTGCCCAAGCGCCCTTTTGCTACGTGGCAGCCCCACATTATATCGCGTGCTCTCAAAAAATACCACCCTCCACTCAAAAGCGGTGCGATATGCCATAAAATTGCCTCCTTGCGTAGGACGAAACCACCTACTATTCACACATTGATTCTGCGTCCAAAAATTAACCACTGTTGGTTAAAAAACAAAAGGCCTCCATTTTTACCATTTTCATTGTTATTTTGTTGCAAAGAGCCTCTCTCAACCAATTATAATGCCCAAAAACCTTTCTCAACTGTTTTAACCAACTTTACAACCAGAACATGTTGTAGACTCCGACTTGAAGCAGTAGAAAGACCATTCAACCCTCAGAAAATCTCCACTGCTGCTACAGAACCCTGACTGCACACCAAATCCTCTATTCTTGAAAAATCCAGAAAGGCCCTCTACTTAAGATCTGCGCAGTAATTATAAAAGGTTAATTAATTGAATTAATTAAAAACCTTGTCAAACTGAAGAAACCCACTGTGCATCTGAAGAAACCCTTTTATGCACACTATATTCACCCTTCCCACTATTCCAGAGCTCTTGACCCTACACCTCAAGGAAGATAGTCATTAATTCAATAAAGTAAACAAAATTATGGATTCCCAAAGCATTCTGAATGAAAAACCCCTGCAAACCCCTCACCTGGATATTGACCACCTCCCATTGGCCGACAAATATTTTCAAATCAAAGACACAGTTTCCCCTAGCCATCTATTGAAACTCCACTGCTGGAGTAAAGACAAATTCCTCAACCACAGTGATGATATTCAGTTATGGGAATCAAATTTTCCCAAATACTTGTTCCCACAGGTATACCAGTTCCCTGAAATCATCCACCTATGCCAACTCTGCTATATCCCAAGCCAAAGAGCCATAGTCTCTCCTAACTAGCAGATTTTGTTTACAATCACTACAGAATCAATAAACTAAATGTTGCATATCCAACCAAAGACAAATGAAACCCCATTTTCCATTGAAAACCTACTTGAACTCTACTTGAAGTTGGACCTTCCCAAAAGGTCTCAAATCTTTCAGACTTTCATCCTTGAAGAGGCCCATATTCCTACAGATAGTCCTCCATACTCCACTACAATTTTCTCTGAGAGGGCTAGGAAAATTGTAACCATGCTGTCTTGTATTATAGGATATACCATTGATGAGCATGTGGATGAGCCTATATTTTCTTTCCTCTCCATTTTTTCCCAGGCAAGCCTCCAACTGCAGTTTTCAATTTTGCCCAATTCTTGGCAAACAAAATCCATGATCAATTGATTAGATTGCCAAATGAAAGAGTATTCAAATACTATTCAATATTTTTCCACATGTTCCTATATATCCAATTAGACAAGTTTCCAGTTGATATCCAAAAGATGGACACTAAGAGCCACCCTCGATCTGTCATATTTTGGACACCCTTAATCCAAAAGTATTCCACTCTTTTCAACTACAAGGAGTTCATTGATTCCTTTGTTTATCTAGTTGTCAATATGCTAAGCAATAGCAATCAACCCCAGATCAGTGATGAGATCAAGAGAGTTTTGTAGTTGTCTAAGAACACTAGAATAAGAGATTGGTACTTATACTAGGACCACACTGAGATTAGGATATATGGATGCCATCTCACTCCCTATAAGCTACCCAAATATCTCCCCATGAGGATATTTTCATTAGAGTATATTAGGCAGATTATAAATTCAGATGATGTAAATTTTCTATCAGCTAGGAATAAAACACAAATCAAGATAAAAAACTAGCTTGGTCCTTTTATCTGTAATAATAGGGAAGCTGGAGAAGAAGCAGGAATTTTTTTTACAGGAAATGAAGTTCAGTAGCAGTTTCATGTGGCAATATTACCCTTTACAAGTCATAAACAAAATAAGACTAAAGTTCAAATTGAGTCCTTTTATGCATGAGCCCAGGCCAGACATTGAAAAATATTCCAACTAGTCAGAGTAGTTGGAAAACACCTTGATAGATATCGAGAAATAGATGGATATTAGTTCCATTCTACATATTCCAGCCTTGGAGGGCAGAAATGTAAAAAGGGCCAGGGAAGAAGGTTCTTTCTCAAAGCTAGATACAACACATGATAGATTTTAAATCATGTATAGGAAGAAGCCCAATCTAAATCCTATCAATGAGCAAGAAGAGACAGTTGAGACAGTTAAGACACTTCAAATCATGGATACAGATGCAGGGGTCAGAGAGAGCACAACTCTAGTAGTTTTAGAGGAAACTCATCAACCTTCCACCTCTAATACTCAGAGTATTTAGAAATAGCTTAGCATTGAGGTCTCATCATCAAGAAAACCAGTGGATAAGGAAAAATACATAAAGGAGAAGTATAAAGAGATCAAATTAAGAAATGAGGCATTGAAAGCTGAAACATATGCCCAGTATTTCAAACAGACTCCTAGCAATCAGAATAGGTTAATGTCAGCTTTTGACATTAAAACTAGTAAAATGCAAATGACCTTTTTGTAACCTACAGTCCAGCAGCCTAAGTCATCAGTAGATTACAGGAAGACAAAATTTGAAGTTTTGGCCAGGGATGTTCACCCTATTGATCAAATTGAATTTCATAAGCAGGCAGGAGAAATGATATACTCAACGATGACCAACAAGGCCATGAGTGTTCAGAAACTTCAAAATTCTCTAGACAACATCACAACACAGTTTAAGCTAGAGAAAGCATCCTCACAGGAAAAGGATAACAAAATCAAGTCACTAGAAGACTTGGTTATTGAGATTGGATATAATCCAAATGAAATCAAGGCTGTAGAAAAGCTCATAAAGAAGAAAAATGAAGATATTGCTGCATTGAAGAAGCAACTGAAGTTTCCTCCTTCTGAACATCCACAGACTAAGGAAGTTCTAGAGAGCCAAACCCAGAAAGATGAGATGATGGACCTCATTCTTCAACTAAATGCCCAATTGAAAGAAATGGAGAATGAAATGGACAAGTTAGTACAGGAGAAACAGGCCAGCATTGAGACAACTACTACTAATTTTATTCCCATAGTCACTACAACAGTTCCTTCTTCTTTGGTAGTTTCATTGGCCCCAACAGCTCCACTATCTACAACACTTCCAACTGCGTCAGCAACTACATGAGCAATAGGTTCAACAACAACAACTCATCCTAGTGATGAAGCAAGTAAATTGGTCAAAGCCATGGAGGATATGTCCATCCAAACCACTAAAATAAATAGACTTAAGTAATAAATAAAAAGTCTAGAGGATGAGAAGAAACTAGCTCAAATTATGCACAAGAATGAAGCTCAAAAGTCAAATAGGTTGAATGAAATGAAACAGAAGTTGGAAAAAGAGTTGACACTTAAAGAGCCACTAGCCTAAGAAAAACAAATTTAATGGGCCAATATCATTGACTCAGTCAATGATATTTTGCTATCTATATAGGTGATACTTGAACAAAATGACTTGTTCAAAGAGGCTGGTGATGCAATTCAAAGGGTTAGAGCCAAACTTGGAAATATGTCAGATGAAGCCTCAAGAATAATCAAGTTCCTTAACTCAAAGAATAAGTATGAACTGCAGGAGCTTGGAATAGCTGACAAAACTGGGACCATACTAGAGGTAAAGAAGGTAATCACAAAGAGGAACCTGATGACACAACTTGAGGATAAATGCTAAACAATGGAGCTAGCAATAGGCAGGTTTATGGTGAAATTTGATGCTTTGAGGCAAAAAGTTCTACCTAACCCATTGGTGATTAATGACAAGTTAATGCCGCATGAAGACTATGATAAGAGAATCAGCGAAGTGGCAAAGGAACAAGCCAACAGTTCCTCCATGAAAGGGATTCCTACAGGAAAAGTCCTTTACCAGACTTTTGAGAACCTCTTTTACATCCAACATGAGGTAAAACATATTTTTATTAACAAGCCCACCTTTGAAAAATACACAGAAACTGATGAAGTCTACAAAGGAATGGTAAATATTAAATTACTATATACAAAGACTTGGGAAAAGTTGAATGATTTACTGTGAAAATGCAAGGTAAACATTGAATACAAAGGAGTGAAAGAAAAATAAGAAATTGACCAAGTTAGAGAGTATCAGATGAAAAACAGAGTTTAAAAATGAAAAATATTAGTCAAAGGGCAGAGTAAAAGAATAGCCAGCATAGAGCAACAACCAAAGAGAGAAAGCAACAAAAGATCAAAATAGAAAGCAGAAAAATCAGTAAAAGAAGGGACAACTAGCCTTTTAGTCTCCTAGTTGTCTCTATCTTCTTGCATGAAGATACTTTATTCTCCTTGAATAAATCCTAAAATAGTTTAGGATATTTTGTAACAGTTTTTTGTATAAATACTTCATAATTCAAAGTATAGAGTGTGGATTGCTGAACATTTCTATAGTTACATTCATATGAAAACTTGAGGGTTTATTGTAAACATTTTCAAGTCAACAAACTGGACTGAGTAATAAAGGCATTGCATTACAAGATTCATGTGTTGGGCCACTTCAGTGAAGTATCTTTCATTTGTTAAATTGTAATTTTCTAAAGTATTTCACATACATACATGTTTTCCAAATTTGAATGAAATAACTGGAATTTTATTACAGAATTTGTTTAAGTACACTCTCTTGAACAATTATTCATTTTTGTGTTTTCTTCTGATATCCAGAATAGGGAATTCTTCATTTCTCCCTAGTTTCAATTGACCTCTTTCATTTCCCTCATTATCTGGTTGAGGAATCCTTAACTGATCCTTGACCTCGATTGAAAATCCACTTCACCATCCAGCCTAAAAGATCTGAATTTACTTAGCTACCATGCCATGTGAACACTATCTTTAGAATTGATTCAGTCATGTTTTCTTGACATTTGGACTCCATGGCCCAATGGTAAAAAGACACTTATCTATCCATGTAAATCAATGATTCCACCACCAAATCAAATAAAAAACCAACCAAGCTTAAATAATTAGCCTAAAATTAATTAATCCAACATAGTTAAATCATTAAGAGAGAGCCCTCTCTGAGCATTACGAAGGCTAGATCCTGATCTCAAAAGTAGGTTTGTGGTTACCTCTATCATTTCTTTAAACACAACATGACAACCCTAGGGAAATTTTGGAGTGATAACAAGACTCACAACAAAACAACCAGGGTTTCCTCAAGATTTACCCTAGTCCCACCAAAATTGGTCAAGGGAATCCTAGACCCGAAACTGTCATATATACAACCAGGTTTTACTACAATCTTTCCATTATCGGTCAAGGGATTCCTAGGCCCAAACAAGAAACATACACTACTAGTATTTACCGCAATCCCACAATTACCATTTAAGGGTCACTAAACCCTAAAAATCTTGGATGCCTCTAGAATTCTTCACAAATACCTTGAAGAATGTTCCCATCTCCACCCTCAGCCTTTACAACAATCCCATCATTACCGGTCAATGGATTCTTAGGCCCTAGGGAATTTTCCTGAGACCACCTCACCTGGTTCAAAAACCATCCGACAATCTAAATCTCAACCACATGAAAGAACTCCATCACACCATGGCTATCCAGAAATGGTAATGTAAAGTTGAAACCACTATCACGGTTGGAAAAACCCATGCTAATGACAAAACCAAATACACACATGCACGTACCATGCATGCCAAAACTATCAAGGAAATCATATATGCAACTCAATAGTTATCTAGTTGTAGCTTCTTGATCCAACTCTTCCTTGCTTGATCCTTGCTTTCCTTTACTTTATTTTCCTTCCTTTGCCTTCCTTTTTCCAATGCTAGAGTTCTCCAAGAATGCCCTAAGTGTGCAAGAGTATGAGAGACAAAATAGAGAGAGAGATCCCACTCAAAGCTGCCAAAATGCTATGAATTGATCCTTAGAAGACTTTTTTCATTGAGGTCTCTATTTTCTTCAATTTCATCTATTTTTCTTCAGTTTCCTCCTCACATACAACTCGTGACCTTTCACCCTCCTTTTCTCTTAATTTCCATTATTTTCATAAATAAATGCCAATTATTGCCTCTTTGCCTTTTCAAAGCCTTTGCCAATTTCCTTAGCCATAATAAACCAAACAAACATCCACTAGGATGTTTTTCCCAAAATTTAGTTTGGAATACGTGTCCCATGACCTTGGTCTAATTTGTGCCTTTATTAACTTTATTACATGAACTTTTAACCTAGGGTTGTTAAAAATCACTCCCCTTAGGGGAACACTGTCCTTGACATTCAATGACAACTTCAACCAGAAAGACCACTGAAAAGAAAAACATACTGCCATGGAGATTTATAACTTAGCTCGATGCAATATTTACAATGAATAACCTACTGAAAAGTAAAACCAACATGAAAAACATGACAACATAACAACCATACTGCTTATTGGAGCTTTATAAAACAACTCATTATAGTATTTACAATAACAACAATACATAAATATGTACATATACCAAAACACCTTTGCCTTAACTGGAAAATAATGAAGGATACATAGCCCACATCTCATCAACCATCTCCCATGTAGCTTCATCGGCCCCAAAGTGCTTCCACTACGCTTTAACTTGCTTGTAACACCCTCCTCCCACATTTACCCAAGTTAACTGGTCTGTTAGGATAAACATGTGATGAGAGGCTACTACAATCTGATTCGACCTCCTAGGTAACCTTAAGGAAGTGGAACTAATACAACACAAACAATTTGACCTTATTCACATACCACAAAACCTACAGGAGCCAACCAACCCTTCCAGGTGATTAACTCGTGCAATAAATTGACACTTCACATCCATAGAGCCTCAGTCACTCCCATGACATGGGCATGCATGCGACTGGGGCCCTCTAGTCACTCTCACAACATGGGTATGCAAGCAACTGGGGTCTTTTTCAGCTAGTTATAAGCTTGCGACCCTAGATTCTATGACACCTTTTCAGGGCTAGGACTTAGGCCACTGCCCATAACTCCATGAAACTCTCAAGAATGAAATGTAACATTGAAACAATGATACAAATGAAAATACTTGAATAAAGACTTGACTGGACCCCTACTAACCATGACAGAAATTTTGTAAAACATTTCACAAATATGCATTCTATATGTCATAATAACATATCTAAGGATAGGGGTCTCATACTTATTTGAGAATCACTAAAAAACATTGATTCCTTATCATCTATTAGGCCATATATTCATTGTACATTCATTTACAAATCAAAACAGGATGAGAGCCATACATCATCACTGTCATAAAACATGCTCATAACCAGCATATAACCAAAATAAATATCAAGGATACATCAACCATAAATGTCTCATAAGAACTAGTACATTTTCTCATAAAATACCAAGGAGAAATAGTTCTCATTAATGAATGAAAAATCAAACCCAGTATGGGACTACTAGGTTCCACACAAGCTTAGATTGGCTAAGCCAAGTATCTATTCAGCTAATCACCCCCACGCCATATTTAAGGCATGAATGTCAGACTTATAACCAAAATCAAACAGGGCTTCTCGAGGCTACACTACGTCACCATTAATAATAGAACCAGGCTTTACTGTAATCCCCACCAGATCACTAGGCCATAAACAATAAGTATACAATACATGACTTTACCGCAATCCTCACCGGATCACTAGGCCAAAACAAATATGGATGCCACCAAATCTCTCCACCTACACCATGAGGAATTTGTCCATCCCAACCTCTTGGCTTTACCGTGTATCCCACCATTATTGGTCAAGGGATTCCTACGTCTATAAGGTCTCCAGCCTCTAGGCTTTACCGTGTATCCCATCTTGAGATTCCGAGGCCCAATCAAGGGTACTCACCACTAAGCTTTACCATGTATCTTGTCATTATCGATCTAGGGATTCCTAGGCTCAATCAAGGTGTCCACATTCAAGCTCTACCGTGTATCCCATCTTGGGATTCCTAGGCCTTGTGAATAATCCTGGGACCAGCCCACTTATCTTCGAGTCCGTCCGACAATCCAACTCAACCTCATACAAAAGAACCACCACACCATGGCTATCTAGAAATGGAAAGGTTAGGCCGAAAAACATTGTCACACATCGTAAAACCCATTCCCATGACAACAAGATAACCAAGAACACACATGCATAAACATGCATGCTAAATCTAGTAAGGAAATCACACATGCAAATCGACACCTACAAATAATCCCACTGTAGCTACTAGATCCTGCTCTTCCTTGCTTGGTCTCTACTTCCTCTTGCCTTATTTTCTTTTCTTGATCCAATGTTGAAGTTCTCCAAGAGAACTCTAAGTGTCCAAGAGTGTGTGGGAGAGAGAATAGAGAGAGAACTCCAAAACTAAACTGAACAAAAGCCATGAATTGATTCCCATAAGCCTTTTTATTAATGAGGCTCTATTTTCTTCATTTTCCATTATTTTCCTTCATTTTCCTCCTCACATGAAACCTGCAAACTTTCACCTTCCTTTTCCCCTAATTTCCTTTATTTTCATAAGTAAATGCCAATAAATTCCACTTTTCCTTTCCAAATCCTTTTCCATTTCCTTTTCCAATTTCCTTAGCCATATTAAACCAAATTATTAACACCCACACTAGGATGTCTTGCCCAACATTTATCTTGGAATAAGTGTCCCATAATCGTGGTTATTATATTTATCCTTTATTAATTTTATTTACATGGAATTTTCACCAGGGATATTACAGAGCCCTCCCCCTTGGGGGAACACCATCCTCGGTGTTAAATGATACCTACAACCAACAAGATTGCTATAAGAAAAACATAATGCCGATGGATCTTTATAACTTAGATCATTGCAGCATTTGCAATGATCAACCTGCTGAGAAGCAAACCAACATGACATCATAATAAGATGACACCCATAATGACATGAAACTCATACCACTTATTGGAGTTTTATAACACATCTCATGGCATTATTTACATCCATATACATATGTACATATACCAAAACATCACACCAAAACATATACCAAAAACATTCACTCAACTAGAGAATAATGAAGGATACATAGCCTGCATCTGATCCGCCATCTCCCATGTAGATTCATTAGGCCCAAAGTGCTTCCATTGCACTTTAACCTACTCGATTGCTCAGTTTCATGGCATAAGCACCTTTCTCTGCAATATACACTATGGTTCCGGTTGGAATTCTCCTTCTGGATCCACCTGCAATACATACCAGTCAATCACATGATCAACATCTTTAACATACTTCTTAAGAAATGACACATGGAAAACATCATAGGATTTTCACTATTGGAGGTAGTGCAAGTCGATAGGATAATAGTACGATTCTTTCAAGTATCTTAAATGTTCCACAAAACCAAGGTGCCATCTTGGCATAAGATCTAATCCACAAAGAACTTTTCTTTGGCTTGATGCACAAGTACACTTGTTCTCCAACTTGAAACTCCTTAAACAACCTGCTTTAATCTGCATAGATTTTCTATTTGTGTTGTGTTTCCTTTAGATTCTTCTTGATTACCTACATTTCTTGTTCCATTTCTACTAACATGTTTGGTCCAATCAATACACTTTTCACCTAGTCACTCCAATTGATGGGAGTATTACAAATCCAGCCATAGATTTCCTCAAACTGACTCATCCTCAAAGACTCCTGGTAACCATTATTATAAACGAACTCAACCAACGGAAGATACTCCTCCCATCTCTTATGATGATGCATCACATACATCCTCAACATGTCCTCTAATATTCAGTTGACCCTCTATGTCTGTCCATCTGTCTATGGATGATAAGTTGTGCTGAATTGCAACTCTATACTCAAACCTGCAAACAACTATTTCCAAAATCCATAAGTGAACTTTGCATCCCTGTCTGACACAATCTTCTTTGAAATACCATGCAATCTGACCACATCTCTGATGAAGACCTATGCTACGTCACTAGCTAATTAAGTATACTTCACTGGAATGAAGTGCACTACGTTTGTCAACTTTTCCACCACAACCATCATGGAATCCCATTGTCTAGATTTCCTTGGAAAAACTTTAATGAAGTCCATGGAAATGACCTCCCATTCCCACTCTGGAATCGAAATTGACTGTAGTAATCCACCTGGATGTTTACACCCTACCTTCACCTGCTGATAGTCCAAGCACCTAGCCACAAACTCTGCCACATCCTTCTTCAGATTTGGCCAATATAGAACTTCTTCATTGCAGTCAATGTCTTCTTATATACTGGGTGTCCTGAATACAGTTTCACATGAAACTCCCTCAAGATAATCTTCTTCATTAGAGGAAATTTTAGATGAAAAGTGCCCATGAAATTTTCACATAATTTTCACATCATAATGTGTAAACCAATCAAAGTCCTTTAAATTTAAAAAGAGGTACATGTAAATATTTTGGAGGGAAAAGATGAAAAACTACTTTTTTTTTTTAATTGTATTTTTGGCTTATCACCTTATAGGTTTACTCATATTTCAAGTGTATACAATCATTGGATGTGGAATTAAACTCCGCATCCAACGAGTACCCATCCTGAATAATTTTGAAAAGACCCACATTGATAAAAAATGAAGATACATTAAAAAAGTGTGTTGAACACACTTTTTAAATGTATCTTCAATTTTTATTAATGTGGACCTTCTCAAAAGTATGCATGATGGGTACTCGTTGGATGCAGAATTTAATTCCACATCCAATGATTGTCTACACTTGAAATATGAGTAAGCCTATAAGGAGATAATCCATAAATACAATTTAAAAAGTAGTTTTTGTATTTTCTCTCCAAACTTCATAACTCTTATTTTATTATTTTTCCTTAGGAGGCCACTTTTAGGCTAAAATTTCCTCTAATGGATATCACTACTGTCTTGCATATATATCATATCCCTAAATCTGATCAAGTCATCTGTTGAGAGATGATAGTCCACACCATGTGCACCTGTACCACTACCTATACCTATACATGTACTTTGCTGTAATGTGTGCCTGACCTCCATGTACCTGTTATCTTGCTAACCTACCTATAAGATCTAATCGTGAAGATCTGTCCCATAAGAACTCATATTTTCTATATGATTCACCTGTATTCACCCACTAAGAGTATCTGCAAGCCTATTCTCTTTACCCTTGATGTACCTGATCTCAAATTCAAACTCACTAATCGTGGCTAACCATCTAGCTTGCATGGTATTTATATTCAATTGGTCAAATAGGTACCTCAACCCAGTGTGATAACTCATCAATAGAAACCTCCCGCCAAGAAGATATTGTCTCCACATCTTCAATGCATGAATGATCATTTCTAACTCAAGATCATGTGTCAGATAGTTCTTCTCATGCTCATTTTGTTTCTGTGACTCATAACATACTACTTGTCCCTTCTGCATAAGTACTTCACCAAGTCCTCTCTTGCAAGCATCGGTACATACCACAAACTCTTTGTTTGGATCTATAATCTTTAACATTGGAGTGTTTTTCAACAACTGTTTCAATTGTTCAAAACTTGCTACAAATTCCTTTGTCCATTAAATTTTTTTACCTTTTCTCTGTAGTGACATAATAGGATATGCAATCTAGGATAATTTCTTGATGAACCTCCTATAATAACCTGCTAATCCCATAAATGATCTTACCTCTTCCACATTTCTAGGAGATTCCCACTCCATGATGGATCTTGTCTTCTTTGGATCTACTGCTATGCCTTCCTTGGAGACCACATGTCCCAAGTAATGCACCTATGTCTGCAAGAAATTGCATTTACTAAGCTTAGCATACAACTAATTCTCTCTCAACAATCTCAATGCTGCTACTAAATGCTCGACATTCTCTTCCTCATTCTTAGAATATATCAATATGTCATCAATGAATACAATAACAAACTTGGCTAGATAAGGATGCAGCACACTATTCATCAAGCACATAAAGGTAGCTAGAGGATTAGTCAAACAAAATGGAACTACAACAAACTCATAATGCCTATACTGGGTCCAAAAAAAAGTCTTGTAAATATCCTCTTCCTTGATGCATACCTGATGATATCTAAATCTTAGATAAATATTTGATAACACTGTTGCTCCCTTCAACTGATCAAACAAGTCATCAATCCTCGACAACGGATACTTATTCTTAATGGTCACCTTATTAAACTTCCTGTAATCAATGCATATCCTCAGAGTACCATACTTCTTCTTCACAAACAATACTGGTGCAACCCAGGGCGATACACTTGGCCTAATGTATCCCTTGTCAAGCATTTCCTTCAATTATAGCTTCAACTCTACTAACGATGGAGTGTTCATCCTGTACGATGCCTTTGATGTTGGTTCTGCCCTTGGTACACATCTTGAAACTGTTGTAAAATTGGGTAATTTCTCAATACCTCTACATCCTCATCCTCCTTACCTTTGTCACTAGAGATATGTACTAGAAATAATACACCCTTTTCTGTGACTATGCTTTTCCTACATAGCTATCACCATCCTAACTGATGTTGCCTTCTTGTTACCATGTAAGATTATTTTCTCTCCATTGTCATCCAGGCATTCAATAGATTCATCATAACAATCCACCTTGGTCCTATGCAGATACAACCAATTCATACTAAAATTCATATTGTATGATCCCAACTAAAATGCATTGAAGTGCTGATGTAGGCATATCATTCAGTTAAAATGCACAAGCTCTTACCCAATGATGAACTCTCTTCTTTGAACTTGTAGCCAACTATACTAACCAAGATTCTACATACAATTATTTATTCAAACCACACTTATCCACCAAATTAGGGTTAACATAACTATAATTAGATCTAGGGTCAATCAAAATAGAAACAACTTGATCACAAATCTTATCGTCCATCTCAATGATAGATGCTTGGTGATCTTCCTTCCTATTATCAAGCACTGCATAGATATGAGGAATGCTCTATATGACAACCCCAACAGCCTGCCCCTCCTGTGCACTATAAATATGAGGCATACCACCCTGATAATGTGGAATATCTCCCTTGAGATGCTCTTTACCACATATCCAACACTCCAACAGTTTGGTACCATCACCTCTATTTTGTCGTCGTGATCCATGTCCATGTCTAGCTACATTGAACTTCTTGTATGGTACAAGATTCTCTTTCTCTTCTGCATTCTGAGGCCTTGTTCTTTTTGGCTTCCATTTACCTCTAGCTTTGTCCTTTCCTTTCCAACCTTGCTGAGATTTTTTCTTACATTTAGACTGTTCATAGAAATGCTTCAATTTCCCAATAACTTCCTCTAATGACCTAGGCTCATCATTCTCAATCTGATCTCAATAGCTCCAAGAACTTAGTCATATACTCCTCATCTGTCATCGATCCCATCTTAAGCTAATATAATTCATGCCAAATCAACTCCTTTGTCTTAATGTCTTTGACCCGCTTCACATCTTCACACCAAATGTTTGCTCTACCTTTCAGGTTGAAGATAGATACTCTGGCATTCATATTATTTGTGTGAATATGGAACTCAAATAAATTCTTCATCCCAAGTAACCAAACCTCTTCATCCTCTAGCTTCTTTAAATCTCCATCAAAGGTAGGTGGCTTAGGTTCTTAAACTCATCTGAAAAATATCCCCTGTCACTCCTCTTGTAAGGATGATAATGATGAAGATAATAGTGTCTGTCAAAAGAAGCACTAGAATAGTACCTGTGCCATTCACCTCTTTGATCCACAACATCCAAGAACCTACCATATCTAACCATGTCATCTCTATCTGGCTTATTCCCACCATGAGATCTACTTCCATATGCCCCATTAGTCATATTTTCATGTCCATGGCTGGTTCGAAGTGACCCCTATATCTGCAAGTTTGACAAACTCAAAAGGATTACTACATTGACTTCTGTTTGTTTCTCCTGTGCCTGCATGATTCTTTAATTATCTACCTTTCAACTCCTTATTTCCTCCTTCAAGCTTTTCAATGTGTCTTCTAAGTTAGAAGAGTTCCCAACACCATGCTACTCATCTGATACATAAGGAGAGTCTTGTGAACTGTTGTCTACCATATTTCTAGTCATATTAATCTCTTTCCTGCCAAACATACCTTTATGTCAGGTAAAACAAAATATAAACATAATCAACATACCACAATGTAGCTTGGGGAGGATATCTCGTTTGCAAGATCCACTAGATTAGAAAAATTCATGTATAAACATAATCATAACAACATATAGATATCATCCTAACCGTAGTCCAATCATCAATGCATGACCATATAAACCACACATCAATAATCTCATGCATGAAAACTATACTCATATCTATGTATGCATAATAAACATATGGATGACATGCATGCATATACGATACATACAAACAATGACGTGCATAATGAGTGCATAACCAACCTATACTCATGATAAACACATCCAACCACACACCATCCACTTTCCCATGGTGACATTACTAAAACCATGACCAACACCATGCATATGCAAAAAGCACATATACCACAAGTATAAGAAACTCATATGCACCTGACATGAATGCATGACCAACACACACTGCTCATCTAGTCCAAGGGGTGAACCATGCCCTAATACCACTCTCTAACACCCTCCACCCACATTTACCAAAGTTAACCGGTCCACTAGGATAAACATGTGATGAGAGGCTAATACAATATGATTCAACCTCGTAGGTCACCTTAAGGAAGTGGAACTGACACAACACAACCAATCTGACCTTCTACACATACCACAGAACCTACAGGAGCCAACCAACCCTTCCAGGTGGTCAACCCCTACAACAACTTGACACTTCACTGCCCTAGAGCCTTAGTCGCTCCCATGACATTGGCATGCATGCGATTGGGGCCATCTCATTGTTCTCACAACATGGTCATGCAATCGACTTAGGTCTTTTTCATGTGGTTCTATGCAAATGACCCCAGATTATGTGCCACATTTTTAGGGACAGGACTCAGGCCACTATATAGAACTCCATGAAACTTTCAAGAATGAAAATTGACATTGAAACGATTATAAAAATTCAAATACTTGAACAAAGACTTGACTAAACCACTACTAGACATGACAACTATTTCGTCAAACATGTCACAAATATGCATTCTACAGGTCATGACAATAGATCTGAGATAGGGGTATTATACTTATTTGAGAATCGCTAAGAAGTATTGATATCTTATCACATTAATTGCATCTTCATCTATCATGTACTGCACTTCTCCCATATCTACTCAAGTAACCGACTAACCGGGGTAAACATGTGACGAGAAGTTACCATTATATGATTTAATATCCTAAGTGACCTTAAGGAAGTGGAATCAATGAAAACACACCATATTAGAGCTTCCAAATCAACAACAGGACTCCCAAGAACCATCCCAACCACTCAGGTAGCCAATCACTACGTCACTAAACTATTAGACCACTAAACCCTTGGATGGTCCCTTGATATGGGCAAGGGTGCGTTTGAGGACCTTTGGATGCATGCACAACATGGAAATGCCAACATCTAGGGACATTTCTACCTAGTACTATGTCTGGGTCCCTGGGATTAGAGCCACTTTTTCAGGCTTAGAGTCGAGGTCACTGCCCAAGACTTAGTGACAGTTTCAAAATCCATAATTTACATAATGACAAGACTTACAAATCAAAACTGACTCCAAGACTAGGCTTGACCATCCCCAACTGGGACTGGCATTCTATCAAACACATGGAATCAATGTAATCTACAGGAAATGAATACAATACAGAGCATGAAATACTAATAACTCATATGAGACTCTACAAGAAGGATCACCACCCTCTTCTTTTAACTGTTTTGACAACAATTAGGTCTTGTATGCATTATCCTTTTAGTTACAAGTAAATACATGAAATAACCATAACTCATAACCATTCTTATAACTAGCATTAAACCATGAAAGTAACAATGAACTTAGATTTTATTATACATAGGAAAATTTGACTAGGTTCGAGACTTCTATGTACCACCTAATCATAGACATGGCTGAACCAAGTATTTCTTTCAGCCAGTCACCCCTGTGCCATATTCCAAGCATGAATGTGGGATATCATGGATAAACCAATCCAAAAACAACTAAGGGAATCCAGAGGTTAAACCACCTCCACCCTCACCAAACCGTGATCTCACCAAAATCAACACCAAGATCACAAAACCAAATCGAGCTTGGAATGCCTCTGGACTCCATCACTATCCTTGATGATTTTTCTGTCTCCTTTTCTCTCAAGATTTACCGTAATCTACACCCGATCACTAGGCCCTAAACTGAGACACTAGTGTCTTAGGTTTTATCACAATCCATATTGGATCACGAGGCCCTAAGCTAAGACTCCACCCTTAGGATTTATGCTTATCTTGCCAAAACTGGTCAATAGATTCCTAGGCCTTTCAAAATTTTTTTCAAACCCCCTCCACTATGGATTCCGAAACCATCTGACAATTCCAAAGCTCAAAATTGAGAAAAACATCCTATCACACCATGGCTATATGAAAAAAGGCAAGGCTAGGATGAAAACCACTATCATAACCTGACAAAACCATGCCACCGACAATAACAGAACCATATACCAACATGAAAAACCATGCATGTCAAAACCATCTAGGAAATCTCACATGTAATATGTTACCTGCAAGTATTTCTGCTAAAGCTGCTTGATTCTGCTCCTCCTTGCTTGATCTTT
Organism: Pinus tabuliformis; assembly: GCA_031772625.1. Classification (NCBI taxonomy): domain Eukaryota; kingdom Viridiplantae; phylum Streptophyta; class Pinopsida; order Pinales; family Pinaceae; genus Pinus; species Pinus tabuliformis. The sequence goes on from CM062816.1 coordinate 725,736,344, forward strand.
CCTTTCCATCATTTTCCTTGTCCTTCCTTTACTTTCTTTTTCCTCCCTTGCTCCCAAGCTGAGAAAAATATCGAGCAAAAGCTTAGCACTGACAAAATCTTTGCAACTGGTTCTCAGAAGGCTTTTTATTAATGAGGCCTCTATTTTCTTCATTTTCCTCCTCACATGCACCCTGTGAATTTTCACCTTCTTTTCTCCTCTTTTCCTTTATTTTCATAAATAAATGTGCCAAAATACCTTTATTCATTTTGAATTCCTTTTCCATTGCCTTTGCCAAATTATTTTAGCCATAATAACTTAAACGAACACCCACTAGTATGTCTTTTCCCACCGTTCAAATTGGAATAAGTGTCCCTTAACCGTGGTCTTATTTTTCCTTTATTAAATTTTACTACATGAACTTTTAACCAGGGGCTGTTATAGACTCTTCCTCCTTGGGGAACACTATCCTCAGTGTTAAACCACTCCAAGACTTCAGCAAAACCACTGAAAAGAAAACATACTATCCATGGAGCTTTATTACTTAACTCATTGCAGTATTTACAATGACTGCTACTAAAACATGATAAACATACTGTTTATTGGAACTTTGTAGCAAAACTCATTACGATATTTACATTAACAAGAACATATACTTATACACATTTTCTTCAACCAACAAATAACCATACTATCTATGGAGCTTTATAAATCAAATCGATACAATATTTATAATAATACACACATATACACATATTCACATTTTCTCAACCAACAAATAAAAGGATATGATGCCTGCATCCACAATAATGGAGTCAAGAGGTCCGCACATCCACCCTCAAAGTAATACTAGGATTCACCTCCTTCCCAGGAAATCCAGAATCCACTACAAGGTTAAACATGAATCTAATGTCCAACACTATAATCCTGTTCCACTTTTCCTCCCAGTGAACAGTTACCAACTCATTGTTCCAGGGCGCACTCCCAATGTGCATCTGATTCCATCTGGAAATGTTGATGACAAAAAAAAATCCATCCCCGACCTTCCCTTCTCTACTATACTGTCCTTTAGGCAATTTAGTCACCCCCTTCTATGCAGTCACTCACCTTCCAAGTTCCCCGACATCCCCTATCTCGGGCAATCCATCCCTTGGAAAGGCTTCCTCACATCATAATGTCAACAATCAAGGCATATCCCTGCCTCAAAACCATCATACAGGTCATAGGATGCTCATGGAAATCAATGGACACTATTTGGTATCGGTGTCCCACAATAGCCCTTCTCATGAATACTTTACCAGCATATTGCTACCTGTTCCTGTTTCTTTCACTGTTGCTGTTGATTCTTGCAGTTGGTTTAAACCACCTAACCGGGTATTTCCGTGCTTCCTGTACCAAGCATGTAACTTCCATTAGATTTAAAATAAATTGAAATAACTTCAAATCATAACTCATTGGTGGCCTGTCAATAAGATACACTTGCAATTTTATTTGCTTCCTGTCACAACAAGTCGAACTAGCATCTTTAATCAAATCATCATGTATAAACATATCACATTAGGTTAGCTCAAAACACAACCATTATAGATCAAAATCATAAATAACATGTAACCATCATAAACTATAATCTTAGATCACATATGATCACCATAGACTAGAATCATAAATCTCATGCATAATAAAACTGAATAAAATATTGATACTTATCATTTAATCAATCCTTAGCTTCTAACTTTGTCCTTATTTCGTATGCATGCCGGATTGGTTTCCGCACTCGACAAACTCCTAGTACCTTCTCCTCAACCATGTACACATACACATAGTGTAAAACACACATATACAACCACACATGACATACAAGACCATGCAATACATCCACCTACACCTAGAATACCACACATACACCTACACCGAATGTACAACACAACACAATACATACTCCTACATACACCTACACCCCATGTATAACACAACACATTACATACTGCTACATCCATTGTACACCACCACACAATGAATACACCTACACCTGATGTACAATACAATACATATATGTACACAAGAGCACAACACAACAATTAAACATGTCACAATACCACGACTACACAATGCACATACATAGTATGACATGCCCGCAACATAACATGTACGACATGAAAACAATGCCAGATGTACACTAGTACCATATGTATAACATGTACACATTACCACTTGTACAAAACTCCACCTGGACGATGTGTATACAACACCACATGTATACGACACCATCCGCACAATGTGTACACGACACCGCATGTACACAACACCATATGCACGACATGTACACATCACCACCTGCACACCGCACCATAAGTACAGCATGTACACTGGACCACATGCTTACAACACCACTTGTACAATCATGCACACAACACCATATGTAGATAGAACCACATGTACAACATGCACACAACACCATATGTACATAGCATTGCATATACACCATGTACATAGCACCCTATGTACACAACACTACATATCCAACATGCGCACAACACCATATGCACACAACGGCGCATATCCATCATGCACACAATACAATATGTACACAAAACTGCATATCTGACATGTACATAACACCATCTATATCTGGCACTACATATGCAATATTCACACAACACCATCTGTACCACCTTGTACATAACATTTCATAAACAACATGTAAACACACTATCTATACACCACACCGCATGCACACAACATCACAGATGCAACATGTACAACATATACAATATATGCACAACAATAGTATTGCACATCCAAAACCACACTCTCTCTACCAGACAACCTTTCTTCTAGTGTCTCTCCGCTATCCATTCTTATCCTAGTATGCCACAGATGTCATTGCTTTCATTCAACTGGCGTATCTCTCAGAATTACCTGTCATAATATAAACATAGTCATATCATAATCACATAATATCAATTCATATCCACATGATACTGACCTCAAAGATTTGTCAGGCTACTCTTCCCATTTGATTCCTCATGAACCAAGAATCTCTTCGTGCCATTCACCTGTAGAAGAAATCCTTCCTCCACAAGAATAATTCTTGATGACCCTGTCAGAAAATGGTATACACAAACACACACACACACGTCAACATAAAAAAATCATGATTCTTTCAGACAACGACATACATACATAAATATATACATGCATATATATAAACATTAACATAAACATGATCACAACATAATTAGCAAATATCATAAGGTCAAGGTTAATAGAACTCCCTTTATCCATGCACACCATGCACAACATTAAGAACAATAGTTTCCAACATAGCCAAGGCATTTGATGCCTCAGATCCATTTACTTCACCTTTATTTTTACCTTTCTCATGATTGTACAACTATTGTCCATTTACACCAATGGACCTAACAATTCCAACCGGTTTTCATAATCTTACAGTCAACTTCCCTTATGCACTGAGCTTCATTTGGGTCTTACATTACCTACTAGGTTTTATTCATCACTTCCTGAGATTGTTAAATTTACTCTTTCCCAAACTAATTCCCAAGACTCTCAAACATAAAAGGCAAGAACAAAAGCAAAAAAAAAATCATGAAAACGAATAACAATACGACACCACAAACAAAGTGGTATGGCCATACACTAGACATAGACAAAGTTGCAAATCAAGTGCAAACAAAGCACAAAGAATCAAAATCACAAGGCTCTCAACTGACACCATGACTCAATCCCCATGGTTCCCAGTGCTTCCAAGGAAAGCTCAACCTGAGCATTCTTTAGAATTTCATGGCAGTCTCTTTGCCATGCAATCCCCTACATCATATTGCCATAAACACATAATTGTCATTACATAAATAAACATAATAATACACTAGTTACCTTACCTTTATGTGCCAAGTACGTTTGTTGCAACTAAACACATCCCCGCGATATCTCAAGGGATTTCAATCCTTTGATGAATCTAGCCATAACTAGAACTAGCCATTATACCTGTCAAATACATATTTATGATTATAACACATATCATCATAATGCCAAACAAATTCAAGATTAAGAAGACTTTTTGTATTCAAAGCATTCATTTGTCTGAAATTGCAGTTTCTAAACATAGCCAAAGGAATTTTTACCTAGTTCCTTTCTTTTACCTTTTCCTTACTGCAATTGAGTCTTACTATGCACTATCACATCACCCAAATGTTAGTTATATATACACTTAAAGTATTACCTTTTCATGCTAATACCAATCATGTTGCCATGCAACTACTCACACATGTCATTCTCACATTCCAAAGATTAAGGCATCATGTTTATGAATTTGAAATCAACCTTTACCAAGTCTAACAACCATGTCATACTCAACAATCAACTCACACTCACGAGTCATAATACATAATGCTACAACTATCACCTACTTACACTCAAGTACATATCAATTGTCTCAAGACATATGTGTTGGTACAACCATCTTAAAACAAGATCATTTTGGCAATAAATGTTATAGACACACACTCATGTCATGCAAGTAATCAAACATTCAGACAACAGATAGATGACATAATAGACACCAAACACTCAAACACCAAATAAAAGCCATAGTCAAACATTCAAACACCAAATAGATGACATAAGAAAACTCATACCTTAATGTATCTTAGGGAAGGCTATCTTGTCTACACAACCAATGTAGATTAGCACAATATAACTTCACAACATATTAACTCAAACATAAATAAGGTCATGATGTCCATAACAATAACTAGATAACATGATCACACCATAAAATCATAAACAATTGTCATTCGTGCCTAACAATCACATATGCACAATCAATCTAGATTAGTACAACACCATATCACCAATATGTCGACTCATAATTGAATATCAAAACCATAACCATCTGCATAGGCCAATTCAGGTTAACACAATACATATAACATCAAGGTATTACATTAAATAACCCTAATCATCAAGATAACTATCATATAACATACTCATCAACAACATATAACATAATCATTAAGTTATTTAACATAAAACAACAATATAAATGCATACAACCACAAGTTACTATCATTCATGACTATCAGACACATTTGCATATGACTACACTAATCAACTAGCATCTATCATGTATGTAACCCTAACAAAAATAAAATGACAAGTATATAAGTAACCCTAATTCTTATAACAACCATTAACCACATTCCTGCATGCCAAACATATAACACATGTATGCCGATCTTCTCTTATCCCAAGTTCTAATATCGTAACCTCATTCTGATGATCTACATCTCTTGCTCTATCTCAGCCAACACATCAGCGTCGTAACAACCAACAACATCATGATGATCTAAAATGCATACAATGACCTTACAATGCATGTTCGACCTACTATACATGCATAACTATAACCATGAAAATGTATGCATAATAACATATGGACACTGAAATTCATAACAAATGCGTATACAATTGACATGCATTCATGACTAAAGCATCCCAACAATATCATCATCAAAATTCACATGGAGACATCACTAAAACCATGATCAACACCATGCATATGCAACAAGCATATAGACCACAAGGATGAGCAACACATGTGGAACTGACATGAATGCGTGAATAACACACCATACATCCAATGCAAGGGGTGAACCATGCTTTGATACAACTTTGTGGTATCAGATATGACCCAAAGGGAGTGCAAACCATTATGATACCACTCTGTAACTCCCTCCTCCCACATCTACCCAAGTAACTGGCCAAATGGGGTAAACATGTGACGATAAGTTACCTTGATATGATTCAACCTCCTTAGTGACCTTAAGGAAGTGGAATCGACAAAAAGACACCATATAAGACCTTCCTCATCTGTAACAAGACTCCCAGGAAACATCCCAACCACTCAAGTAGCTATCCCCTGGGTCCCACTAAACCCCTAGATGCTCCCTTGATATGGGCAAGGGTGCGTTTGAGAACCTTTGGACGCATGCACAACATGGGTATGCCAACATCCAAGGGCCTTTTTGCCTTGTACTGTACCTACATCCCTAGGATTTGAGCCAATTGTTTAGGCCCAGAGCCTAGGTCACTGCCCAAAACTCAGTCTCACTTTCAGAATCCATAATTTACATAATGATAAGACTTATAAATCAAAACTAACTCCAGGACTAGGCCTGACCATCCCTAACTAGGACTGACATTTTGTCAAACAATTGGCACCAATGCAATCTACAGGAAATGAATAGAGGATAGAGCATGAATGAATAATAACTCATACGAGACTTGACAAGAAGGATTACCACCCTCTTCTTTTAACTATTTTGACATCAATTAGGTCTTGCATCCATTATCCTTTCAGTTACAAGTAAATACATGAAATAACAATTATAATAACTAGTCATAACCATGCATATAATAAACATTAAACTAAGAAAATAACAATGATATAACAACCATTAAAACCACATATTAATAAGTACAAAAGCAAGAGAACTTATCTTTTATTAAACATAGGCAAATCCGACTAGGTTCGGGACTTCCACGTACCACCCAACCATAGACATGCCTGAACCAAATATTTCTTCCAACCACTCACACTCATGCCATATTCCAAGCATGAATGTGGGATCTCATGGATAAACCAATCCAAAAACAACCAAGGGAATCTAGAGGTTAAACCACCTCCACCCTCACCAAACCGTGATCTCACCAAAATCAGCACCGAGATCACAAAACAAAACCAAGCTTGGAATGCCTCCAGAATCCATCACTATCCTTGAGGAATTTTCTATCTCCTTTTCTCTCAGGCTTTGCCACAATCTACATCGGATCACTAGGTCCTAAACCAAGACATAAGTCTCTTAGGATTTACCACAATCCACACTGGATCACTAGGCCCTAAACCGAGACTCCACCCTTAGGATTTACTGTGTATCCTGTCAAAACCGGTCAAGGGATTCCTAGACCTTTGGGAATTTTCCTAAGACCACCTCTGCCCTGGATTCTGAAATCATCCTGTAATTCCAAAGCTCAAAAATGAGAAAAAAATCCCATCACACCATGTCTATTTGGAAAAAGGAAAGGCTAGGTAGAAAACCACTGTCATAACAGGGCAAAAACCATTCCACCAACAATAAGAGAACCATATACCAACATACAAAGCCATGCATGTCAAAACCAACTCGGAAATCACACATGCAATCTGTTACATGCAAGTATTCCTATTGAATTTGCTTGATCCTACTCTTCCTTGCTTGATCTTTGATTTCCTTCCTTTTCGTTGTCCTTCCTTTGCTTAATTTTCCCTTATTTTCTCCCAAGCTGAGAAAAATCTTAACATTGAAAAAATATTTCCAACTGGTTCTTAGAAGCCTTTTTATCAATGGGGCCTCCATTTTCTTCATTTTCCATTATTTTCCTTCAATTTCCTCCTCTCATGCAACCTGTGACATTTCAGCTTCCTTTTCCCCTCTTTTCCTTTATTTTCATAAATAAATGTTGCAAATACCTTTTTTCCTTTGTAATGCCTTTGTCATTGCCTTTGCCAAATTCCTTTAGCCATAATAACTGAAATGAATACCCACTAGGATGTTTTTCCCAACACTCAGCTTGGAATAAGTGTCCTTAACTGTGGTATTATTTTTCCCTTATTAAATTTTACTACATGAACTTTTAGCCAGGGGTTGTTAAATATTAGGTCATATATTCATTGTACATTCATTTAAAAATAAAAACATGATGAGATCCATACATCATCACTATCATAAAAAATGCTCATAACCAACATATAACCAACATAAATATGAAGGATATATCAACCATAAATGTCTCATATGAACCAATACATTTTCACATAAAATACCAAGGAGAAATAGTTGTCATTAATGAATGTAAAAGCCAACCCAGTATGGGACTACTATGTTCCACCAGACCATAGATTGGCTGAGTCAAGTCTCTCTTCAACCAATCACCCCCATGCCATATTTGAAGCATGAATGTGGGAATTATAACCAAAATCAACTAGGGATTCCGGAGGCTACACCACGTCACCATCAACAATAGAACCAGGATTTACCACAATCCACACCAGATCTCTAGGCCATAAACAATAAACATAGAATACTGGGATTTACCACAATCCTCACGAATCACTAGGCGAAAAAAAGCATGAATGCCACAACATCTCTCGACCTACACTGTGAGTAATTTTTCCATCCCAACCTCTCAACTTTACCGCGTATCCCACCATTACCGGTCAAGGGATTCCTAGGCCTACAAGGTCTCCACCCTGTGGTATTTACCGTGCATCCCATCCCGAGATTCCTAGGCCCAATCAATGTTACCACTGAGATTTACCGTGTATCCCAACGTTACTGGTTAAGGGATTCCCAGGCTTAATCCAAGTGTTCACATTCAAGCTTTACCATGTATCCCATCCCATGATTCCTAGGCCTTGTGAATAATCCTGGGACCACAACACCCAACTTCGAGTCCATTCGACAATCCATCTCAACCTCATACAAAAGAACCCACCACACCATGACTATCTTGAAATTGAAAGGCTAGGCTAAAAAACACCATCACACTTGGGAAAACCCATGCCCATGACAACAAGAGAACCAAGAAAACACATGCATAACCATGCATGCTAAATCTAGCAAGGAAATCACACATGAAAATTGACGCCTGAGAATAATCCTGATGTAGCTACTAGATCCTACTCTTCCTTGCTTATTCTCTGCTTCCTCTTTCCTTCTTTTCCTTTCTTGATCCAATGTTGAAGTGCTCCAAGAAAACTCTAAGTGTCAAAGAGTGAGAGAGGGAGAGAATAAAGAGAGAGCTCCAAAACTGAACTGACCAAAAACCATGAACTGATCCTTAGAATAATTTTTATTAATAATGCTTCTATTTTCTTCACTTTCCATTATTTTCCTTCATTTTCCTCCTCAAGTGAAACCTGTGACCTTTCACCTTCCTTTTCTCCCAATTTCCTTTATTTTCATAAATAAATGCCAATAAATTCCACGTTTCCTTTCCAAAGCCTTTGTCATTTCCTTAGCCATATTAAACCAAATGAACACCGACACTAGGATGTCTTTCCCAGCATTCAACTTGGAATAAGTGTCCCATAACCGTATTTTTTCCTTTATTAGCTTTATTTACATGGAATTTTCACCAGGTATGTTACATTTCTCAATTTCTTGTTCCAAAGCATGAGTTGTTTCTGTTGCAAAATGCACTGACGTTTCAGATAGAAGTATCCTTCTGGATCCACCTACAATACATAACAATAAATCACACCATTATTATTAATTATTAGGTCTCGTACCATTTACCTTAATAATAATTTATTTATTTTTACGAATTAAACTATTATAATAATTTTGACCCCTGTCCTTGAGTCAAACTAGCCGTTAGAAATGATAGCTGTTGGAGGCTCCACTCAGACTATTTAGCATGATGAGCTAGATCTGTTTCTTCAACTTGTCCTGACGATGAACCACACTAGTTGGTTCGAAACATGTCACAAATGAGATTCCATGTGATTTTCGCAGAAGAATCTTTCTCTAACTTGATATGGATCACAGAAGCCTAAACTCTATTAATAAATCACATGATCAACATCTTTCACATATCTTTTAAGAAATGAAACATGGAAAACATCATGGAAATTCACTGTCAGAGGTAGTGCAAGTTTGTAGGCCACTGGTCCAATCCTATCAAGGATCTCAAAAGTCCTGCAATATCGAGGTTCTAACTTCACACATGACCTAATCCTCAAGGAGATCTTCTTGGGTTTGATGCACAAGTGCACATGTTCCCCAACCTGAAGCTCCTTAAATGCCCTGTGTTGATCTGCATAATTCGGTTGTCTATGCCTTTAGATTCTTCTTGATAACCTACATTTCTTGTTCCATCTTTGTCAACATGTCGGATCCTATTAATGCTCTATTCACTATATCACTCCATCTGATGGGAGTATTATAACTCTGCCCATAAAGGTCCTCAAACATACTCATCCTAAGTGAATCCTGACACCCATTGTTGTAAGAAAATTCAACCAGTGAAAGATACTCTTTCCATGTCCTCTACTAGTGCATAACATACATTCTCAACATGTCCTCCAAAATCCAATTGACCCTCTTTGTCTATCCACCTTTCTGTGGATGATAAGATATACTGAAGGCTAACTCTATAAAAAAACATGCAAATAACTCCTTCCAAAACCTGGAAGTGAACTTAGCATCTCTGTTTGACATAATCTTCTTCGGATCCTCATGTATCCTCACTATATCCTTGATGAAGGCCTGTGCTACCTCATTATATGAATAAGTAGACTTATCTAGAATAAAATGAGCTACATTAGTGAACTTGACAACCACAACCATGATGGAATCATGTTGTCTAGATTTTCTCAACAAAACTGTAATGAATTGCATGGAAATGACCTCCCATTTCCCTTCTGTAATCAAAATCAATTGTAGTAAACCACCTTGATTTTTGCGCTCTTCCTTTGCCTCTTGAAAATGAAAACATATAGCCACAAACCTTGCCACTTCCTTCTTGAAATTCACCCAACAGTAGTACTTCTTAACCGTTGTTAATGTCTTATGATATCTTGGATGGCTTGAATACGGAATAACGTGAAATTCCCTCAAGATAATCTTCTTCAGCTCACTGTTGTCCGACACATAGATCCTATCCCCAAATTTGACAAAACCATCTGCTGTGAGATGATAATCCACATCCTGTTCACTTGTACCCTACTGTTGTAACCTGTGCTTAAGCTCCCTTTACCTTTCATCTTGTTGGCCTGCCTGTAAGATACGATCTTGTAAATTTATCCCGTATGAAATCATAGTTGCTCTATGATTTACCTTCTCATTTTTTCTAAGAGAATTTGTAACCTTGTTCTCCTTACCCTTGATGTACCTGATCTTGATGTCAAACTCACTGAGCATGGAAAACCACCTGGCTTGCTTGACATTCAAATTAGGTTGGTCAAACAATTACCTTAGCCCACTATGATCAGCCATTAGAATGAACCTCCTACTAAGAAGATAGTGCATCCACATCTTTAATGCATGAATAATCATTGCAAACTCAAGATCTTGTGTCACGTGGTTCTTGTTGAGAAATGGAAACAATAAATTCCAATTTAATTTGTCCTTGAATTAAACTGAGAATTAAAATCGAATTCTATTCTCATAGAAACTTATAAATAGTTAATTAAGTTTAATTAACTTAATTAGCTTAGGAATTTTGAGTTGGAAGTCTTTCTGTAGTCATGCATATGTTCTCCCTAAGTTTTAGGGGTCCAATATGAGTTTAAATTGAGTAGGAAATTAGATCACTCAGTTTACTGAGTTAATTTCAGTTAAATTAGTTCTAAATTGGTTTTTGATCTAATAAAGGACTAATAGTCAGTTGGTGCACTAATGCATCCATTAGTGTTACTCTAGTTAACTAAATATTTCCTCATGAGAAACTATGCATGTCAGTCCAGAGAAAGAACCAGTTGGGACTAGAGTGCAGAGATGGTGTACTATCAATTGTATGATTTACTGAGTTGTATAGATCATGCATGCAATAAGGAACATGACCTAGTTTGGATTGCGTAGTTTTGGAAGCAATAGATTCCCATTAATATGGGCTATTCAACCATTGAAATTGTGCAAGGAAATAGGGGCTTGGAGAGCTACAGAATATGCTAAGAATTTAGCTTGAGCTTACTTGTGAGCTAAGAGAGTTGAGCATAGTTGTGTGGAATTGTTCTAGTGAGAAAAATCTTTGTATATTCACTCATATTTATAATATATGAAATACAGATAGTGGGTTTTTGAGTTGTGGCTTTCCCCAAATACATCTTGTGTTATGTGCCATTGATTTATCTTCTTCTTGTTCTTATTGTTTTCAACAATTTATTGGCTTCCTCTGGTTGAAAGTAGAAGAAGATTCTTGTCTTGTGCTTTAGTAAAATGCATGAGTTTGTGAATCTACAGGATTTTCTACATGGTATTAGAGCTGAGAAAAATATGCTAGAGGAGATTTAAAAGTTTTGAGTTTTGGGTTTCAGGTGAAATTTGAATTTTCAATACCAACTTCAGGATCTGCAGATGGTGTTCTACGGTTTGCAGCTCAAGTATTCCTTGGAAGGTAGCTCGAATTTTATAGCTTGGAGGTACAAAATGGAGGCAGTGCTAGAGGATAATGGCTTGAAGGAATTCGTTGATTAAGAAATTCCTAAGCCAACAACATTGGATGCACAGAATTTGGCCGAATGGAAGAAGTGTGTGACGAAGGCAAGGCAGATAATCCTTGAGGGAGTTCGAGAGCACATTGTCTCAAGTCTCCACGGAAAGAAAACTCATGCTATGTGGAAAGAATTGACAAACTTGTATTAGAACAACAATGACCAAAGGAAATTGCCACTGATGGACAAACTTCAAAAAATCAAAATGGAGAAAGGTGAGACTATTCCAAAATAGTTGACCAAGTTCACTTAATGTTGCGATGAACTTGGAAGTGTTGGAATCATGGTTGCTGAGGATGATATGGTGAGTCTTTATCTTCTAGAACTCCCAAATAGTTGGCATAGTTATCAAGACTGTCAATGGTTGGGAGAAGCTGCTAGATTGAGAATGACTGTGGTCAGATTTGATGTAGGAGGAAATCAGGAGGAACACCAAGGATGGCTCTTCATCGAAGACTGATGATGAAGAGAACTGTGCCTTAGAAATTAAGGTGAAGAAGGGGAAATGGAAAGATTCCCATTCCAAATTAGATTCTTATCATGGAGGTAAGAAGAAAGACGTGACAAAAGCTAAGTGCTTTCATTGTCATGAATTGGGCTATTTTGCTACAAAGTTTCCACTCAACAAGTCCAAGAAGAAGTCCTCAGGAGGAGGGGTTGGTGAGGCTTTGGCCTGTCAATTCGAATTGGAATTTTCCATCATTTCATGCATGTTATCATCAATGAAGGGAAATGTATGGTACTTAGACAGCGGAGCTTCATTCCACATGACTGGCGACAAAGAGTTATTTAGTGACCTGGAGGAGAAATATCTCTAGATGCATATTGAGATGGGTGATGACGGGAAGTATAGTGTTACTGGATTGGGCACAATTACTTTTAAAAGGGAGAATGGGGCTCCACTCACCTTGAAGAATGTTATGTATGTGTCCGGGTTGAAGAAGAACTTGGCATATGTTGACGTGCATGAGGATAGAGGCTATGATGTGATCTTCTCGAAAGGAAAGACATTCCTTCGACACATAGCCACGGGTCAAGTAAAGAATATAGGTATTTAGATGAAGAATCTCTATAAGTTGGAGGTAGAGTAGTGTGTTCCTTTGACCACAAAATCAGAAAGGGTGTAGAGCTAAGTGTTTTGGAGAATTTAGCATCTACGGATAAATACTAATTCCCTAGAGAAGTAGTTGTATCTAGAACAATAGTTTAAAGTGTTTTAGACTTTTCCTATAAGCAATAGATAATATGAGAAGATAGAAGGCCTACTTGTAGTTCTGCTTTCCTCTCGTATCCCTTGTATCGATTTCGTCACTCCTTCCTGTACTTAATCCACTTGAGAAGTACCCTATAAACACAACAAAAGACAAAAAATGATCAAAGCATACGATCTATTGAATATAAGTGAAAGGAATTAGATACAATTCACACACATAAGCATTATGAAACAACACAAACATATGGGAAAAAGGTTCAAACACTTTATTAGATCGAAGAAGGAATTACAACCATTGGTGTCTGATTCAAAGCCATTCCTCTAGCTTGGATCCCATCCACATCACATCAAAAGCATGACAAACTTGTAGCATTACAATACTTGCTTCAAATCCAAATCTCATAGCATCATAATCTCCTTACAATTCAACATAATCCATCCCCTGATCACTTAGATGAGTGGTCAATTTATAGGAAGATGAAGGAGGTTTTGTCATTAATGGTGGCATTGAATGGCCTTCCATACTTAGAATTAGTTCCATGGAGGAAGGGATGAGAGGATAGGATGCACCTTAACTCATTCATCTTCCATTTTTGAGCTCATAAGAGTTGATAAGTGAGGGAACCTTCTAGATGACTCCAAAAGTTAATAATATTCCTCAAACCCTATGTGAATTTCACTCATTCTTACCTAGCACAGGTGAAAGCAAGCTTAAGTTCTCTGCAGAGCACCCTGGAAGTGGACTTAACTGCTCTGCAGCGCACCTTCATAAGAGCTTACCTGTGCTGGTCCCTCTAGAGGCTATTTCTGGATGTCTTCAAGTCATGAAATTGTTTGGGAAGGAGGCATTCAAATGGGTGACTTGTTTAGGGTATGAAGCAACTGAATTTAGGGTTTGATGAGCCCTAAAACACTGATCTAGATGTTGGGATTTGATGTGCCCAAATGGATCTGTAACAACTACCCCCTAAAGCATGAAGTTGGAAAAATGCCAATGTCGAATGAAATGATTTATGATGTGATGAGGAGATATCGAAATGGAAGGTGACCTGCCTCAATTACAATACATATATCATGATTTTTGATTTTACATGAATTGCTGAGGGAAGGCATACCCATGCTCAGCTTATAAACTTTCATTACATGTACATAAATAGTCATCTGCAGATATAGATCCATGATAGGAATGACCATCAATGTAAAGCCATTGTACATATGATTTAGTACTCCTGAAATCACAGCTCGGATGGATGAAACTATATACGAGGTCTTCTATCTCATTCAATTGTTCGCACAAGTACGAGTCTAACCATGTGAATATGTGATTTGAGGTCGAACATGGGAAGACACCATCTGATTACCAGCCAATGGTGTAAGCTGTTAATAGATGCAAGAGAAATCACCGATAATGATAATGATCCTCAAGGTATTGCAGTACATTCTGCTTGGTGTGAATGGATGATTTGATGTCGAACACCATACAAAGTCTTTCGGTCGAAGGCCATTGATGTATGCATATCGCCAGAAGCGAGAAGCCTGCCATTGATGCATGCAAGCTTCAAGGTACTAAATGGGTGTTTCTAATTCAACTTCTTGGATAATGAGCTAAGGTTGACAAGAAGCGACTCGTCGCAGGAGGGCCTTGATGTATCCCACATCAACAACACAAAACGAGTGTTATGATTTTGGAGACAGAATTTGACTAATGACACAAGGTTCAGGAATGGTGGTCATGAAAATGAAGGCTTATGAGTATTGCAACTAATGTTAGAAATTATATATTACGGAGCAATGGAACACATAAAATATTGCAGAAATATAAACACAGAAAACAAATAAAACAAGAGAGACACAAATATACGTGGTTCACCCAGTTTGGGCTACGTCCACCCCGAACAGCCAGTCCTTCCTTTCTATTATCCAGAAAAATGAAGAGACAAAACCTACAGCAAATCCGCTCTGATATCCTCTGTTTTCTCTCACAGTCTCACCTCTCAGTTTCTCGCTCACAGAATACACATCTGTATCTCAGCCTCAAATACAATACCCTCATACAAAGAGAGGGGGTTTCCTTCTAGGGAAAAAAACCCTAAACTAAACATAAGTTCTACCGTCATATCATCTGCCTAATGAATGGCCCAGATTCACTAGAAATTACTATACTTTGACAAGGAAATTTTACATTTGTTTTTAGCTTCGGGGGCGTTGCCCTCGAGCCCCCGCCGGGGGACTGCTGGCCCCTGGACCCCCCAGCTGGGGGGGATCAGCCTCCCCGGACCCCCCAACCGGGGGGGATCGGCCCCCGCACCCCCTACGCGTGGAGGGGTGTACAAACTTCCTGGGGTATACATCCGGCTGAAACAAAGACCTCTGAACAATCATGCTCCACACTCAACAACTAAATGACTTCTCTTGAACATGTCAGTGACACTAAATGAATTGGCAACATTGACCCAGAACCAAAGTAATGGATGGTGTGATAGACCATAGGTATGATAACCATCAAGCAGATGACCCAACCCAAATAGTCTGAATGAATTGGTAGCATTGACCCAAAACCAAAAGTGATGGATGGTGTGATAGACCATAGGTATGATAACCGTCAAGTAGATAACCCAACCCAAGTAGTCACGGAGATGAAGTGAAAGTGTCATGTTCAAGAGAGACCTACTACCATTAAGTGGTTTTCCCATTTTTCCCATTTTCCCCAGTCATTGTTGACCAATACCTCTTCATTTTTATCAAGTTTGAGGAGGATAACATATGCTTTTTGTATAATTTCGCCCTTTGGGTGAATCCATCGCTATTTGATGTTTGAACAAGTCTAGCGAAGGTGAAACTCGGTCTTGTCTAGATGGACAAGTTTGTTGGTATTTTATGTTCTAACAAGTTTATTGACAAAGATAACTTGGTCCTTTTCATGTTCAAAGAGTTTGAAAAGGGACAAAGAGAAAACTACACAAGTTATTTTTCGTAAATTAATCTCTCAAGCCTGAAAAAGCGTAAATTAATACAAGAGAGATATCGTTTCCAATTTGTTAACGAGCTGGAAAGGACAAGTGCTCAACAATCTTTTCATGGTTAGAGAGTCTGAAAAGAGCTTAAAGAGGACTCCATTTTGAGGAACAAGTGGTGTCTAGGATAGCAACTGGTTCCGGTGATGTTGAAACTTCTCAAAACATGTTGATTTATGTGAAGAGGCTGGCTAATAAGACCACTCATTGCAACTGTTCCTAAAAAAGGTAAAACAACCAAGTGAAAGCATCTGATCGGCCAAAGAGATGGTGGTGATGGAATGAAAAAACCAAGGCTCATCCGATAGAAAAGCTGATAGAATGGCAATCACAAGGGTTGAAATAGAGATGTGTTCATTTTTACACAAGCTTGAACCATAGGGAACTATGCTTGGATTCAGTTCCATGTTTACACAAGCTTGAAACGATAAAACTATGCTTGGATTCAGTCTCATTTTTAGACAAGCTTGAAATGAAGAACTATGCTTGAATTCAGTTTCATTCTTACACAAGCTTGAAACGAAGAACCATGCTTGAAATGGGTTTACATGCCCCCAGCAAGATGAAAGGGAGAGTCTCCTGTAACCATATGGAAGTCATTGCAGTGAAGTAGGACGGCTATCCAACACCTTTTGGGCTTCGTTCAGATAGGCACAAAGGTGAATGGGGTGATTCCCTTCACATAACCTACAGGAAAACTTAAATTTACCACTAGGTACATGCCCCCTAAGCTTCATTAAATTCACCTAAGTAGACTACTCATGGCTATCAGGTGGATGGAATGAAGGTTGATTTACAAGATCAAGTGAAAGACTTAACTGGGATTTTATGAGATCTAATCAAAGACTCAACTTGGAACTTGGCTCCAGGGGAGCTTGTTTCATTTTTTAATGAGATTGAAATAAGACAAAGAACTCTGCTCAGATTCCTTGTTTCATTTTTTAATGAGCTTGACATAAGACAAGGAACTATGCTCATATTCCTTGTTTCATTTTTTAATGAGGTCGAAACAAGACTAGGAACTATCCTCATACTCATTGTTTCATTTTTTAACGAGGTCGACACAAGACCAGGAACTATCCTCATATTCTTTGTTTCATTTTTTTAATGAGGTTGACACAAGACAAGGAACTATCCTCATATTCCTTGTTTCATTTTTTAACAAGGTTGACACAAGACCAGGAACTATCCTCATGGGCCCGTTTCATTTTTTAATGAGGTTGACATAGTAAAAGAACTATCCTCATATCCTTGGTTTTAGTTTTTAACGAGGTTGACACAAGACAAGGACTATCCTCATAGACCTTTGTTTCATTTTTTAACAAGGTTGACATAAGACAAGGAATTGTCCTCGTAGGAGCTGTTTCATTTTTAAATGAGGTTGACACAGTAAAAGAACTATCCTCATATTCTTTGTTTCATTTGTTTAATGAGGTTGACACAAGACAAGGAATTGTCCTCATATTCCTTGTTTCATTTTTTAACGAGGTTGACACAAGACCAGGAACCCTCCTCATTGGCCTTTTATTTTTCACAACCCATGATAGGAGGTCATGACTTCCAAGGGGTTCTCGTCTGATGGGAGAATAATTATTTGGAAGGAGAGATCTAGTTCCAATGCCCCTAGTACATAATGTACAGCATCACTGAATTGATCGTTAGTTGATGTGGCTATGGAACAGGTTGCCACATAATTAACTTGTTGAGGGGATGATACCATTGGTACAAAAGGTCCACTTAGGGAAGATGGTTGATTGGAAGCCATATTTGGACCAGGAAATTAAAGTTGGTCAACAGTGACAATTCTACCTTCATGCAGGAAACACATCACTCTAAAGAGTGTTGAAACAATAGCTCCCATGTCATAAACATAGTCGCGCCCAAGAATTAAATTGTAATCAAAAGGGCCTGGGACTACCGTCACATTCAGATAAACAAATTTTCCTCCCAACGTAATAGGTAACTGAGGGAGGATCCCTAATGGTTGACTGGTTCCTTTGTTAAAAGCCAACAAATTCTGGGTAAAAGGCACAAGTGGCGGCAAACTGAGCGCTTGCCAAGCAGTTGAGGAAAGGTTACTCATAGATGCACCTTCATCTATAATAGTGCCAGATACGATCATATTAAAAAACTGCACTATGATTTGGAAAGGCACATAAGAAGGAAGATGGAATCCTGCTAGTTGATTCCAATCAAAGGACGTGATTAGACTAATTGGAGGGGGTACCATAGAAATGGGAGAATCAACCCCTTCAGTTACGAGAGTGGGAGGATTTTCCTCCTATCTTGATGGAACAAGAGGACTACCCCCAATATCATTAGAATATGAAGAAACAAAAAGAACCTGAGTGGTATCATATTCACTCTCTTCGGGAAAGGTACAATTAGCTGAAGGTGAAATCAGGTCAACTGTTACCTTGACCTTTTGATTTGGGTCAAGTATAGACTCATAGGATTCACTTTCAGAGAGAGTGGGTTTGACCAACGGTTGATTTTGGTCAGTCAATTTATCAACTAGTGAAGGATTAAGGGAGACTTTCCTATAACCATATGGAAGTTGTTCCGGTGAACTAGGATGGTTATCCAACACCTTTTTGGCTTCGTCTAGATAGGGACAAAGGTGAATGGGGTGATTCCATTCACATAACATACAGGGAAAATTAACTTTACGCTTCTTTCCATGAACTTTACTACCACTAGTTGATGGTGTCACTAGCATGATCTCGAGAAGTTGATGACACAGGATGATGTGAATGGGAAGACCATTCTTCTAAGATCTGAGGAATATCAGGACAATTTCTAAGAAGATGGTCTCCCGCACAAAGTTTGCATGGACATTGAACTTTGTGAGGCTTGATGGATGGTTTCTCATCAGATGTTGCATTCAAAGAAATGGTTGCTTGGTTGCTCCTCCACTGAATTTGCTTCTTCTTCTTCTTAGCCACCTAGTTACTAGTAACAATACTTTCACCAAATGAAGAGGAAGAAGAAACAACTGAGGAAGAAGGCAAAGGGTCAACTTTAGGATCAACTGGAGGTTGATTTTTTCCAGTTGGACGAGTACTCGATTGTGGAGAAATCATGACATTTTGAACCAAGGAGGTTGAAAACAACAATACTGGCAAGCTAATGGTAAATCTCGGAAGGGACAATGTAGCCATATATGGAGCACCAATATTTCCAAAAGAAGGAAAAGGACTAGGATTCCCATCAAAAGGAATTCCTTGATCAGTGGACTCTGGATTTGTCGCCATATGTTTAAACCTAAGATCAACTAAGGAGTGAGCTCAGAGGATGTTATCCATGGTCAATTAATTTTATTTTAATCAAATTAACATAACAAAAACAAAAGAGGGATAATCTAGGCAAAAGGTTTACCAAGAAATTGTGAATTGCATAATACCTCTCGGCGAACCGAGAAGTATGGATAGGAAATCTCCTCGAATGCTGTGTTCGGTGTATCATAGTGTACAATTTGGCCAACTCGGTTACCTAAGGATGGATAGAAACCTATTTTTGTCTTCCCATATATACCCGAAAGTACATGGAGGCCCAATCCGTATAAGCGTTGTCTAATGCAAAACCGCACTGCGAGCATTCCCATATACTTTACGTACTGTAACACTGCCCTATATACCCGAAGGTAAGTGGAAGAGCTACAATATACTCATGTACGTGGAATGAGGTATCACACTCAGGATGTATTGCAGACGAGTTAGTGATAGTTTCTTTGTTTTATGACGCTGGCACACGTCTCTAACCTAGACCTCTAAATGTTTTTTGTCAGGTGACAATGCTCCATTAGGTAAATTAAAATCAATTTTAAGTTGATATTCTTTAGAATTTTCCTTGGAAGGTTCACCATGTGATGTATGTTTGCAATTCCTAAAATGCAACTAATATGATAAGCATTATTTTCATTCAATTGAACAATGAAAACCTTAGCTAGTAGGGATAGAGCAATTAGATCTTTGAAAAAGAGCAAAGAGCCCATCTAATGCAAATTCCCTAGCTATTCCTTTCAAGCATTCGAAAATTAGAATATGGAAAATGAAAGTTTTTCTTTTTTATTCCCTTAATGTTATGATGAAAAAAAGAAAACTAATGCACATACAATCATTCAATCTTTAACAAGAACGAAGACTTTACAATAGTTCTGTTTCGAAGGAAAAGAAGACATTTATGACACTTTCTTTCGAACAAAGATTAATCTATTATATTCTAACTTTGAATATAGACTGATAATGGAAAAGAAAACATTAAAGAAACATTAATCAATCAAATCAAACTAGGGTTGGCAAAGGAGATAGAAACTTGTTTTCTGAGACATATCATTCATTGATCAATCAACAAACAATCAGACAGAGAAAAGTTGGCCAAAACTCTTTCCAAAAGTGGGAATTTTACCTAAGGTTGATCAGTGCAGATCAAAGAGGGCCTAAGTGCGTTGTAGAGCACTGTCTCTCACTGAAGGGTGCTTTGCAGAGCACTATTCCCTGACCAAACCTGTGTTGATTTCTAAGAGGCCACTCAAGAGTCATCTAACATCAATTTTTGACCAAATTTCAATTCTAAAGAGCTGAAATACAGCAAATGAACACAAGTAAGGTCTATAAGAATGTCTTAAGAGGTGAATAAGCTACTAGGAAAGGTGTCAGTTTCCCCAGTGGAGTCGCCAATTTGTTTTGGAGAATTTAGCATCTACGAATAAATACTAATTCCCTAGATAAGTAGTTGTATCTAGAACAACAATTTAAAGTGTTTTAGACTTTTCCTATAAGCAATAGAAAAGATGAGAAGATAGAAGGCCTACCTGTAGTTCCGCTTTCCTCTCGTCTCCCTTGTATCGATTCCGTCACTCCTTCCCATACTTAATCTGCTTGAGAAGTACCCTACAAACACAACAGAAGACAAAAACTTATCAAAGCATACGATCTATTGAGTATAAGTGAAAGGAATCAGATACAATTCACAGACATAAGCATTATGAAACAACAAAAACATATGGGAAAAAGGTTCAAACACTTCATTAGATAGAAGAAGGAATTACAATCATTGGTGTCTGATTCAAAGCCATTCCTCCAGCTTGGATCCCATCCACATCACATCAAAATCATGACAAACTTGTAGCATTACAATACTTGCTTACCTACACTGGTCCCTCTAGAGGTTATTTCTGGATGTCTTCAAGTCGTGAAACTGTCTGGGAAGGAGGCATTCAAAGGGGTGACTTATTTAGGGCATGAAGCAACTGAATTTTGGGTTTGATGAGCCCTAAAACACTAATCTAGATGTTGGGATTTGATGTGCCCAAATGGATCTATAACACTGAGACGTTGGTGAGTTTTGGCACAGGCAATTGGGCCACTTGCATCATGGAGCTTTGAAGATATTGCAACAAGTCTCTATCGGTGTTCCCAAAGGTATGCTTGAGTAAGTTGATACATGAAAGCGGTGTACTTTTGGAAAATACACCAAGTATTCCTTTCATGACAAAGACAATTGAGCAGAGGCTATTGTAGAGAGAGTCTATTCAGATGTATGTGGACCATTCTCGACAACATCCACAACCAAACACGGGTATTACGTTATATTTGGTGATGACTATTCTTGCAAATGTTGGATATTTTTCATGCAGAAAAAGGATCAAATTTTCACAAAGTTTTGTGAGTTTAAAGCATTAGTGGAGAAAGTGTCAGGCATGAAGGTTAAATCTCTATAGAGTGATAACAGTGGTGAGTATGTCTCAAATGAGTTTAAGAACTTATGTGCAGTGGAAGGGATTAAAAGGGAGTTGATGGCACCCCATAACCCTCAGTAGAATTGGGTGGCCAAGAGGAAGAACATAAGAATAGTAGGGGCGGCGAGGGAAATGTTGCATGATTAGGGCCTACCACTACACTTGTGGGATGAGGCATGCAACACAACGGTTTATGTTGAGAACTATAACCCACATCAGATACTTGAGATGAAGACACCAGATCAAGCTTATTTTGGTAAGAGGCCAGATGTTGGTCACTTCAAGATTTTTGGGTCATCAGTATATTTCCATGTGACAAAAGATGCACGGAAGAAGCTTGAGCTGATAATACAGTTGGGGATATTTGTGGGGTACATTGATACACCTCACAACTATTGTGTGTACTTGTCGACC
Organism: Pinus tabuliformis; assembly: GCA_031772625.1. Taxonomy (NCBI): domain Eukaryota; kingdom Viridiplantae; phylum Streptophyta; class Pinopsida; order Pinales; family Pinaceae; genus Pinus; species Pinus tabuliformis. Next base: position 725,758,978 of record CM062816.1, read on the forward strand.
AATAGGATGACATTGGTTCGAAGGGATGTTAGATTCGATAAGGGGAAGGCCCTAAGAGTTTCCCTTGAGAGGGAGCTTGAGATACATGTGGATGAGGATATTTTAGATCATAAGGTTGAGGAGCCTTAGATTGATGTGGAGAAACCACATGCAGAGGATTCAAGAGTGGAGACATCCACTTAGGTAGAGTCTTCCACAGAGGGAAGAAAGCACATGAGAGAGGCTGATAAATTGTTGGATGATGCAAGGGAGAATGTAGTGGCACCCACTTCTCAGGGTAGGAATAGGAGTTCACCTAAGAGCTACATTGGATACATGAATCTTATGGGAAAATGTGTTGTGATAGAGCCATCTTCCTTTAAGGAAGCAGTTCAGTAGCCGGTTTGGGTTGATGCCATGGTGGAGGAGTATGACTCCATAGTTTGTAACAGTGTTCGGGATGTGGTCCCAAGACCATAGGACAGGTGAGTGGTGATCTCATGTTGGCTTCATAAGGTAAATCAAGCTATAGATGGTAGTGTGAAGAAGCATAAGGCTAGAGTTTTGGCTCGTGGCTTTTCACAGGTAGAGGGGATTGACTATGGTGAGACATTTGCTCCTATTGCAAGGTACTCGTAATTCAGATCTATATTATCACTATCATCAAAGATGGATTGGAAGATACATCATATGGATGTGAAGACAACCTTCCTTAATGGCATGATGGAGGAAGAGGTGTACATAGAGCATCCTGAAGGTTTTGAAACCTTTGATCGTGAGTCGCATGTGTGTCCACTCAAGAGAGAACTGTATGGGCTGAAGCAAGCACCCCATGCTTGGTATATTAGAATAGATAGCTACTTCACTGGTTTGGGCTTCACGAAGAGTGAAGTGGATGCGAACCTATACCACATAGTGGTGGAAGGTAAGTTTTTTATCATTTTACTTTATGTTGATGATCTCATACTGATAGGTGATCATCAAATGATCAAATATTGCAAGGAAGACCTTGCAAGAGAGTTTGAGATAAAGGGCATGGGGCTCATGCATTACTTTCTTGGCATGGAGGTATGACAGGGAGATGGGGATTTGTTTGTGTCTCAAGGAAGGCATGCCAACGAGATACTCAGAGATTCCACATGGAGAGCAGCAAACCCATGGAGACTCCTCTAGCAGGTAACTAGAGGAAGGAGAATGCTAATTCAGGGGAAGTAGTGCAAGCTATTGTTTATAGGAAGCTTGTGGCTTCACTCATTTACTTGGTGAACACAGGACTGGATATGTTCTATGTAGTTAACCAACTTAGTCAAGTGATGGTTAGGCCTACCAAGCTATATTGGAAGGCAGAAAAACATGTGTTGAGATACCTCAAGGTAAATTCTCAATATGGATTATGGTACAGATAGATAGAGGGAGTGAAGATTCAAGGCTTCACTAATGTAGATTGGGCAGGGATTCGATATGATAAGAAGAGCACCTCAGGAGGGATCTTCAATATTGGGTTAGCAACAGTTTCTTGGTACAAAAAGAAACAGAGATCGGTTCCACTCAGTTCAGTAGAGGCAGACTACATGGCTGCGGGTCAGGCAGCATGTGAGTCCATCTGGATGAGGAAGATGTTGGTTGGCTTGTTTGGTCAGTAGATGGATTCAACTGTGGTTTACTGCGATAATCAGAGTTATATCAAACTCTGTGAAAATCCAGTTTTTCATGATCATTCCAAGCATATTGATATCCGACATCATCATCTCAGAGATTGTGTATTAAGGAAGATTATGTTGCTGGAGTACATTCCCATGGAGGAGAAAGATGCTGAAATTTTGTCGAAGGAATTGTTAATATGTAAATTCAAGTTTCATAGAGACATGATCGAGGTAGTTGATAATCCCTTTCTTGTTGGGAGGGAGTATTGAGAAATGGAAACAAGAAATTTCAGTTTAATTTTTTCTTGAATTAAACTGAGAATTAAAATCGAATTATATTCTCATAACAACTTGTAAATAGTTAATTAAGTTTAATTAACTTAATTATCTTAGGAATTTCGAGTTGGAAGTCTTTCTGTAGTCATGTATATGTTCTCCCTAAGTTTTAGGGGTCTAGTATGAGTTTAAATTGAGTTGGAAAATAGATCATTTAGTTTACTAAGTTAAGTTCAGTTAAATTAGTTATAAATTGTTTTTGGAACCAATAGTGGACTAGCAGTCAATTGGTGCACTAATGCATCCAATAGTTCTACTCCAATTAACTGAAGATTTCCTCATGATAAACTCATGCATGTCAGTTCAGATAAATACTCGGTTGAGACTAGAGTGCAGGGATAGTGTACTATATGTTGCATGATTTACCAAGTTGTATAGATCATGCATGCAATCAAGAGTTGGACCTTGTTTGGATTGCGTAGTTTTGGAAGTACTAGACTCCCATTAATATGGGATATTCAACCATAGGAATTGTGCAAGGAAATAGGGGCTTGGAGAGCTGCAAAATAGGCTAAGGATTTAGCTTGAGCTTGCTTGTGAGCTAAGAGAGTTGGGAATACTTGTGTGGAATTGTTCTAGTGAGAACAAGCTTTGTATCTTCACTCATATTTATGATATATGAAATAAAAATAACATGGTTTTGAGCAGTGGATTTCCCCAAATACATATTGTGTTATGTGCCATTGATTTATCTTCTTGTTGTTCTTATTGTTTTCATCGATCTATTGGCTTCCACTGGTTGAAAGTAGAAGTAGATTCTTGTACTGTGCTTTAGTAAATTGCACGAGCTTGTGAATCTATAGGATTTTCTATAGTCCTTCTCATGCTCATTTAGTTCCTTGGTTCGTAGCATACCACTTATCCCTCCTACATCAGGACTCCATCAAGTCCTCTCTTTCAAACATCTATACGCACCTTGAACATTTTATTTGGATCTGTAATCTTGAGAGTTGGAGTATTTGTCAACAACTGCTTCAATTGTTGAAAACTTGCTACACATTCCTTTTTCCATTTAGATTTATTTCCTTTCCTCTTAAATCATGTAACAGGATAGGAAATTCACAAGAGGTTCTTGATGAACCTCATGTAGTGACCTTCTAGCCCCATGAATGATCTAAACTCATCCACATTACTAAGAGCTTCCGATTCCATGATAGCTCTTATCATTTATGCATCCAGTGATATGCCTTCCTTGGAAACAACATGTCCCAAGTAATGTACCTCTTTTTGAAAAAACTGCATTTACTAAGATTGACATACAACTGATGCTCTCTTAGAAATATCAATACTACTACTAAGTGTTCGACATGATCTTCCTTATTCTTAGAGTATATCAATATATCATCAATAAATACAATCACAAACTTGTCCTGATAAGGACACAACACACTATTCATCAAACACATATAAGTAGATAGAGCATTAGTCAAACTAAAAGTAACCACAACAAACTCATAATTCCCATACCTGGTCCAGAAAGTAGTCTTGTAGATACCCTATTGATGCGTACCTGATGATATCATGATCTCAATTCAATATTAGAGAACACTACTTCTCCCTTCAATTGATGAAACAAATCATCGAACCTCGACAATGGATATTTGTTCTTCATGGTTACCTTGTTCAACTTCCTGTAATCAATACACAACCTGAGAGTACCATCCTTCTTATTCATAAACAATACTGGTTCTCCCCAAGATGACACAATTGGCATAACATATCTCTTGTCAAGCATTCCCTTCAACTGCAACTTCAGTTCCACTAACTATGGAGTGCTAATCCTGTACGGTGCCATTGATGTTGGTGGTTCTCCTGGTACCAACTCAATAGAAAAATACACTTCCCTATGAGGCAGAAAATATGAAAACTCTATTAGAAATACATCCTGAAACTCTTGTAAAGCTAGATAATTCTTGAAGATTTATGCATCATCAACATCCTTACCTTTATCACTAGAAATATGCACTGCAAATAATACACACCCTTTCCTGCGACTATGCTTTTACTGCATAGCAGTAACCATTCTAAATGATGTCGCCTTCTTCTTAGCCTATAATATTCTTTGTTTTCCATTTTCATCCAAGCACTCAATAGAATTCTCATAAAAATACACTTTATTCATGTGAAGATACAACTAATCCATACCCATAAGCGTACTATATGATCCAAAAGGAAGTACATTCAAATGTGTTGATGTAGGAATACCATTCAACTGAAATGCACAAGGTCTTGCCTAATGATGAACTCTTTTATTAGTACATGTAGCCAACTGCATTAACTAAGATTGTGCATGCACTTCTTTTCTCAAAACACACTTATCCACTAGGTCAAGGTTAACATAGTTATAATTAGATCTAGGGTCAATCAAAATAGAAACAACTTGATCCCAAATATTATCTTTCATCTTGATAATAGATGTCTGGTGATCCTCTTACCTGCTATCCAATGTTGCATATATATCTGAGGAATGCTTTTTCCAACATCCCCAACTATTTGTGCCTCCTTAGCACTATAGATTTTAGGCCTACCACGTTGATATGATGAAAAATCATTCTTGAGATGCTCCTTTCCACACATCCAACACTGCAACTGTCTCCTACCATCACCTCTGTTCTGCGGCTCTCCAGACTGTGACCCATGTCCATTCTCAAATACATTAAACTTGTTTTAAGGAAAAACATTCTCTTTCTCACCTGCATCCTGAGGTCTTGCTCGTTTCGGTGGCCTTTTACCTTTAGTCTTGTAATTCCCTTTCCAACATTGCGTAGATTTGTTCTTATGCTTTGATCACTCACAATAGTGATTCAACTTCCCAATGACTTCTTCCAGCGACCGAGGCAACTAAAAAGGTAGCTAAAAAGGGTAAAGTAAATGGATCTAAGGTGTCATATGCCTTGGCTATGTTGGGAATGATTGTTCTCAATGTTGTGCATGAATAAAGGAAGTTCTCTTAACGTAGACCTTATGTTATCTAGTAATTATCTTATGATCATGATTATGCTGATGTTTATATATGTATACATGTATGTATGTCGTTGTTTAAGAAAATGATGATTGTTTTATGATAATCATTATATATGTATGTATCTATGTCACTCCCTGACAGGGTCATCAGACTTCGTCCTTGTGGAGGAATGATTGTTTACGTAGGCAAATGGCATGAAGAGGTTCTTGGTCTTACGAGGGATCAATTGAGAAGAGTATTCATGAAAAATATACAAGGTCAATATCATATGGTTATGAGTTGATATTATGTTATTGTATTATGTATATGTTATGGACAGGTTATGTTGAGGGATAGAGTAGTGAAATGAAAGCAATGTGGTTTGCGACATGCTGGCACAAGCATGGATAAGACACTGGAAGCAAGTTGCTTGACAGAGACAATGTGGTTCTAGATGTGTGGTATTATTGTTGTGCACGTGATGTTATGAGCATGTAGATGTTGGATATGTGGTGTTATGTACATATTGTACTGTGCGCATGATGTATATGCGGATTTGTGTAAATATGGTGCTTTGTGTATGTTGGATAGGCAATGTTGTGTACAGATGATGCTATGTACATGCTGGATATGTAGTGCGATGTACATGTGGTGTTGCATGCATGTTGTACATGTGGTGCTATGTATATATGGTGTTGTGTGCATGATTGTACAAGTGGTTTTGTGTGCATGTGGTTCTATGTACATGTTGTACAAGTGGCGCTATGTGCAGGTGGTGTTGTGTACATGTTCTGCATGTGGCGTTGTGTACGTATGGTGTCGTGTATATGTTGTACGTGTGGTACTGTGTACATGTGGTATTGTGTACATGTTGTACAATGGTGCAGTGTACATGTGGTGTTGTGTACACATTGAGCAGGGGGTGCCATGTACATGTGATGTTGTTCACACGTTGTGCATATGGTTGTAGTATATAGGTGGTACTATGTACATGTGTTATATATGGTATTGGTGTAGATTCATGTATGGCATGATGTTGTATGACGTGTGTAGTTGTGTGTGTGCGACGCACACTATGTGTATGTGCACATGGTTGAGGAGAAGGCACAAGGAGTTTGTCTAGTGTGGCAACCAATCCAGAGTGCGTACAGAATAAAGATAAAGGTAGAAGATAAGGATTGATGCAATGATAAGTATCAACATTTTATTTCAGTTTTATTATGCATGTGATTGATGAATATGGTATATGATGATTATATATGATCTATGATTCTTTTTTATGATGGTTACATGTGATTTATGATGTTGATCTATGATGGTGTGTTTTGAGCTAACCTGATGTGATATGTTTATACACGATGTTTTGATCAAACAATTAGTTTGAATTGTTGTAACAGGAAGTGAGCAAGATTGCAAGTATAACTTATTGATGAGCTACCCATAGGGTATGATTTCGGGTTATTTCAATTTATTTGAATCTAATGGAACTTATGTGCTTAGAACAGGAATGCATGAACATTCCTGGTTGGGTGGTTGAATTCAACTTCAAGAATTGACAACAACAACAAAAGAAATTGGAACATGCAACCGTATGTTGGTAGAGTACTTCAGGAGCAAGGCCATTGTGGGACACTGGCACCCAATAATGTCCATTGATTTCCATGAGCATGCTATGACCAGTATGACAGTTGAGGGAGGTATATTCCTTGGTTGTTTGATATTTTGATGTGAGGAAGCCTTTCCAAGGGATGGATCGCCCGGGATAGGGGATGCTGGGGAACTTGGAAGGTGAGTGATTGCATGGAAGGGGGTGGCTGGATTTCCCAAGAGACTATGTAGTAGAGAAGGGAAGGTCGTGGATACATTGGTTTTGGTCATTAACATTACCAGATGGAATCAGATGCACATTGGGAGTACACCCTAGAACAATGAGTTGGTAATTGTTCATTGAGGGGACAGGTGGTGCAGGATTATAACTACAAATATTAGATGTAGCTTTGACTGTGATAGTAGATTTTGGAAGCACTCCGATGAAATTACAATTGGCACTCGCAAGTCACCACGTTTTGGAAGCCAAAACTGTTAATAACACCCACAGTTCAGATGTGATATAATTGGAAATCGCCAATCGCTGGGTTTGGTGTCATTTCTTTGTAAGAAATGCGATATCTATTGGATCCGATTTCCAATAAACTGAATAACCCTTCCACATCCATTCCATTGTCAGATAATGTGATTTATTTTTTAAACACAGTCAATCCGTTCCCATGGATTATTGGACCCGATATATCATACCAATCAACTGAATGTAATTTAAATCTACTCAAAAGTTACACTAAATGATTTTCTTGCGCCCATTCTCTGTGTTAACAGATTTCTTCCTGCTCGCAGATTCAACGATGCCAGGATCACTTTAAACACAGGAATTTCTACAATATAATATACAAATACACAGACCATCAACAATTCAAGCAATTTTAAACAGAAGACCAGTATTCGAACTCCATGACGCACTATATAAAGAGACACAATATTTATTTTTTTATTCTTAACGAACAGAAAAAACAGTGTGTCGCATTGTCTCAATTACATAAGAAAAATCCTCTATCAAATAAAACACAGTTCACACACAACAACTTCTGAGCTTTCACTCCATACAAAAAAACCCCACACTCACTCCCTGCAAATTTGAGCTTTCGCTCCACACAATAACACCCCCAACACTGCAAAGATCTCCTCGCTTATTACAATTTCCTCTCATTAATCCTTCCAGTAATTCTGCTAACAAATTGATACATAATCTTCTATTTTTAAAACTCTAACAGAATTCCCTATTTACTAGTTCTCGTGCACACATATTTAACAAATCTTATCTCTAATTTAAAATAAGGCAATCTCATACTTATTTCAATAACAAATTGTTTGAGAAGTTTTATCCTTCTCAGTAATCCCGAATTCGACCAAACAGTTAATGAATTTTACTGTGATTAGCCACAACATGTGGACAATCCTCCACATTACTGGCTAATGCCGATGCTCTTGCATCGGACTCCCGAAGTTTAAATTAACCATGATCTCCTGATCATGCAATTCTGTTCTGTGTCCTCCTGGATCCCATATTTGGTTTGATAGTCTGTCCTTAGTTACTGCTATTGTTGTTTGTCCCTCAAGTCTTCCGCCTTTGTGTTGTAATGTCTTACTACCTGCTGCTATCCTTTTCACATATTTCACTACTGCTTTGCTCACTCTAATTTGCAATTTTCCCTTTCCTTTTCCTGTGCCATTTCTTCCAGCCAATCTTCCTTTCTTCTTTTGTCCTGTATTTGTTTTAATAAAATGCTGTAGTATGAGTTTCCATAACTCATTCAATTCTTTGTCGATTTCACTTCTCGTGCGTTGAATACTATTCTACTGCAACTGATTGTGTTCTTGGATTAGAACATCATAATCTTTGTGCCAAAAATCTTCCATATACATTTCTGAAATGTACAAATGCCTTTTCCCAGGTTCTTCTTCTGGTTTCTCATTCATGACTTCATCATTCCTTTCTTCAAATTCCAGCATACCTTCCATTAATCTGATCTGTTCTTCTTGGTTCAGATCGACTTCACACTGCCCTTTCCTTGCATATAAATCTTCATCAAAATTAATCAACTCAATAAACACAAATGCTTTACCTGGCTTGCTCATCAAAAGATTCGACTTGTACGAATCCGCCATCTCATCTAGAAGTTCTCTCAAAAGTTCTGCCCCATCTTTACTAGCTGCATTGTACGCAATATCTGTCTTTAATCCTCCTTCACTCTGGATTTCTTCAAGATCAAGGATCTTCAATGACTCAGTGTATTCTTTGAATTCAAAAATTCTTTTACCATCCTCCTTGTTCTGCATGTGACTATGAGTAGTCATTTCTTCAACAGTCTTCAATAACTGTTTGTCTTTCCTCAAGTCAATGTGGCCTGCAAACACACAACAAACTTCAGTTTTCAAAATACAATACCTTCCATTTTCTTTTGATGCTTCAAGCACCAATCCTCCATCATAGATCTTTTCGATTTCTGTGGATCCTTCTTGCGGTGACTTCAAATCAATATGAATTTGTTCTAGTTTCCTGAACTCGTTCATCAATTTGCCATTCAACCTCCGTTGCAATAGCTTCCATCTCACCCTTTTCTTTAGTCTCCATCTGTATCTTCGGTCTTCACTTATCTTTCTTTGTACTGCCAGACCAATTTTTGGTTCTTCATTCTGCTGGAAGCTTCTATACTTCTGCAATTTAATGCCTTCCTCAAATTCATTCTCATGTAGCTGATCATTTATTCCAAATTTCTGGTTACTTCCATATTCATCTTGTTGAGTTAATATTTCTGTATCCTTCATGCGTTTGAGGACATAACTCCTTTGTTGCTCTTGATCTTTCATCTCACCTTCAAATAATTGCTGCTCGATTTCTTTAATTTCAACATCATATTTATTAATGCTGTCTTTGACACCTTTTCCTCCATCAGGTTCTGTAAGCTTCGTTTCTCCTTTGAGTTCCTTGAGTAATCTTTCAAAGAATTTTATTTCCTTGTGAAATCTCTCCAGCAGTTCATCACAATTTCCATTCTCAGCTTCATTCTTTTCCTGACAATCCTCTTGAGTTGACCTATTTTCTACATCATCATATTGCAAGCATCTTTCATCAATTCCATTAAACAAATTCATTGGTTTACCTTTTTGTAGTCCCACTATGGAATTGTCATTAGACTTCTGGCCTATATCAACCTCATCTGACTGTTTTACACCAAACAGGATTTCATCTATGAACTCCTTCTGTTTCAATAGATCAACGCCTTCTTCCTCTAAAAGGGATTCACCATCATACTTTACCTCAAGATCTTCATTCCTGGTTGTGACAACTTCATCAGGCTGTCCATCATCCTCTGCATATCCTGCAAACATACACAAACTATAAGAATCAAAATCACAAGGCTTCATTGCCTCATCTGCTTCCTTTGTCAACATATCTTCGAATTGTTCTAAACTCTGCCAATAATCCAAGAGATCTTGCGCTGATCTCTCATTATCTTCTTCCCCTAACATCTCACCTTGTTCTAGTCTACAAATGGAAACTTTCATTTCTACCTCTGCTTCTATGAGTTTCTCTGATTCCTCTTGGGCACTGAATATTTGCTCAATCTTTCTCAATTCTTCTACTATCTCTAACTTCATTTGCTGATTTCTCCTTTCCCGTAGTCTTTGCCATTTTACTCTTTTCCTCATGGTCCAAACACTTTTCTGCAACATCTTCATCAATATTCCAATCTGAAAATCTATCTCATCTTTCTCTCGGTCAAACTCTTCTTGACTCATCCTCATGCCATTTGCTTTGGCATCTTCGCTTCAGCTGTGGCTTCTTTGTGAACTTCTGCTATGACTATCTATAGCCATTTTTTTCTCCTCTCTTTCCATGAGCTCCTCGCACCTCTGCAACAATAAGTCCTCCTTACTGCAATCTTACCTCACTAAGCTCTCCTCATTCAGTCTTTTGGTAAGCACGATCCCCTATCTGGAATCTTCTCTTGAGCAACACCTTTGCTCCCTCTAGGCTTCTGCAATCTCTCACTTTCTCTTTCGAGAACACTTCAATTGTCCTCTGTCCAATCTCTTGTTGAATTCTACAGGTTCACAGCCACTTCTAAGGACTTTCCTTATTCTGCTTTTAAGAACACATCTACTTCTTCTCTCACAACTTCTCTTAGTCTAGATTGCTACAGTCTTCATTCTTTCTTAAGCTGTCACCTGTATTTTGAACGAATTTTCTCTCTGCTGTAATCTGGTACTAAACTTCATTCAGAAAACAAACATATTCAATTTCAATAGATCCAAGCTCTGATACCAAAAATTAATGCAGGGTTGACCTTGCAAACCCAGAATCATACTTCAATTGATGCATATAAAATGCATCTCAAAAATTAGCTCTTAAAATCTCAAATCCTGGCAATTTCACAAACACTTTTACACACTAGTTCAGTCAGATTCTCCTTAAAACAATCACGCACTCCATAAGATTGACTCATCATGCTAATGTTCTAACACTGATTCTAATCGATCTTTTGATTCAATCATTTCTCTTTAAAGTATCGATACATATACAGACTTTAGAAATTGACATTAACTGAAGTCGATTGCAAAACCTCTGTTGCTAATTAGAACTTACCAAATTGATCACCAGAAATACACTTTTTCTCCCATTTGCGCACTGCGCCTTCACTCATACAGAATCTCCATATCCAATCGATTTCTAGATTTAGGCCTCTGGTCCTTCAACATTCTATTTCAATTAATACTACTCTCTCCCGTTTTTGGAATTGAAATCTGCTTCAACCTCGAACTTTCTTGTTTTAATTCCAACGCTCGTACAACATACATTCATCTCAAGCTGTGACACTTGTTTATGCCCTTCAAATAAACCCAGATCTCATCGGTCCTAAAGTTGCCACGCATTTAAATCTCCAGCTAAAAAATTCATATATAACCATTTAAAACAGTGCTAAATACTGTTCATAACAGTTTCATAAATATTGTTATATCAAAACATTCAGTGCAACCCAGATCTATTCAACCAATGCTCGAATCAATTCACAATTTGCTGAATTGTAATAAACCACAGGAATTTGGTGTTTTCCCCACGATTTGATGAGATATCAATCGTTGTTTTTAAGGTACTACAACTCCGTCAAACACTGATATAATATCAATCACTATTCTACGCGCTCCAAGCTTGCGATCCGATCCAAATCTCTATACTCCGATGCAATTAAAATCGGCACTCACAAGTCACCATGTTTTGGAAGCCAAAACTATTAATAACACCCACAGTTCAGATGTGATATAATTGGAAATCGCCAATCGCTGGGTTCGGTGTCATTTCTTTGTGAGAAATGCGATATCTATTGGATCTGATTTCCCATAAACTTAATAAACCTTCCACATCCATTCCATTGTCATATAATGCGATTTTTTTTTAAACACAGTCAATCCGTTCCCATGGATTATTGGACCCGATATATCATACCAATCAACTGAATGTAATTTAAATCTGCTCAAAAGTTACACTAAATGATTTTCTTGCGCCCATTCTCTGTGTTAACAGATTTCTTCCTGCTCGCAGATTCAACGATGCCAGGATCACTTTAAACACAGGAATTTCTACAATATAATATACAAATACACAGACCATCAACAATTCAAGCGATTTTAAACAGAAGACCAGTATTTGAACTCCACGGTGCACTATATAAAGAGACACAATATTTATTTTTTTATTCTTAACGAATAGAAAAAACAAAGTCTCGCATTGTCTCAATTACGAAAGAAAAATCCTCTGTCAAATAAAACACAGTTCACACACAACAACTTCTAAGTTTTCTCTCCATACAAAAAAATACCCCACACTCACTCCCTGCAAATTTGAGCTTTCGCTCCACATAATAACACCCCCCCCAACACTGCAAAGATCTCCTCGCTTATTACAATTTCCTCTCATTAATCCTTCCAGTAATTCTACTAACAAATTGATACATAATCTTCTATTTTTAAAACTCTAACATAATTCCCTATTTACTAGTTCTCGTGCACACATATTTAACAAATCTTATCTCTAATTTAAAATAAGGCAATCTCATACTTATTTCAATAACAAACTGTTTGAGAAGTTTTATCCTTCTTAGTAATCCCGAATTCGACCAAACAGTTAATGAATTTTACTGTGATAAGCCACAACATGTGGACAATCCTCCACATTGCTGGCTAATGCCGATGCTACTGCATCAGTTTCATTTCCATAAGGTCACTGAGGAAGTTGAATCCCTTATAGTTACCTCTCTTATCGCATGTTTACCCCAGCTGGTCGGTAGCTTGGGTGTACTTGAGAGTCAGGCGTGTTACAAAGTGAATGAGGCTTTAGGGCAGTGAAGTGTCAACTTGTCATAGGGGTTGATCACCTGGAAGGGTTGGTTGACTCCTGTAGGTCCTGTGGTATGCGTATAAGGTCAGATTGGTTATGTTGTGTTAGTCCACTTCCTTAACCATACATGGGGAGTTGAATTAGATTGTGGCAGCCTCTTCTCACATGTTTACCCTAGCAGACCATTTAACTTGGGTAAATGTGGGAGGAGGGTGTTACAGAGTGGTATCAGAGCATGGTTCACCCCTTGGACTCGATGGGCAGTGTGTGCTGGTCATGCATTCATGTCATTTTCATATGTGTTACTTATACTTGTGGCTATGTGCTTGTTGCACATGCATGGTGTTGATGATGGTTGCAGTGATGTCACCATGTGAAAGTGGATGGTGTGTTGTTGGATGTTTTTATCACGAGTATAGGTCGGTTATGCACTGGTTATGCATGTCAGTATTTGTATGAATCATGTATTCATGCATGTCATCCATATGTTGATTATGCATACATTGATATGGGTGTAGTTGTCATGGATGAGGTCATGATGTGTGGTTGATATGGTCATGAATTGGTGACCTAACTATGGTTAGGATGATATCTATATGCTATTATGATTATGTTTATACATGTATTTTGATAATCTGGTTGATCTTGCAAATGAGATATCCTCCTCGAGTTACACTAAGGTACGTTGATTATGTTTATATTTTGGTTTAACTAACATGGTATGCTTTGCAGGAAGGAAACAACAAAGATGACTAGCAAGATGGTAGATTACAGTTCCCGAGACTCTCCTTATGGATCAAATGAGTAATGTGGTGTTAGGAATTCTTTTGACGTAGAAGACACATTGAGAAGCTTGAAGGAATAATTAAGGATTTGCAAGGAAGATAATGGAAAAATCATGTAGGCATAGGAGAAACAAGTAGAAGTCAATGCAGTAATCCTTCAGAGTTTGTCAGACTTGTAGAGAGAAGGACCACTCTGGATCATCCATTGATAGGAGAATAGGACTAATGGTGCATATGGCAGTAGATCTCATGGTGGGCATAGGTCAGATAGGGATGGCACAATTAGAGATGCCAGGTTCCTGGATACTTTGGATCAAAGAGGTGATGGACACAGGTACTATTCTAGTTTTGGTTCAGATAGGTCCTATGATTGTCATCATTATCACCCTTACGAGAGGAGTGATAAGGGATACTTGCCAGATGAGTTTAATAAAGAAAATCCATCTACTTTTGATGGAGAGTTGAAGAAGGTTGAGGATGCAAAGGCTTCATTATTTGGCTTGAATAAGTTCTTTGAACTACATGAGTATACAGAGAATATGAAGGCCAAAGTAGCTATCTTTAGCCTAAAAGGTAAAGTAGACATCTAGTGGGAAGATGTGATGTTATATACCTAGGGGGGATAATATGGGGTACCAAGGGAGGTACCCAAGGTAATAATGTAATAATGGGATGGGCCATAGTAATAAATAAGGTGGTTAACCCATGTCATGTAAGGGACCACAATTAGTTAATAATAATGTAATGGGCCCATGGTATTAGTTTATGGTATGAGGGAACCAAGGTAATGACCCATGGTATTGTATGTATGAGGCCTATATAGAGGCTAGAGACTCCACTTGGGAGATAGAGAAGGATTATTGTATGAACAGGCATATGGCTTGTGGAGTGCTCTCCTTCCTTAAGGAGTGAATGTATGGTGTTGCCCTACCATAAGGGTTGATCAATAAAGAACCATTTCATCTTATTCTTGGGTTTATATGCATTATCTTATATTTTCTTATTTTATCTATAATATTTCCGGGTTAGATCTACAACAATTGGTATCAGAGCACTTTCTTGGGCAAACAGTGGAGAATTTTTTTTTTGTAGCTCTGATACCAATTGTTGTAGCTCTGATACCAATTGTTGTAGATCTAACCCAGAAATATATGATAACAGAAATAAACCCAAGAATAATAAGATTGAATATAGATAGAAATGATTCTCTTTATTGATCAAACCCTTAAGGTAGGGCAACACCATGCATTCACTCCTTAAGGAAGGAGAACACTCCACAAGCCATATGCCTGTTCATACAATAATCCTTCTCTATCTCCCAAGTGGAGTCTCTAGCCTCTATATAGGCCTCATACATACAATACCATGGGTCATTACCTTGGTTACCTCATACCATCAACTAATACCATGGGCCCATTACATTATTATTAACTACTTGTGGCCCCTTACATGACATGGGTTAACCACCTTATTTATTACTATGGCCCATCCCATTATTACATTATTACCTTGGGTACCTCCCTTGGTACCCCATATTATCCCCCCTAGGTATATAACAAATAATAGTGCTACCTTGTAGCTTGTACAAAGTTCCATTCTAAACTCCCCACATCTATACCAGTTTTCTCGTAACCATCTTGCAGGTATCCTTCTCGAACACTATTTTTACACCTACATAATCCAACTTGCTTACAGAAATTAGATTTCTAGCTAATGCAGGAATATACAAAACACCCAGAAGTGTTTTGATCCTTCCACCTTGCAACTTCAACTTGACTTTTCTGTGACCAATGATTCTAGCCTTCCTGTCATCCCCCAAAAAGACATCACCACCGTCATATTTCTCGTACTCGTAGAACCACTCTCTATGGGGAGTGAAGTGAAAGGGTGCACTTGAGTCAATCAACCATGCCTGTTGATCGGCATGTGTACTTGAAGAAGTGAAGTACACATCCCCACCTTCATCTGAGGCAATTTTTTCCTCTGTAGAAGGAGCATCATGAGATCTCTTTCCTTTGTCAGGAGCTTTAGATTTATAGTCCCTTTTGTAGTGCCCTTTCTTTCCACTTTTCCAACACACATTTACAAATTTTCCTGGAGATTTAGATCTCCCACTTGATGACTTATTTTTGTTTCTGTTCTGGGACCATGTTTCCAGGAATACTAGTGTCTTTTCAATTTGCTAGTCCCACTAAAATTGGCAGCTATCTTAGAAACAAACAACCAAAGAAATTTGCGATTTCCTCTATGTATGATAGATAAGAGAGTAGCAAAGAGACCAACCTAGATCTTCCGCTTGACTCCTTGCTTGATTTCTCTCCCCCTTGATAGAGCTTGCAACTCCTCTCCTACTTGTCTCGCTTAGAGAATACCTGTAGAAACAAAGTAACAAAACACCATCAAAGAATCTTGATGTATTGTATCATAAACAATGTAGAATCAGAAATACATTGAGCATACAATGGAATTCACAAATAACAACATTCACAAACACACGATTGTATGGAGGAAAACTCAAAGAACTTTATTAAAATAGAAGGGAGATTTACAACCCATTTGTCCATTCTTGCTCATCGCACCCCATAGAAGGCCTATTTAGTATGCATCACACCTGTCTAGTGTAGGAGTCAGTATGCATCACACCCTGACAGTGGAGCAGTCAGTAAGGTCCAGTTTTGGCCAATTTGAGTGGTTTTTCAGGTGGAACTTCTGGGGAATTAAGTAATTAGTTGACTATGATCCTTTAGGGTATGAAATAACACTTTTAGGGGTTAAAATCCCTTGGTTTATCGACATATAATATTGGGGTTGCAGTGCCCAAATATGTCTATAGCAATTGCCCCCTAAAGCATGAAGTCGTAAATCTTTTGATGTCAGGTGAAATGCTTTATCATGAGGATCCGAGGTATTCGAACTGGAAGGTGACCTGTATAAGATACAATACAATACAACATCATCATATTACTTTCATGATCTAGCTGAGGTGGGTATTCCCATGCTCAGCATTATAAATTCATTTTCATGTACATAGGATAGATAATTGTCTGCAGTTGCAGACTGGTGATTCTTTATATGTAGAGTCATCATCCCTTAGCTTGGATGATCATCTGTGAAACTTTTGTGTACGTTTGATGTCTTTATATTCCTGAATATATCGCAGCCCGAATGGATGAAACTAGATCCGGGGTCTTCAAACTTGTTCAATCTTCGCCTGATGTACAAGTCGATCCATGTGAAAAGATTTCCTGAAGTCGAACATGGAAAGACATTGCCTGATTACTAGCCAATAATTTAAGTTGTTAATAGGTGCGAGAGGAGTCACCGATAATGATAATGACCCTCAAGGTACTACAGTACTATTCACATGGTGTGAATATATGAGCCGATGTCGAACACCACGTAAAATCTTTCGGTCGAAGGACATGGATGTATACTTGTCATCGGAAGTGAGAAACTTGCCATTGAGGCATGCAAGCTTCAAAGTACTGAAAGGGTTGTTTCTAAGTCAACTTCTTGGATAATGAGCTAATGTCGACAAGAAGTGACCCATCGTAGGAGGGCCTTAATGTATCCCACATCCATGACACAAAATGAAGCAAATGATTTTCTGGAGGTGAAAACGATCTGATGATACAAGGTTCAGGAATGGCGGTCATGAAAAATGAAGGGTGAAGGTATTGTAGTGGATGAGACATTAACTGGATGGTGAGTTCTTTGAATGAATTCTCTTGAACATATTGGAAACACTGAGATGCATTGGTAGCGTTAACCCGAAAAGACGGATGGTATGGAGGACCAATGGTGATATGACCGGTGAATGGAATAACCCAACACGACTTAATCATGGTGATGGAGTGAAAGTGTCATGTTCAAGAGAGACCTGCTACCAATAAAATTCTTCAACTTTTCTTCCCTTATTCCCCAGTCATTGTTGTCCAGTAACTCTTTATTTTTGTCAAGCTTGAGGAGGATAGCATATGCTTGTTCTATAATTTTCCCTTCGGGTAAGCCTGTCACTATGTTTTAGCAAGCCCAGCGACAGTGAAACTTGTTCTTGTTTGGGTGGAAAAGTTTGTTGCTATTGTTTTAACGAGTTTAACGACAAGGATAAATCAGTCCTTTTCATGTTTAGAGAGTTTGAAAAGGGATGAAAAGGAAACTCCAGCAGTTCTTTTTCGTAGCATAATCCCTTAAGTCCGAAAAAGATTAAAATAATATGAAAGGGATGACTTTTTGATCACTTTAGTGAGTCGAAAAAGACAAGCACTCAATCTTTTTGTGGGATAATCCCTCAAGTCCAAAAATATTAAAATGTACAGGAGGGATGGCGCTTCTCCTTACTTTAACGAGCTAGAAAGGCCAATAGCTTGACAATCTTTTCATATTTAACGAGTCTAAAAAGAGTTTAAAGGAGACTCGTTTTTGAGGAATGAGTGGCGTTTTAGGGTAGCAACTGGTTCCAGGTAAGCTTGGAACTTCTCAAAACATGGTGATGTGAAGAGGGTAGCTAACAGAACCACTCACCAAAGCTGTTCCTATAAAAGGTAAAAAATGAAGTGGAAGCGTATGATCGGCCAAAAGATTGGAGGTGACGGCAGGAACACAACCAAGGCTCAAAAGGCTGATAGTAGGGTGATCACAAAGGTTATCTACCGAGGGTGGATTCAATTTTTAACGAGATTGAACCGGGAGAAACTATGCTTAGTGGTAGGTTTATTTTTTAACAAGCTTAAACCATGCAATAACATTTCTCATTGGTAGGTTTATCTTTTAACGAGCTTGAACCATGCGATAACATTGCTCATAACGGTAGTCAAATACATTCAATTCACCTTTTAACACATTAGATTCTTTCACCGATCATTCAAACTGCTCAATTGCTCCATCAATTTTATTAGAAATACATATATGTGCCCGAAAAATGAATTAAAAACTAACATTTTACTCGAAGTACATGAATAGTAACATAAAAGTAGTTTTACCTCTCATTTTTACCATTTCATTTCAAATTTGGGATTTTGGAGCTCTGGAGTGGTTTCCCCCTCAAATTTCATCAGCTGATTTCAGGAGATCTGGTGGACTATTCTTCGCGCCATCAGGACCAGGTAGGAGCTAACCCTGAGCTCTTCATTTTCATTCCATCCTTTTGTGATTTTGAGCAAGTTTTTCCCTGCTTCTGGGCCCTTGGGGTTTGAAGAACTCATTCTCCATCCATCGTACCTAGCCTACATCGAAAAGTGCGATGCATACTGAGCTAGACACTGGCCAGTCAATATGAATCTCACCTTGCTCAAAGGCAGGGTGCGATGGGCGCAGAAGGGAAAATTTACACAGTGATTTTTCATGAAATTTTTGCCTGTTTTTACTCAAATTTGGATTCTAACTCATATTTTGTCTGTGCTTCAGATATTTGTTGGATTAGGATGGTTGTCATGTGGCGTGAACGTGAACATGAAGAAGAGGACATGATTTCCTTACATGACCAGGGTACAGTTACTGCATTGCGAAACTGTGGCTTGCTAAAATTCTTCCACATATCCAGCATGAGGCAACAAATTAGTTTGTTGCAGTATTTTCTCAATGCTTGGGATTCGATCAACCAGGTATTCCAGATCAAAGGCAAATCTATCCAATTTATAGTCAAGGATATCCACTTTCTAATGGGTTATCGAGGCGTGGTGGCCCTCTGTCACTATCAGGATCCGCCCATGGGGGTGAATCTGTGAGAGATTATATTCGCCAGTTTTGTAGAGATGGATTGCAGCCCAGCAAGGACAGCAAGATCAATATCTGATATATCTCTGGTTGGCCCTTGAGGACCATTTTATTTACCTTTTCTAGATTGGTTGGCAGCGCGGCTCTTCATTTGGCCAACAGATCTTACATGCAGTACGCCCTGGAATGTTTGGAACGAAAAGTGTTCAACTGGTGTGAGGCAGTACTTCCTGTTATAAAATAACAGCTCTCCAAGGTAAAGAATGGAAGATCCAAGAATTTCAGCTACGATTCCATCTTGACTGCTTTTGCCTTAGAGAGGATTCCACTGATGCAGCCACAATACATTTTCACTAGGATTTCCAGCACGGAGGGAAGCACGGATGTAGAGGTGGGTTCATCTTATGGCCAAACATGCTGGTCAATCACATATTTCCTTCTCTGATGCCTTCTTTGAGTGGTTCAACCACCAAGAGATGGTCTTTGCATAGTATCCATACGTCGAGATGGATTTTCGAGGCGACCCAGATTTGGCATTACCGACTGGTGAACAGTGGAGTGCCATAGGTAAAATGATTCGACCACATTTTTGTTTATCAGTTTTATAATGTTTTTGTGTTTTTAAATGTTATCAAGACTAATAGAACTCATGTGCGTGCAGATATTGGGCCAGTGCAACAAGCGGCACGCCCACGGGCGGCAGCTAATGCTCCAGCAGGAGACGCTATAGGTAGGGCCGTCCTTCGAGATCTGGACATATCAGAGACCCTAGCAGTGCCGCAGGATCAGATTGAGGGCCTCACTCTTGGCATTTAGGATGTTAGGACCGATGAGTTACCCTTGAGGTTACAGCGCCACACCGCTGGTGTGCCGAGTCAATGGACCCGACTTTTGTGCATGATCGCACAGGCCGTGACATGTTATCACCAGTATCATTAGTGTAGGATGCTTTTCTGCATTCATTTTTAGTTTCTTGGTCATATGACTGCTTTTGTCTTGGAAACAAAACATTTTGTAAAAACTATAAACATTTATATATTTTTGATTTTCACAGTTTTATCTTGGTTAAGTTATGCAATCCTGATGCAAATGTTAATGTAAAATGCTTTCTTTACAAATGCTGCAAATGTCTATCCAACACATAGTTTTCTAATGAATCAATTAATGTGTTTAAGTTTATGGAAATGTGTTGATATTGAATGGAATCAAATTGTCTTTCGAAAATCTTAACTCTTAGGAACATACGATAAATAGCTGGGTTCCGAACGAAATAGAGGCCAGTAAGCTGTAGAATGACGAGTTGCGAATCTAGCCTAATAACAAGTCCGTGTATGCCATGTGAAATGGCATCAGAGAGAATTTCAATTAACGTGCTATACTTAGCGATGTTATTCGTCGATCGGCCAATACATATCCCTCTGAAACTTACTAACTATCCCCTTGGAGCAAAAATTCCCCAGGCCACGGAAGATAGGTTCCACGTACTACGACTAGCTTCATCGACATACCCAACAAATGATTCCAAAAATTTTGACATCTACAACAAATGTAAAGTGGATTACCTAACCAAAATGAAAACTCTAAAAGAAAACAAAAATGTAACAAAAGCATATATACAAAGATATTACTACTCTTAATCAAGCATAGTAATGCTTAAGATACAACCTGTTTCGGGGTTGCGACAGTGGAATCCCATCATAATCCACCAGCTCGTAGGCTCCTTTTGCCAATACTTATTTTAACAATGTAGGGGCCCATCCATAATGGTTCAAACTTACCTGCTCCCAATTTGTCAAAGTCCAGATCGTACAGCAAGATCAGGTCACCTTCTGAGAAGACACAAGGCTTGACATTTTTGTCTAATTGTGCTTTGACACGTTTTTTATGTGCTTCGTTAGCCAGCACGACGTCATGCTGGGTTTCATACAAGTGGATTAGTTCCAAGAAACGAGCCTCTTCCTCTGAAGTTTTGGGAAGCAGATCAATTGTGAGCTTGAGAGACGGAATTTCGCACTGAATTGGTAAGACCGCTTCCAGACCATACACCAACTGAAAGGGTGTAAATCTAGTTGCATTTCTCACCGAAGTTGTATATGCCCACAGAGTTGAGTACATGATTAAATGCCAATTCCATTTATGGACTCCAATCATTCTCTGCAGCATGCATTTTAGGACTTTTTTGATTGCCTCAACCTGTCCGTTAGCCTGCGGATAATATGGAGTGGAACTATCATGGGACATTCCTAATTTGGTAGTCAATTCAACCAACATGTGATTGCAAAAGTGTGATCCACGATCTGTGACTATAGCCTGTGGAACACCAAATCTAGAGACTACATGATTGAAAAAGAAAAGAGCAGCTGTTTCATCGCTGTTGTTTAATGTAGGCATCGCCTCAACCCATTTTATAAAATAGTCGACAGTGACTATAATATATCCATGCCCCCTAGCCAAGGTGGGGTTACATGTCATGAAATCTATGCCCCATTTAGCGAATGGCCCAACAACAACTACTGGATGTAGCGGTGTAGGTGGTAATCTGGTTTTGCAATCAAAATCTGACAAGCATGGCAACTTCTGACTGCGATTATGCAATCTTTGAATATAGTGGGCTAGAAGTAACTAGCTTGTAAAATCTTTTGTGAAGTAGCATAACCAGATAGGTGCCCCCCACACACACCTGAATGACAGTCATTTAGGACTTTTTCGGCCTCCTCATGCATGAGGCACCTTCGCATAATTGTATCAACACCACGACAGTAAAGTGTATCACCGACGATCATGTAGTCTTTGGCTTAGTATCAGATATGCCATTGTTTAGAGCAAGAGGTGTTATGCCTAAAGGTATGGGTTTGGAGATAGATCAGTATATCTCTGTACCACAGATCGCTTGATGATGAAAAAAATAGTCTCATCCATGATTGATGCTTTAGATGTTAAATCGTTGGACGACGATGGGAGGTCACAAAGTAACTCCGCGAATATGAGAGATTTCTTTGATTTGGATTTGGTGAATTCCAGATCAAACTCTTGGAAAATGGCTATCCATTTGGAATATTTTCCCCCTAGTAATTGACGCGATAGAATGTAGGTCATAGGGTTACAATCTAACAAAATGGTAGTTTTGCGAAAGAGAATATAGTGTCGAAATCTCTATACTGCTTGAACAACTGCTAAAGCAAGATTTTAAACATAGGAGTACTTGCTTTTTGTATCATTTAAGTTTCAGCTTAAATAATACATAGGATGTTCTATTCCATTATCTTCTTGTACTAAAACCATGGCGATGGTTGTATCTGTAGTGACAAGATACAGGTTAAAGTCTTTATGATAGTCAGGAGCATACATTAATGATGCTTTTACTAGGGAACCTTTTAAAGCATCAACAAAAGCTTCTGCAACCTGATCCCAGTTGAAAGGTACTTATTTTTTCAAAAGACGTGTATAACCTTTAGCAAGTTTGGCATAGTTTGGAATGAACCTCCTTAGAAAGTTTTCTTTCCCTTGGAGTTTCTAAATCTGAAGCAAATTTAAAGGTGGAGGCATGTTAAGGATTGCCTGAACCTTACATGGGTCGAGTCGAATTCCATCCTTAGAAACTACGAAATAAAGTAATCAACCAGAACCAACACAAAACAAACACTTGAACAGATTGAGTCGTATCTTGTAATGTAGGCAACGTAGAAATATGGCTCTCAAATGCTACGGATGATCAGTCCGCTTTCGCGAATGAGTCGGTAGAGTATCGAGATATGGTTGAACGATGTGCTTGATGTCATGGAAGGCATAGTTCATTGCCCTCTGAAAGGTTTCCCTTGTGTTCTTCAAATCGAAAGGTAGTTTACAGTACACAAATGTGCCCCATGGACATATAAATGTAGTTTTCAACTGGTCCTGTGGGCGGATATTGATTTGGTTGTACCTGGAAAATCTATCCATGACTGAAAAGATTTCGCATCTAGCACATTCATCAATTATCTGGTCGATGAAGGGTGTAGGGTAGTTGTTCTTTGGACACGCTTGATTTACATCCCTATAATCGATGCAAACTCTAGTCATTCCTTGCTTTTTCATCATAGGAAGAATATTCGATACCCAATTAGTGAGAGGAAAAGGGTAAATGAAACCAACATGTAAAATCTTTTCAACTTCTGCCTTAATGGCAGCGACTTTCTTTGGGTGAACTGGTCAAAGCCACTGTCGTACTGGTTTGACATCTAGATACATCTTGATTTCATGTTCAACAATGCTTGAGTCAATGCTTGGCATTTCTTCATATGACCATGCAAAGACATCACCGAATTTGCGAAAGAGAGTGCAATATATTTCTAGTTCTGAAGGAGAACAAGATTTTCCAACATGAATATTCTCTACAACATTAGGTTTGGTTGAGATATTAATGGTGATAGTTTCCTCAGTATTGGACAGATTTCGCTCAGAATCCACTGTATTTATAGTATTTGATAGAAAATAAAAAACTGAAGGATGATTAAGGTCACTTGAATAATCTTCATTGTTATCTTAAAGGTGGGAATGATGGTGGTAATATTCCCACGTCGTCTCTCCTATAATCATTGACTGAATGATTCCTTCGTCTGTAGAATGTATATGAGAACAACAATTGGAAGAGGTACCATACTCTAGAGACCTATCTATCCAAACACTCACTGAGTGTTGATTTGGGTTCGTCGCCCAGGCCCAGAAAATTTATTGCTACAAAGATTCCATAGGGCTTGGGGGCAACACCTGGCGATGATCCACACTATCAAAATGGTCAGAGTTCTTCTTAATTTTTGATGATGTAGAAGATATCATATGATAGGTTTCCACTGTGGCCACTTCCGCCAGATTATTTGGAGGCGGGAGGGCAAAAGTACCCATCAAGGAAGGGTCTTTTAGGAGACCTACTCTGACATTTTAAAGCAATTAAGAGCTTCCATGGATCAATGGAATGCTTCCAGTAGCTTGTGAACTATTGGAGAAAGAGATTAGTTGGTCAATGATTGTAAATCTGCCTTGGAAGGGAAATGCAATCTTTCTAAAGTATGCTGACACAACAGCAGTCATAGCATAAATCTAGGGCCTTCCCTGTAAGATATTGTAGTCAAGGTTTCCATCAATGACCTTGACTTCGATTTCTACTGTCTTGCCTCCCAGTTCAACTTGCAAGTTACTTAAAATCCCATGTGGTGTGTATGTTCTTCCATCAAATGATTTTAATGTCGTTGATGATCGTGACAAAGGTGGTAAGCCTAAAGTTTTCTAGCAACTCATTGACATAATGAAGGTAGATGCCCCCTCATCAATGATTGTTTGATTAACAGTTTTATTGAAGACTTTTACCTATATAAGGAAAATGAGTTGGGCTGGTAACTGAGGTTTGTATCCTTTATAGTTAAAGGCCACAAGATTGGAATCCATTGGGTCAATCCCACCTATTGCTGATAATAAAGCCTATTTTTGGGAGGGGCAGTTCTGCAGTACTTCAAGTGTCGACAAAGTGGATGGCAATTGAGCTAGATCTTCCACTATATTATAATTCTGTGATGCTTGAGCACGAGGATTAAATGTCGATTTATGTACTACTCCCTTTGGCGACTTTATAGTTAATTCAGGAATGATGGGCGGAAAAACTTCTGAGGAAGTTGTTGTCGAACTACTAGGTTGATCTATAGCCTTGTTGTTCGATGACTGTGGATTCCCATAATCTCTATTCCTTGTCAATATCAAAGCATCATTTCACTATTTCGATATGGACAACATAAGCACTTGTGATGTGGAAGCATGATCGATAGTGACCATATTAGTTTCTGGGTTTGGAAACGGATCAGTCAACACCACTGAGGTAGTTGAAGTTTTTAAAAATTTCGTAATCTTAGCTCGATATGGACAATTTTTCTTGAAATGGTCCTCATTACATATGAAACATGGTTGACGAGGTTTCTTTTGCCTAGCAGGGTTTTCAAAAGATTTTTCAAGAGGTGAATTCTCCTGTTTCTTGTTATTATTTTTCCCTTTCTTCTTGCCCCATGGTTGCTTTGGATTCTTTCCCTTGTCAGATGGCACAACATTAATATCTGAGGCAAGAGGTTTGTCATTTTATTTTTGACTAGAAATTGCAAGGGCTTTACCAGATGGAGCCTTTGCAGTTTACGTGCTTGAGGTATTGATCATGTCGTCACTGGTGTGAGAGTCCCTGTTCGATTTAGGAGGGGGAGGAACAAAAAATTCTGGTCTAGGAGCATCAGGAATTTTTTGTAGAGCGTGCCAGACTGAGTGTAGATCAAGTCTAAATATTGTGCACGAGTAATGACTTGCTCTTTAGTGACAACTCCTCCTTTCGCCACATCCTCAGTAATTGAAGGTAATAATGACTTAATAAACCACTCAGCTAGGAGCTGATCAAGAACATACATCTTTACCATTCGACGATGACGCCACCACTCATGAATATGATCAGATATGTGAGTGGCTGTTGTCTGTTTAAAGTTGGTAAGGAGTTCTATCACCGTTTCGTACCTAATGGGTAATTGAAAGTGGGTTAGAAAAGTAGTGGCAAGGGCACTGAAGTTATCAAACGAAGCTCTAGGAAATTCAATATACCATTTTGCTGTCGGACCAGTTAGCATTCGCTGAAAAAGGTGAAGCCTAATCAAATCATCATTCAGGGTGTTAGACGAGCACCACAAATGAAAGGTCATTACGTGATTCGATGGATATTCAACCAGATTTCCATTGAATTTAGGAATATCGGAGGGAAGTTTATGAGGAATCGCTGGCCACCAAGGGGGTATGCAATTGGATCATTCATTAGCCAGTTCAAATCTGGTAATTCTAGAGTTGCTACAAAAGGCAACTATTGATTCAGGTTTGGCGAAGCATACCTAGGATAATATGGGATCCCCTAAGTAGTAGGTCTTTGCATACCAACATAATGCATTTGATGCTGATAACTTTGATAAGGTTGATGGACATAACCATTATAGTATGGCTGTTGATAACTATTTTGAAAATGCGGTTGTCCATTATCTACAAAGCTTTGTTGCTCAGGTCCTTGGTAAGTTTTCTAGAATTGTGGTTGTTGATATTGTACCAGCCATGGTTGTTGGACCATTTTCTGTTGCCCAATATTGGATCATTGACCAAGATGCAGAGTGATAGTACCCGTTTGAGCCTGAGTCATTCTAGGTAAGGAAGCACTAACCTGAGGTTGTGATTGAGCCGTAGAGACAAGAGGTTGTTATATTGGAACCTGAGAGACTTGAGGTTTGTTAGTGCCTGGATCTATCTCAAGCTAAAGAAAGGCAGGTCTAGGGTAACATCAAACCACGCATAACCTGGTAGCTAGCCCTACCAGGTCGGGAGAGGGCTCTCTCCTTGTTAATCTCAATGCAAATTTATCAAGGAAGACTTGAGATGACTGATATAAAAACTAATTTTAGGCTAGGTATGCTTGCTCAGAGGAATTTGTTTGAATTTAATGGTTGTTTGCTGGATCAGATGGGGAAGGCAGCTTTGGGTCTGGGAAATCAACACATATTTGTAGAGGCTTCTGTGGGGCGAGGTAGGCAAGTGTTTTAGCACTTTGAAATGAGTGTAATGGTGAGTCTAAATATTGGTGAGGAGTTGGAGAGGGCATGAAAGTGTCATGAGTCCTCTTCAAGCAGTAGAAAACATGTAGAACTAAATAAACCCCAAGGTAGATCACTGAAACACCAATAAATTCCACCCTTCAAACTTGATTCATTTAGTTATGTAGAAAGAGAGAGATGATGGCACACATAAACATAAGATAAACTGAATGACTGAGAAGAAAACAATGCTAATTCACATTACCACAAGAACCCCACAAAATGCTGCAAAACCTTGGTTTATTTCCTTGCCAAACTACATAAGTGATGTACAAAGTAGCTCAATGTATCCAAAAGAGTCCAACTTTGACAAATGACTAAGAAACTACAAGATATAGGCAAAAAACCACCTATGCTAGCCATTAGGGGTCGATTCCATGAGTCAAGGCGCTGTTTCAACAAGATCTAAACTAGGAACTAAAAAATAGGCAACGGAATAGCTTGCCTCTAAAACTATGGAAACTTATTCATTTAGTTCAAAACCACCTAGAACTGATGTATCTACTTCCTTAAATCATTTTTCATCATTTTTACATAAAATTACATCAATTTACATAAATTTACATCATGAACTTGACCGTGAGAGAGAAAAAGTCAAACTGGCAGAAGACTAGGCGAAATTTTGAGCAAACAGGCAAAAATGGCAAATTTTTCTCCTATGTGTAGTGCCGCTGATTCTGTGTAGCACTTTTTCCAAGCTAGCTTTGGAAGGCTTCTTGAAGTCCAAATCAAGTGAAGAATAGCTCATTGGAAAGCTCGTTGATTCTATGTTCTGGGACATCTTGAATTTTTGTATTTTGAGTCCATTTGCCCCTTCAAAAATGCAACCTCCCAAGACTGCTTCCTGTGTGGCAAAAAAGTTGCGAGAGGGCACTTTTCGGTTGTTTTTGGTCCTTTTGGAGGTCCAGAACTTGTCAAAACTTCTCAGCCACTTCTGAGCATGCATAAATTTTCATGCTGATTCCAAAAATGTAAATTTTTTTGCAAATGAGGCCCCCATCAAAATCATAGCACCAGTGGCGCTACGCACCTGTTGGAAAAGCCTGCGTTAAAAATTCCTATGCATAGTGCATCTGATTTTTTGCATAGCGCCATTTTCAGATCACGTTTTGGAAGCCTTCCCAGTGTCCAAATTGGGTGTACGATAGCTAATTTGAAAGCGTATTGAGTATAATTTCCAACACAACTTGAATTTTTCAATTTGGAGTTCATTTGCCCTGTCAAAAGTCAAATCTCCCAAGACTGGTCAAAATGTGCAAAGTGAGGCTGCCTAAAGGCAGAGTGCTGTTGTAGTCCACTTTTAAAGGTCTTCCTCAACTCAAAATTGAGCTCATGATAGCTCAGTGGAACTCTATTTGTGTCTATTTATCATTTAACTCATCAAGAAAGTCATTTGGCCAACCAAGCTAGGATAAATCTTGATTTTCCCAAGGTCACTTCAGAGGTGCATCAATTCTCCTGAGGAAACTGTATTTTTGACATTTATATAAAACCATGACACCTGTGTAAAAAGTGAAGGAGGTTTTTCTTCCTTGGACTATTTTTGACAAAAAAAACTCTCATTTCTTCCAAATTCATGTTTTCTTGCTCAGAAACATCATTTGAGTAAAACCTACCCCGATGTGTGGAACATGGGATTTGTCGAAATGAAGGGAAATGAAGATGATAAGGGGCTTCTAAATTCTTGAGGAAATTTTGGGAAGTAAGGAGGGATGTTAGGAAACCGGGGAAAGTTGAATTTCAAAGATTGAGTGAGGGGAATGGGTCCAAAAGGGCAAAACACAGGCCTAGCCTAGAAAATTGCCACAATGTAGCAAAAAACTAGGGTTTGTGGGAAAATAAGGAATTTGAGGGATATCAGCGATGGGAAGTGTTTAATAAGGTACATTAATGATAGGGGAAGGTGTATGAACATCAAGACACAAGTTTTGTTGATGATTTGACCATCCAAGAGAAATTACCTTCAAAACCCTAGGAGAGGGAAATGAACCTTACCTAGGCACAACTGAAGCACGAACAAGGTGTAAAATGACCCATTGGAACCTGAAATAATTATGACATCTGAATGGTGACATGGACCGACATTTTGAAAACTTTGAAATAAGTGAAAACAAACCCTAGACCTAATACCTAGAGACCAAATTTTACTTGAAGATTCTCTGAAATGACAAAATTTGACTTTGACACCCTGAGACCACTTTGTAAGAGCATATTTGATCACTGGAGAAAGGCTTCAAAGACTGACACTAACATTGGCTCCAATGGGGATGGTAGCTCCTTGGAGGTGCCAAGAACTGGAAATCTTTGGGAGAGTAGACTAGTGCCTTATCCATTGGGCAATATGGAGTCAACATCTTGGCAACAAAAACATCAAAACTCAAGACTCAAGACTCATAATATGAAATGAGTAAGAACTAAGACCAACTCAAAACTAAAACAAGACACTCAAAATATGAAACTAGACATTCAACAGCTGAAACTAGCTCGAAATTGACGAAAACAAAAATTGACTCAAGACTTACTTAACTGAAACAAGTACTTACAAAGCTTTTTAATGGTAGCAGACCATTGAGATTTGAGGGTTTCAAATCAGGATGACAACCACCTGCCTATTGATGAAATATGTACAATCACGTGAAGTGGGCCTTCCAATGTAACCAATCCAGCAGATGGTTACTTACTGAAATCCTTCTCTCACTTTCCCCGAGTAGGTAGAATGATGTACATGTAGGCAACTCACAATAACAATTGAAACCAAGGCTTATGCTAATGAACTAGGAAACATTCATCTTTTTTAATTCTTGCAAAAGAATGTCAAAGGGATCTTGAAAATCCTAAAGCACTAGCTTGTCTTGAGATCCAATAGAAAAAATACAAGTACTCCCTTCATTCTCATCTGAAAGAACAACTGGTTGCCGAGTGATAGGAAGGCATAGAGAGGTATAAGCTTCTGTTATCAGTGTGTTAACTGTAAATTCCCCGAGCATGAGAAATTCTGGCATATTGTCTTTGTCAGGCTCATATTCCTCAATTTCATGGTATAGGTCATTCTTAAACAGAAAACAATCTTCAAGATTATCAAACATGACAGCCTTATCATCTTCATGAAAGAAAATATTATCTATTCGTTGATCTATAAATCTAATTTCAAGACTGTCGTCATTTTCAAAAGAGGAAGAAGATTCACCAACACCTTCTTAACCATGTGCATAGTGCAGACCTGCATTAGCTTGTGCTGTAACCTGACCTTCCAGGAGCTGATCTATCTCATCTTCAGACAGAGGAGATAATACTTTTTGTTTCCTTTTGCTCAAGCGGTTATTGTCTTCTTGAAATAACATTTCAAAACATGAAAGACCTGAACGACAGTCCTCAATTCCCTGGTCTTCTGAAATTTGAAAACATTGTTGATATCTTCATATGACATGGCAATCAAATTATCATTTACCAATGAGTTATCGAAATAATATTTTTCACTTACTTGAACAAAGATCTCATCTTGTTTTTCACAAAATGACTGGATTACCACCTCATGGAGGCTTCATTTTAATGAAATGAGAACACTTGGGTCAATAACTCTGTCTTCTTCATTCTAGATGATCTCAATAGCAGAGCTCTCCTTCATGCGATTCAGAACAAGGTAGTCTTCATTATCACGATCTGAATCTAGATCTGAAATAGCCGACTTAACTTTATCACATTCTGAAATTGAAACTTGACTTTCCTACATATTGTCTTCTTCTATGGACAGATTTGAAATAAAACCTTCTCTTTCATCATTTTCCACTTTACTAAGATCTTGATCCTGCTGCAAATTTTCTTGATCATTTTGATAAGTATCGCTCTCTTTATGCTACTGAAATGGATTTTCATACAGGGCTTCCATGATCTCATCGTCCATGAAGTCATCATCTTCATAAAATTTATCAATACTTTCAATAAAACTATAAACATGTTCGCAACAGTTCTAAACTAAATTTAGTGATGGATAAGATATTTTATACCTTTCAAAGAACATGGTATGAAAATCTTTTAAACAATAAATACAAGCAGGCGGCAAACCTTCATACCAAGATCGGGCTTCACCTCCCAGATTGTCCATGAATATCTTCATCAAGCATTCTTCAGGAAAATCAACCTTCAACTTGTGAATATGTATGTGAAATCTAACCAGAAGTAAAACAACATCATTCCTATTATCATTTTTAAACATAGGCAAATTCCTTTGCCAATCTACCTTAGGAATTTTATTTGGAAAACTTGGAATGTGATCTCGGCTCATGGGAGCATACCTTCGAGCAAACAAATCCATTTTGATAACAACGAATTCATCAAGAAATTCTTCAGGCTACTGGTTCTTGAAGAGTAGAGTTTCCATAAAAATTCTGAACCTTGGGATTCTTCGACATTGAAGTCGCCGAGTGAATGATTTCAGCCTTCCTGTGTTTGATCGTTGTCCACCATCAGCAATCAGATCTACAACTTGAATTATCTTTCCTAGAGAAGATTTATCACCTCTTCTCCAGTATGGTTTCCACTATGTTAGTTCCTGGGTCTACCTCAGGCTAAAGAAAGGCAGGTCTAGGGTAACATCAAACCATGCTTAACCTGGTAGCTAGCCCTACCAGGTCAGGAGAGGGCTCTCTCCTTGTCAATCTCAATGAAAATTTATCAAGGAAGGATTGATATGACTGATATAAAAACTAATTTTAGGCTAGGTATGCTTTCTCAGAGGAATTTGTTTGAATTTAATGGTTGTTTGCTAGATCAGATGGGGAGGACAGCTTTGGGTCCTAGAAATCAACATAGATTTGCAGAGGTTTATGTGGGGCGAGGCAGGCAAGTGTTTTAATACTTTGAAATGAGTGTAATGATGAGTCCAAATATTGGTGAGGAGCTGGAGAGGGCATGCAAGTGTCATGAGTCCTCTTCAAGCAGTAACAAACATGTAGAACTAAATAAACCCCAAGGTAGATCACTGAAACACCAATGAATTCCACCCTTCAAACTTGATTCATTTAGTTATGCAGAAAGAGAGAGATGATGGCACACATAAACATAACATAAACTAAATGACTGAGAATAAAACAATGCTAATTCACATTACTACAAGAATCCTAGAAAATGCTGCAAAAACCTAGTTTATTTCCTTGCCAAACTGCAGAAGTGATGTACAAAGTAGCTCAATGCATCCACAAGAGTCCAACCTTGACAAACGACTAAGAAAGTACAAGATATAGGAAAAAAACCACCTATGCTAGCCATTAGGGGTGGAATCCATGAGTCAAGGAGTTGTTTCAACAAGATCTTAACTAGGAACTGAAAAATAGGCAGTGGAACAGCTTGCCTCTAAAACTATGGAAACTGATTCATTCAGTTCAAAACCACCTATAACTGATGTATCTACTTCCTTAAGCCAATTTTCATCATTTTTACATCAAAGTACATCAATTTACATCAATTTACACCATGAATTTGACCGTGAGAGAGAAAAAGTCAAACTGGTAGAAGACTTAGTGAAATTCTGAGCAAACAGACAAAAATGGCAATTTTTTCTCCTATGCATAGCGCCATTGATTCTATGCGTAACGCTTTTTCTAGGCCAGTTTTGGAAAGCTTTCCAAAGTCCAAATCAGGTATAGTATATCTCATTGGAAAGATTGGTGAGTATACCTTTTGGGACAACTTGAATTTTTTGATTTGGAGGACATTTTCACCTTAAAAAATGCAATCTCCCAAGACTGCTTCTTGTGTGGCAAAAAAGTGGTAGAGAGGGCACTTTTTGGGTGTTTTTGGCCCTTTTGGAGGTCCAAAAATTGTCAAAGATTCTCATCCATTTATGAGAATGCATAAATTTTCATGGTGATTCCAAAAATTTAAAGTTTTTTGCAGATGGAGGCCCACATCAAAAGCGTAGCACCAGTGGCACTACGCACCTGTTACAAAGGCCTGTGTTAAAGCGTAGCGTCACTGATTCTATGAGTAGCACCGTTTTTAAATAAAGTTTTGGAGGCCTTACCTGTGTCCAAATTAGGTGCACAATAGCTCGTTGGAATTATTATTGAGTATAATTTCGAAAATAGCTTCATTTTTTTAATTTGGAGTTTTTTTTCCCTATCAAAAGTTAAATCTCCCAAGACTTGTCAAAATGTGCAAAATGAGGCTGCCTAAAGGCAGAGTGTTGTTGCAGTCAACTTTTGAAGGTCTTCCTCAACTCAAAATTGAGCTCATGATAGCTCATTATAAAGCTTGTTGTGTATTATTATCATTTAATGCATTCGGAAAGTCATTTAGCCAACCAAGTTAGGAGAAATCGTGATTTTCCCAAGGTCACTTTAGAGGTGCATCAATTCTCCTGATGCAACTGCATTTTTGACATTTCTCTAAAACCATGACACTTGTGTAGAAAGTGAAGGAGGTTTTTCTTCCTTAGAATATTTTGGAGAAAAACCTCTCTTATTATTTCGAAATTCATGTTTTATTGCTTAGAAACATCATTTGAGTAAAACCTACCCCGATGTGTGGAACAAAGGATTTGTCGAAATGAAGGGAAATGAAGGGGATAAGGGTATTCTAAATTCTTGAGGAAATTTTGGAAAGTAGGGAGGGATGTTAGGAAATAGGGGAAAGTGGAATTTGAAATATTGAGTGAGGGTAAGAGGTCCAAAAGGGAAAAACATAGGCCTAGCCTAGAAAATTGCCAAATTGTAGCAAGAAAATAGGGTTTGTGGGAAAATGAGGAATTTGAGGGATATTAGTGATGGGAAGTATTTAATAAGGTACATTAAGGATAGGGGAATGTGTATGAACATCAGGACACAAGTTTTTTTGATGATTTTACCATCCAAGAGAAATTACCTTCAAAACCCTACGAGAGGGAAATGAACCTTACCTAGGCACAACTGAAGCATGAACAAGGTGTAAAATGACCTGTTGGAACCTAAAATGATGATGACATCTGAATGGTGACATGGAACAACATTTGGACAACTTTGTAAGAAGTGAAAACAAACCCTATACCTAATACCTTGAGACCAAATTTTACTTGAAGATTCTCTGAAATGACAAAATTTGACTTGGACACCCTAAGACCACTTTGTAAGAGCATATTTGATCACTGGAGGAAGGCTTCAAAGACTGACACTAACAAGGTTGACACACAACAGGAAGTGCTTGTACTTGCGACACAGTCACAATAGCATGTGTAGTGGGAATATTCGACATAGGTTGGGCTGGTTGCATTGAATATACAACCTTTGGTTGTTGAGGCAGTAGTGGTACCCAACCACTGGATGCAATTAGAGTTTGACCTAATTTTTTTTGTGAACTCTCATATGGTTATTCTCCAGGAGGGAACAATGAAAAATCATACTAACCTCCATATGGTGACAATCCAGTGTTCAGAGGATATATCGGTCTTTGAAGACTGGACTACACAAATTGATACTGGCATGCAGGATCAATTTGCTGAGTTTCAACATAAGAAATTCTAGATAGGATTCTGGATGAACAAATAGGAACAGACCATGTCATTGAAACAATCCTTGAGTGGACTCCATCTAGTGATTGATAACTAGTTGGGACAGATGGTATATCGGCAAACATCGTAGGAATAGCAGCGGGAAGTTCTGCTGTGGCTGTATCAGATGACATAGTCCTAGATGTTGATGGTTGCTCAGACATATTTAGTCTATCCAAAATATTTCCTAGCAATTTGATAGGAACTTGTGATGAAGGATGATTAAAAGAACTAACTTCAGGGGTAGAAGGATATAAGTGGATCCCACTTCCAAAATGTAATGGGTTATTGGATGGAAGATCCTCTACTATCTCTTCTATAGCAATCAGTCTAGGTGGAAGAGGTAGACCATCTGGCTAGTTCTCGCATTTCTGGAGCCAAAGAAGGTATAGCTTCTGTAGTGACAGATACTGGAGGGGTGACAGCTCTGAATTCTAGAACTCAACTTCCAGATGTTTAGGTAAATGAACTTCAGTCTCTAGATCAGCTCTTGCTGAAACTGTTTCAGGTATAGAAGTGTCTACCGTTACACTAGGATCAGTTCTAATGTCCTCTTGTAACTGCAGAACTTATTTTGTAAAGGCAGATGTACCAAAATGATCGGAGTAACTGTAGTCTCTGATGATGTTGAAACACAAGTTTCAAATAAACCAGGGGAATTGGACTCAGTTAAGCGAGACCGTTTTTCCTGGAATGGTTTCGTTTTCGGAGTTAAAGACGATAGACTCACTAGTCTCTACAAATGATGGGGTTTTGATTCACTTTCTTCCACGATTGCAAATTACTTGATCAACTCAAAATTAAAAGGGGGGATAATTTTATTCCGAATTATATAAATTTAAATAACGCTTTGACACAACTTTGTTTTTTCAATTTTTAAGAGTCGAGAAAAAGCTAAAGATGACTCTAGTCTCCTTCGATTTTTAATGAGCCTGAAGTGACAAGTGCTCAGATGGACCTTTTCTTTTAAGGAGTCGAAAGGGAATGAAAGTGACTACTCTGGAAATCTAGACAAAGGGATTACCAAACCAATCACAGAACTGCAATATACACCTTGGTAATAAATTAAAGAGAAATTACCAAGGACTTATGTACGACAGTCAATCTTCCCGAATGTTGTGTTCAGTGCATTGCAATCGATAGGGCGGTAGACACAAATTCCTATCGATAAAGGATATAAGCCTATTGTGGTCTCCCAATATATACTTAATGGTACGGGGAGCACAAGTCTGTGCTAGTACTTGTCGTATCAAAGAGGAGGAATCACCCAACCTTCAATGAAAATGATAGTTACTAGATTTTACGATGCTAGAACATGTCTCTAGCCTAGACCTCTAGATGTGTTGCGTTAGGTTCCAAAGTGTTGTTAAGTTCATTGAAATTTATTTTAGAGTTTATCTTGGTTAGAAGTTTTCCTTTCAAGGTTCACCACGTGATGTAGATGTAAAATTTCGAAATATGCATTCTAAAATGATAAACAATCATTGTGTACTTTTTAGCAATGAAAATCCTAGCTACTAAGGAAAGAAGATTACGATTCTTTCAGACAGAGAGCAAAGAGCACGCACTAAATGCACTTTTCATAAATCATTTTTCGCACATAGTCTAAATGCAAATACAAATGCATGTATTTCTTTTTCGTTCCCATTAATGTGAAGAATGCCAAAAAGGAAAACTAAGTATAGATCTGAATTATTTTTTTCAAAGGGACGTTTCGACAATTTCTTTTCAAAATGAAAGGAAGACTAAAAAACACTTTTCGATTTCGAATAGAAAATTTTTTCGACACTTCAAACATTAACAATTCAAATCAAATACACGTCAAAAGTTCAATCGACTATCTAGAGAAGTAAGGCTTTACGACACTTGAATCTCTTTTTATACACAAAACGACAGTTCGATTTAAGCAACTTTTCGACGAAGGACTATAAATGATGGACAAATACATAAAAACATTTACTAATCCTAATCAATGGAGGCTGATCTATGTAAAGCAAGGAGGCTTAAGCAATGAGATACTATTCATAAGCAGAAAAAAAATTAAACAGACCTGAAAATAAGGACAAAAAACCCAAATTTCGAGGAGAGAAATAGGATTACTCAGTCATCGCACCTGTTCTTCACAGAAACAGGGATTCATCTCACCTACTACACTTAGGAGGTGCGATGCATATTGGCTTCCAGTGATAGACAGTGCGATGGGCCAGGGAGCGCAACTGAGGTGGGTTTTTTCTTAAGTTTGCAGTTGAGTTCAGTGATTTAAGCTGAGCTATGATGGACAGTAAAGAGAAAAGTACAGAGGAATGATCTTGGGAAGTTATTGAGCTACCACAAGGGTGTTTAGAATGCTTGCAAATCATATGTCCAGTTCATAAACTAAACTAGAGATTGACTGAAGCAGCGTTCATCTATGATGCACTTGCAGAGCAAGAGCAGTTCGAAGGCTATTTGGCTAACTTCAGGATCTGTCTGTAGTTTATAAAGCAAACAACAATAACAAACAAACAAACTATTTTCTCCCCAGTGGAGTTGCCATTTTGTTTCCAGAAAAACTAGTGTCTTTTCGATCTGCTAGTCCCACTAAGATTGACAACTATCTTAGAAACAAAAAACCAAAGCAATTTGTGATTTCCTCTATGTATGATAGATAAAAGAGAAGCAATGGGACCAACCTGGATCTTCCGCTTGACTCCTTGCTTGATTTCTCTCCCCCTTGATAGAGCTTGCAACTCCTCTCCTACTTGTCCCGCTTAGAAAATACCTGTAGAAACAAAGTAACAAAACACCATCAAAGCATCTTGATCTATTATATCATAAACAATGCAAAATCAGAAATACATTGAGCATACAATGGCATTCACAAATAACAACATTCACAAATGCACAATTGTATGGAGGAAAACTCACAGAACTTTATTAAAATAGAAGGGATAATTACAACCCAGCTGTCTGATCCAGCATCATCCTCCCAACATCAAAGCCCTCTTCACCTCATGAAAAGCAAGATCACCCAACAATACAATGCTCATTCTCAAAGACAAACTATCAACACTTCCTTGCAAATTACAAAATTCCTGCCTCCAGATCTCTCAGATGAGGGATCCATTTATAGATGTATGCAAGGGTGTGATTCATCTCTGGGTTTTTGATTAGTGTCATTCCACTTGGAGATATCTTGGATTTCTTACTCATCCCTAGGTGAATTCAGAGAGGCAAGTGTCATAGGAGAAGTTTCTAGAAGATTCCATGAGCATCCACTTAGCAAACTGTCTCATCCATTTGTCCATTCTCCCTCATTGAACCCCACAAAAGGCCTCTTCAGTATGCATCACACCTGGCTAGTGTAGGAGTTAGTATGCCTTGCACCCTGACAGTGGAGCAGTCAGTATGGTCTAGTTTTGGCCAGTTCTGAGTAGTTTTTCAGGTAGAACTTATGGGGAATGATGTAATCAGTTGACTATGATGCTTTAGGGTATGAAACAACACTTTTAGGGGTTAAAAGCCCTTGGTTTATTGAAATATAATATTGGGGTTGCAGTGCCCAAATATGTCTATAATAGACCATCCTCGTACAGACAAGGCATCACCATTCTGGCTCTCCATATTTTTATGTCTCATCTCCTCCACAGTAAGGATGAGACTATTTCATCAAACTAAAAGGAAGTTTCATTGCTACCCATCATAATAACCAAAATATCCCACTAATCTGGTATAGAACAAAACAAACTAATGCACTTATCTTCATCTAAAATTTTAATATCAGCAAACAATAACTGGCTTACCACAGTATTAAATGAATTTAGATGCTCTGTTACTGAGTCTCTGTCTTTCATCCTCAGATTATACAACTTTTTTTCGTAGGAATAGTTTATTCACCAGAGACTTAGATTTCTACAAAGTCCCTAAGTTGTGCCACAAATCCTTCATTGTAACTTCCCCTTATAGATTCAACAATGCTGAATCTGAGACACAACCATATTTTAATCTTTTCCTTCCGGTCCAACTTCTTCCATTCTTCATTGAACACTCTCGTTGGTTTAGTACCTGGATCTACCATGATCCACTGATCTTTGTCCCCCAGTAGATATTCCATCTTGGGATTCCACAACTCAAAAATATGACCATTAAATTTCTCAATCTCTATCTTTCCACTGCTCGTTGCCTTCTTTCACCACTAGAATTGATCCCACAGATCTCCCACTGAACAGGGTCTACCAAAGGCCTGAGCAAAACCCTCAGCAACAAAGGCATGCCCTTGAATCAAAACAGCTCTAATACCAAATGTAGGTTTTAGCCCCGTACATAAATTACCTGCATATGAATTATAAAACATAGAAAATAAACAATAGTGAGATCATAACACATAAAAAAAATATACACAGATATTTTCCCCTGGATCCAAAAACCAGGACTACCAGCTTGATTTTTCATTATGTTCCTTTCAATGTTACAATACATATATATACATGCCGAAGCATCCAATACCATGGACCAAAAACTATCGCGCCCAAAACCATGTGCGAAAACCATGCAAAAAACCTTAGGTAGGTCTGCCCACCTAATATAAGGTTCAAAAAACAATTTTCCCCTAGCCGCTACCCTGGACCCCGTAGAGGGGGGCTAACCGCACCCCTCAAACCCCCTGTATAGGGGGGGTTACCACATCCACTATGGCCTCCCACCGCGTAATCAGCACAATGAAGGGGGGCTAGTCATGGAAAGAATATAACACAACCCAACATTATATTCAGTTATGACCCTATCTCTTGAGTTCAATGCTTGTGGTCCTGAGATCTAAGCCACTTTTCTTAGCTAGTCTCTAGACCACTTTGGAGAAATTCCTGTAACTTTCTAGAATCATATTTCTCATCATGAAAATGCTAATAATTCAATCTTGAAGTTAGGCATTTCATCAAACATATGATAAACATGTGAGCCACAGGTCATGAATGCATATTTGAGTGTAAATCTTTTTACTTTAGCTAAAAATCACTGAGAAGCTCTAATTCCCTCTAGAGTAGCTGCAAAAACACTAGTTAGTCCATGCATTCATTAACCATTCATTAAATTATCAAATAATAACAAGAGACATAGCCAGAGCACATCATAAACCATGATTATAACCAACATATAACTTGAATATTAACCATGACAAAATAACCATCAAAGCAACATAATAAAAAGTGCAAATTCTCATAAATCACAATAAGAAAATAGCTCTTATTAACATATGAAAAAGACAACCAAGTTAGGGACTTCCATGTACCACCCAACCATAGATTGAGTTGAACCAAATATTTCTTTCATCCAATCACCCCTGTGCCATATTCCAAGCATGAATGTGGGATATCATAGGCTAAACAAAGACATGGACAATCAAGGGAATCCAGAGGTTAAACCACCTCCACCCTCAAACAATCGCGATATCGCTAAAGCAGTCAAGAGATAACAAAACCAAACCAAGCCTGGATGCCTCAGAATTCCTTCACCATACCTTGAGGAATTTTTCTATATCCACCCACCTTTCGAGGGCTTCCTGAAGAAAACCATATCCACCCCCAACCTTTTGGAATTTTTATGAGACCACCTCACCCAGTTCAAAAATTCCAAAGCTTAGCCAAGAAATGAATCCCATCACACCATGGCTATCTAGGAATTTGAAAGGCAAGGCTATAACCATTGTAAAACCTAAGAAAACCCATGCTTTTGATAAAAAAGGAACCAAATAAAAACATGCATTTATAATGCATTAACATCTTAGCTAGTAAATCACACATGCAACCTATTACCTGCAAAATAATCCTACTAAAGTTGTTGATCCAACCTTCTTTTTTCTTTCCTTTGCTTTCCTTTTCATTCCTTTGCTGGCTTGCTTGCTTTCTCTTCTTGGTGCTCTCTCTCTCTCTCTTTGTCACTTTACCCAAGCTAAAATTTAAAAAAGTTGTGAACTAGTTCTCTGAAGCCTTTTTATTATTGATGTCTCTATTTTCTTCATTTTCCTTAATTTCCTTCTAATTTCCTTAGCATGAAAATATGTGTTTCTTCACCTTCATTTTCTCCTATTTTCCTTTATTTCATAAATAAAATTCCAATTATTTCCTCTCTACCTTTTCCAATTTCCTTAGCCATAATAAATCGAAAGTGATATTCACTATAGCTCTTTGCACAACATTCAACTTGGAATATGTGTCCCATGACCTTGGTCTTATTTTTCCTTTATTAACCTTTATTAAATGAAATTTTAACCTGAGGCTGTTACAAACCCCTCCCCCTTAGGGGAACATTGTCCTCGATGTTCGATGACACCTATGACCAGAAAACCAATGAAAACAAAACATATTTCCTATGGACATTTAAAACACAACTCGATGCAGTATTTGCAAATATCAACTGCTGAAAACATTGACCAACTTGATAAACATGAAAATCATACCACTTATTGGAGCTTTATAACACAACACATTGTGTCCTATACAACCATACACATATACACATACATATACCAAAACTCATGTGCTTGACCCAACAAATAATGAAGGATACAATACCTACATATGATCATCCATCTCCCATGTAGCTTCATTAGGCCCAAAGTGCTTCCACTACATTTTAGCTTGTTTTATTGGTCAGTTTCGGAGCATGATATGTTTCCACTACAATGTGCATGAGGTTCTAGCTAGAATTCTCCCTTTGGTTCAAATTGTAATACATACCAATTTATTACATGATCAACATCTTGGAAATATCTCTTAAGCAATGAAACATGGAAAACATCATGGACTTTCACTATTGGAGGCAGTGCAAGTCAGTAGGCCAATGGTCCAATCCTCTCAAGAATCTCAAAAGGCCTGCAATACCAAGGTTCCAACTTGAATTATGATCCAATCATCAAGGAGCTCATATTGGGCTTGATGTGCAAGTACACATGCTCTCCAACCTAAAACTCCTTAAATACCCTATGGTCATTTGCATAACTTTTCTACTTGGCATGTTGTGCATTGAAATTCCTCTTAATAACCTGCATTTCTTGTTCCATGTTTTCAAACATATTTAATCCAATCAATACCCTATTCAGTGGATCACTCCAACTTATGGGTGTATTATAACTCTGCTCGCAAAGAACCTCGAACAAAATCATCTTCAAGGATTCATGATACCCATTATTGTATGCAAGCTCTACCAGTGGAAGGTAATCTTGTCAGTTTCATTATTGATGCATGACATACATCTTCAACATGTCCTGAAGGATCCTGCTAACCCTCTCTGTCTGTCCATATGTCTATGGATGATAAGTTATACTGAAAGCTAAATCAATCCCCAAACGTTCAAACAACTCTTTCCAAAACCTGGAAGTGAACTTGGCATCTTTGTCTGATATGATATTCTTAGGAACACAATGGAACCTGAATATTTCCCTGATGAAATCTTAAGATACATCGATAGCTAAATTAATAGACTTAACTACAATGAAGTGAACTACCTTACTTAAAATGCTAACCACAACCACGATGGAATCATGCTGCTACGATGTCCTTGGAAAACCTATAATGTAGTCCAAGAAAATTACCTCCCAATTCCACTCTGAATCAGAATCATATATAATACACCACGTGGATGCTTACTCTACTTTTACCTCCTAAAAAACCAAACATCTAGCAAAATCATAAGCCACATATTTCTCCAAGTCCAGTCAATGGTAGAACATCTTAACAACTGTTAATGTCTTCTAATGTCTTGGGTGATCTGAATACAACTTGACATGAAACTCCCTCAATATAAGCTTCTTTATATCACTATCATCTGGTACATAAATCGTTCCTGAATCTGACCAGACCATCTACAATGAGATGATACTTGTCATCCCTATTACCTTCACCCTATTATTGTAACCCGTTCCTCAACCATTGATACATGTCATCACGCTATCCTTCCTGTAGGATCCAATCCTACAAATCTGTCACATAAGAATTCACTTCTACAATATGATTCACCTCCACTCTCCTACTACGAGCATCTGCAACCCTGTTCTCCTTGCCCTTAATGTACCTAAGCTTGAAATCAAACTCACTAAGAGTACCCAAACACATAGCTTGCCTATAATTCATATTAGGTTGGTCAAACAAGTATCTCATCCCACTATGATCACTCATTAAGATGAACCTCGTCCCAAGTAGATAATGTCTCCACATCTTCAATGCATGAATAATATTTTCCAACTCAAGATCATGAGTTACATAGTTATGTTCACTCTCATTCAACTTCCTTGACTCATAGCATATCACAAATCCACCAAGTCCTCTCTTTTAAGCATTTGTACGTACCATGAACTATTTATCTGGGTCTGCAATCTTCAAGACCAGAGCATTTGTAAGCAAATTCTTCAATTGCTCAAAACTAGTTACATACTCCTCATTCCATTCAAAATTCTTACCTTTTCGCTACTAGGATGTAATAGGATTGGTAATACGTGAGAAGTTCCTAATGAACCACCTATAATAACCTGCTAGTCCCATGAATGATCTAACCTCATCAACATTATTAGGAGTTTCCCACTCTATGATAACTATAAAATTTTTCGGGTCCACTACTATACCTTCCTTGGAAACAACATGCACCAAGTAATGAACTTATGTTTGAAAGAAACTACCCTTGCTAAGCTTGGCATACAAATGAAACTCTCTTAGCAATATCAACACTCATGCGAGGGGTTTTGCATGCCCTTCCTCATTCTTAGAATATATCAATGTATAATCAATGAATAGTATCGCAAACTTGTCCAGATAAGTACGCAACACAATATTCATCAAACACATTAAAGTAGATGGAGCATTAGTAAGACCAAATGAAACCATTACAAACTCATAATGCCCACACCTAGTAAAAAATGCAGTCTTGTAGATGTCCTCTTATTTGATGCGTACCTATTGATATCTTGATCATCAATCTTTGAGAACAATGTTGCTTCCTTCAACTAATCATGCAAGTCATCAATCCATGACAAAGGATACCTATTCTTGATAGTCACCTTGTTCAACTTCCTATAATCAATGCATAACCTGAGAGTATCATCCTTCTTCTTCACAAACAATATTGGTGCATGCCAAGGCAACACACTTGGGCTTATGTATCCTTCTCTGTTGTATTGAATTTCTTCTAAGGAGCCACATTATCTTTCTTTCTTGCATCTTGAGGTATTTCCCGCTTTGG
Source organism: Pinus tabuliformis (assembly GCA_031772625.1). Classification (NCBI taxonomy): domain Eukaryota; kingdom Viridiplantae; phylum Streptophyta; class Pinopsida; order Pinales; family Pinaceae; genus Pinus; species Pinus tabuliformis. The sequence continues at coordinate 725,802,688 of CM062816.1, forward strand.
AGGCCATTTTCCTTTTGTCTTGTCACCGCCTTTCCATTCAAACTTAGGCTCAGTCTTGCACTTCGACTGCTCATAACAGTGGTTCAACTTCCCAATGGCTTCCTCTAAGAACTAAGGCTTATCATTTTAAATTTGATCCTTAAATGCTAATGATAGGCCACTGATGAATATTTGAACCTTCGTATTCTCATCCTTGACGTAAGGAACATACCTCAACAACTCCAAAAACTTTGTTGTGTACTCCTCATCTATCATAGATCCCATCTTAATATTTTATAACTCCTTGGTATTTCCATCTTAATATCTCTTTGACAAGTACTTCTTCTTAAAGAGTCTTGTAAACTCATTCCAACTCAATGTTGGGTGTAATATAGAACATATTAATGGACCAACATTTAATTTTCAATTCGGCAGTTCATAACTTTGAAGCACATCACTGGAAATACCAGAGAAGGACTTCAACAACCTACAAACCCTACCTCTATCTTTCCTAATTAAACTTGCAAAATCAAAAGAATGGAAAGAAAATAATAATAAAATAATTCTGGTGCTAGAATCAAAAGGAAAATACTTTTGCAGAAACTCAATGAAAGGAACTTCAAATCAACATAAGCAAGCATGATTGGTGAAAGAAGAATTAGGAAGTGTTTTTGTTTCCAAACCTAGTAAATTTTGTTTGCATCATTGGTATATTCTGATTGGGATACTAACCTTTGCTATTAACTATTGAATCATATAAATTATATTGAAATTCAAGTAACAATCATGAAAAGGTCAATAGGAATATGAAAACTCACTATGAATTGAATATGTCATGAGGTAGGTGAATAGTCATGGGGAAGCTGAAGAGTCACACACCCATTTTTATAAATATACCCTCATGCCTCTATAGAAGGGTATTTTAGCACCATGTAGTATTCAACACTTATATTTTTTGGGAGCACTCTTCCTCTTACTATTTGAGAACTCCACTATAATGAGGCTAGGGACTTATTTTGGGGATGGTATGAACAACCCACCTTCCACTATTGGATTTTGATGGAGGTGTAGGTACATGTAATTGATATTGCAACATTATAAATGAGAGGCTCTTGACTCTTGGAAATATTCCTTTTTCATTCTATTATGTTTGCATGTTTACTTTCACATCAGTTATATATTGATGAACTAATTTGTGGCTTATGGTTCATATGATTTCTTATGCATATTTTCTTTTGTCATTCTATGCATTACACTAGTTATTATTTGTGAAATACTTTGCAATTAGTTTCTAGTGCTCTTTTACTCTTGTATTTCTTGGATGGTTTTAGCTAAATAACTCCTCTTAAGATGTACTTAATCTTATTTCTATTCTATTTTACTCTTGTGTATTATGCTTAAATTTTATCATCTGTGAGATAATTCATATTCATCCTCTGGGTATTTCAAACTTGTCCTCACATTAACATATTTTCACCCAAAACCCAAAATATAATCATGTAAACCAGGTTTAGATACTGGATGGAGATCCTACCCCAAATGGTGTGAGGTCTATTAAAATTGGCAACTAGGGCCAAACTTCATGTGGGTCATCTTATTCATGGCTGATAATATTTTTCCTAGATTCCTCTCATCGAGAGGTGTAGGATTGATCTAAATATCATCCGATTCTGATAAGTATTTATGGAGATATGAATTTATTTCGATTATGGACTAATTCCCAAAGTCGGCCAACAACTTATGTAGGATTAGAAACCCAATAGTCGCATCTATTCATCAACATTTGCATATAAATACAATATGTCTCCTACTCATTTGGAAACACACTTTTCATCTATCTCTCTCTCTCTCTTCTGCATAAAAAAGAGTCTCTCTCTCTCTCTTGCACAGAAAGGTCTCTCTCTCACACGTAGGAAGAAAGGACACAGTTTTCTAGGATTTACAAATGATAGATCAGAACTATGACTAGCATTGACTAGAATTCGCTCTCTCTAGACTATGCAGTAGGTGACACTGACTCTCTTTGGAAGGCCACATTTTTTGGCATAGGAATAAAGGTGATACAACCTCCGGTTTGACAGATATTGACTGCCCTAGTTTAGGGCTGATCTAGGGTTTGCTGCTGCTGATATAAATCAACTTTTTCTACTATTTCTCTCTACTGAATTATTGAAGATAAGAGAATATTTGATCAAAGGGTTTCCTCATATTGGGGTTTGTCTCTAGCTAGCCGCCACATCTTGTGTCTCTTGTCTTGGCTTGTTTTCTGTCGATCGTTTAATGTTATATCTGCACTTTACTTAATGTACATGTGATTGGTAATCTGTGGATTGTAATAATAAATAAATAAACTGCTCTAAGAATAGAACATACCATAACATGGTATCAGAGCTGAGGTGAAGACAAAGCCCAACCAAGAGCAAGAGTAATCACCGAAGAGAAAGTTGGCAAGGCTATCTAAAAAGAACTATGGGGTCCTCAACACACTTCCCTGCTGAAGACAAAATCTGTGAGAATTCTAACTACCACAGATGGAAGATGTCTCTCGATCTAACATTAGAAGTACAAGAAGTGCTGGACCATGTGAGAGGCAGAGTTGTTGAGCCTCCATAAAATGCATCCGCTATTGCCTGGAACAAATGGACCAACGGAGAAGTCAAAGAAAATAAGATCATCCGGGACTCTATCAACAAGTGCTTCGTGGCCTATACTTCTGAGTTGAACACCTCCAAGGAAATCTATGATAGACTGGTGAGTATTTAAAGTTAATGATGCCAATCAAGTCATGTTTCTTAGTAATAAGCTGAAGGAAATTAAGAAGGGCAAAGATGAAAAATATGCAAGCATATTTCTTAAGGATCACCGAGATGAAGAACGATCTCCTATCTATTGGGGAAGTAATTCCTGACTGGGAAATGGCACTAACAACTCTTGGAGGACTACCATCTGAATGGTATATATTCAGGACTACTCTCCTCAACAATAATGTAATTCCTGGATTTGAGGAATTAATGGAAAGATGCATTCAAGAAGAAGCAAGAATGGAAGAATAGGAAATGCCCACACTTAAAGGTCATCCCACTACCTTTTCTTCTCATGCTAAAAGAAGAAACAATTCTGAGGCTAAATCCATAGGAAAGGTTGGATCAAAGGGTGGAAGAAAAGGACGATGTTACCATTACAATAAACCAGTTCATTATGCAAGGGAGTGTCTTGATAAAAGGAACTCACACTGGGATGATGATCAAAATCCCTCTCAAGGTAATCAAAGAAAAGGCAGGTCAAATGGTCGAGGAAAAAGGAGTGCTGGAAATCAAGGAAGAGAACAACCATTCAAGAAGGCAAGAAATTCCAGGTATGAATCTAACACTGTTGACAATAAGCAAGACGAGTATTATCTACTAGACGCTCTATCTACCACTGCTCCCCTGGACTCACTGGGAAATTGGCTTATTGATAGTGGTGCCTCAATGTACTTCACTGGTTACAAAGAAGCTCTCTATAATCTAGTAGAGAAAGAAAACAACCTAGAAGATTTTCTTGGAGACAACTCAAAATATCCCGTGAAAATCATAGGAAATGTCACTCTTCAATTGAATCATGGTAATACCATCCACTTACAAGATGTATTATATGTACCTAATCTAAAAAAGAACCCGCTGTCAATTTTGGTAATGGAAGACAAAGGTTACAAGGTGGCTTTTAGTGATGGCAAGGTACGTGTATGGAAAAAGGACTTTAAATATGCTTTTACTCTTGGGTTTCGAGTTGATTCATTATATCAGGTCGGAGGAAGTCCATTGGGTGTCATGATTTGTGACATCTCTTCAGTCCACACTATGGCATCGAATGTTTGCTCACCTTCATTATAAAGCTCTACCTGGTGTAAAAAAAATGGTGTTCGGAATGCCTAAGTTCAAATTAGAGCAAAAAGGTGTATGTCCAGGATGTGCCAAAGGAAAGCTAAAAAGGGGACCATTCCCCTCAAGCCAAAGCAAGAGCTAAAATATATTGCAGTTAGTTCACTTAGACATATCCAGTATGATGCCTGTGAACTCCTTGGGAGGATATCTATATTACCTCACTTTTACAAATGATTATTCTCGCAAGAATTGGATATATTCCTTGAAAAAGAAGGATAGATTGTTCTCCTAGTTTCAACAATTCAAAGCCTTGATCGAGAATCAAACCGAAAAGAAGATCAGGAACCTAAGGATTGATAATGGGATTGAATATGAATCTAATGAGTTTCGTGACTTTTGAAAAGAGGCTGGCATTAAGAGGGAGAACACTACGCCCTATACTCCTAAGCAGAATGGTGTGGCAGAAAGGAAGAACCGTACAATTGTGGAAGTTTTCCGTGCTATGCCACATGATCAAAGACTTCCGAAGTTTCTATTGGCCGAAGCTGCAAACACTGACGTATATGTATAGAACCGATGCGCCCATCAAGCATTGGGTTCCAAAAATCTTGAACAAATGTTCACCAGTAAGAAACCTGATGTATCTCATTTTATATTTTTTGGAAGCCCTATATATTTTCATGTGTTGAAAGACAAAAGGAATAAATTGGGTGCATCTGGAAAGAAAGGAATCTTCATGGGCTATAGTGAAGATACTAAGGGCTATAAAATCTATGTAGCCGTTCAAAGGGAAGTCATGATTAGTCATGATGTCACCTTTAAAGAAGATATGGCTCTCAGCAATGTGAATAATCTTCCTACTGTGAGGAGCTCTCAAGAAGCTTACACCAGGGAACTGAAAGAAAAATATGATGAAACAATGCCCGATGTGGAAGAACCCATGGATCCTATTGATCCTCCTCCACCTGAGCCTTCCTCTTCTACAAAGAGGTTTCATGGCTTAGGGGGACACTTGATGATGCTGAAGGACACATTGCACATCAAGGAACCTTCCGTGAAAGTAAGAAACCAAACAGGTATCAGGGATACCTAACCATCATGAGCACGATCATTCAAAATGAGGCTTCATCATTCTTAGATGCCATCAAGCATCAAGTATGGAAGGATGCTATGACTGAAGAATATGAGTCTATTATGAAGAATGATTTCTGGGAAGTGGTTCCCAGACCCTTGGACAAGACAATTGTCACTTCTAAATGGATTTACAAGATAAAGCATGCAGCTGATGGAAGTACAGAAAAATATAAGGCTCGTTTTCTTGGTCGTGGCTTCTCCCAAAAGGAAGGTATAGACTATAATGAGATATTTCCATCTGTTTCTAGATGTACCACCATCCGCTCGATCATAGCCCTTGCGGCTTCACAAGGATGGAACCTACATCAGATGGATGTTAAGACTACTTTCTTGCATGGTTCGATCAAAGAAGAGGTCTACATGGAGCAACCCGAAGGACTTGAGATTTGTGATCGAAAATCTCATGTGTGCAAGTTGAAGAAGGCTCTCTATGGGCTGAAGCAAGCACCCCGAGCATGGTATGAGAGGATTGATAGCTACTTGATGAAGCTGGGATTCACTAGGAATGAATACGATCCTAACCTTTACTTTAAGGTTGAAGATGAAAAAACTCTCATACTGGTGTTGTATGTTGATGACCACTTTCTAACAGGTGCAGACCCTCTCATTCACAAATGTAAGAGGGATCTAGCTTCTGAATTCAAGATGAAAGATCTAGGACTCATGCACTATTTCCTAGGACTCGAAGTCTGGCGGAAACCAGGAGAGATTTTCCTATCCCAAGGAAAGTATGTGGTGAAGATATTGGAAAGATTCGGCATGGTGCACTATAAGCCCATAACTACCCCGATGGAGCTTAACTTTAAGAAGTTGAGTGATAGTGCCGCTGGACCTATTTTACGAAATGCTACCAAGTATCGTCAACTCATATGAATATATGTTTTGCAGTCAACACTTTGAGTCAACATATGGTTGAGCCTCACCACTCACATTGGATTGGTGCCAAGAATCTGCTGAGATATCTTCATGGCACAATCACTCATGGATTAAGATACACTGCCAGAAATGTGAGATTACTTGGGAATACTGATGCTGATTGGGCAGGTAATGTGGAGGACCGGAAGAGCACATCCGGATGTTGTTTCTCTTTGGGATCTACCTCGATATCTTGGATGAGTAGGAAGTAGAAGTCGGTGGCTCTAAGCATCACCGAGGCAGAATACATTGCTGCTAGCATGGCCCCTATGAGGTAGTCTGGTTGCGAAAACTCTTCAGTGAGTCGTTTGGATTTACATTGGATACCACCGTTATTCTATGTGACAACCAAAGTAGGATCTGCTTATCGGAAAATCCCATATTTCATGATCGCTCCAAGCATATCGATATCAGGTACCACTATATTCGAGATATGGTGCAACGAGGAGCAATAAGGCTCCAACATATCGGTATAGATGAATATGCCATGAACATTCTGACAAAGCCCCTAGGAAAGGTAAAATTCCTAACTTTCGTAGAACGACTTGGTGTCGTTTAGAGACCCTCTAAGGAGGGTCAAGTATGATGTATTGAGATCTGGGATCTCCAGGGGGGCTCGGGGTACTTCTTGGAGCGACATATGACCAAAGGGTGACTCACCATCCCCTGTTGGTGTACTTTGTATAGGGTAAAAGTTTCAACCTTCCCCTATGACACCCTGTGGTGACTATGGAACAGGATGATTAGTTCTCCTGTGGGCCAAGATGATTCGTTCTCCTTGGTGACTATGGAACAAGATTATTAGTTCTCCTGTGGGCCAAGATGATTCGTTCTCCTTGGTGACTATGGAACAAGATGATTAGTTCTCCTGTGGGCCTGGATGATTTGTTCTCCATGGCGATTGTGGAACAAGATGATTCATTCTCCTATAGGCCAGGATGATTAGTTCTCCATGGGATCCACTGGACAAGATGATTTGCTCTCCTATGGACTGGATGATTAGTTCTTCTATCGTGGCATCCTACCCATGAAGTCCGGGACTCATGGGAAGTACCTCTCATCTGATCAATGAGCAAGGAAATGAGGATAGGGACCATAGTAGCACCAATGGACACATCTTTGTATCTACCATACTCCCTATGCTAGGATGACCTTCATTGATCTGGGATCAGTGATACTGGTCTAGGACCAGTGGGAGTGGTACACACTCTAAGAATGACTTCGGGTCAGTGGAGGATGGTATGATACATCCTCGATCATTTCTTCTTCTTCATAATTTGAGAAAAGTAAAGAAAAACAAAGTAGAGTAGAACCGAGCAGAGCAAAGCAAAGGAGAGAAGAGCAAGTAGGGTCAAGCCATACAAGACAGTGCATTTGATGGATGGACAACAGTGATATTCCAACAGATTGCAGATGAAGTTATCCCTAGTTGAGAGGGAGTGTTAAAATTGGTAACTACGGCCAAACTTCATGTGGGTCACCTTATTCATGGCTGATAATATTTTTCCTAGATTCCTCTCTTCGAGAGGTGTAGGATTGATCTAAATATCATCTGATTTCGATAAGAATTTATGGAGATATGAATTTATTTTGATTATGGACTAATTGTCAAAGTCGGTCAGCAAATTATGTAAGCTCAGAAGCCCAACAGTCGCATCTATTCATCATCAACATTTGCATATAAATACAGGATGTATCCTCCTCATTTGGACACACACTTTTCATTTATCTCTCTCTCTCTCTCCCTGCATAGAAAGGTCTCTCTCTCACACGTGGGAAGGAAGGACACAATTTTCTAGGATTTACAAATTGTAGATTGGAACTTTGACCAATGTTGACTAGTATTCTCTCTCTCTGGACTGCACAGTAGGTGAAGTTGACTCTCTTTGGAAGGCCATATTTTTTGGCACAGGAATCAAGGTGATCCGACCTCTGATTTGACAGATATTGACTGCCCTAGTTTAGGGCTGATCTAGGGTTTGCTACTGCTGATATAAATTATCTTTCTGTACTATTTCTCTCTACTGAAATATTGAAGATAAAAGAAGATTTGATCAAAGGGTTTCCCCATATTGGGGTTTGTCCCTGGCTAGCCGCCACATCTTGTGTCTCTTGTCTTGGCTTGTTTTCTGTAAATCGTTTAATGTTCTATATGCACTTTAGTTAATGTACATGTGATTACTAATCTGTGGATAATAATAAGAAATAAGTAAACTGCTCTAAGCATAGAACATACCATAACTTAACAAGGTCTTATTGAGGCTTCATACTAGGGAGATCCCCTTAGCTATTAGTACTGCATTTCACCCTGTCAATAGTTATGGCACAAGAAGGATGGAATATGACAAGATTCCCCTATGGATCTTACATCTTAAATTTTATCTCGGAATGGCTCTATCCCAAATCCCTATTTGGAGATGTGTTTCCCGAAAATTAGGCTTTTTAACTCCTATTTTGATAGTTAATCTCTTTTTACAAAATAAGTTTGATGGAAATTTGAGATCTCTGCATTTGAACATATATCTCAATTTCTGGAAAGTTGTATCTCCAATGGAGTGCATGATGAAAGTTTCATATGCATAATTTTCATTCTCACCTTTGATGGTGTTAAAGGATGGTGTGCAGTATTGCCACACACACCTATCCTTTCATTGGAACATTTCATTGATGAGTTTCAATCCACTTTTAGAGAGTGTTATTTTGAGGAATTGTGTAAAATGATCAACGAGTTTAGAATGAAACTAGATGAATCATATAAATGTTTTTCAAATATATTTCACAATGTTTGTTGCGTATTTCCTTTGAAAGACATGGATTGGGATTATTTGAAAAAATGGTTTCAACGGTTAGTTTCCTTCTCTGTGGAACAATATGAATACAAATCAAATATTGAAAATCAATCACAAGAAGATTCTAATCATCCACATGCCACAAATCAACGAAATTTTATGCCTAATTATATCATGTGAACTTTCGTGTCTTTTACAAATATCATTCAAGAAAAGTGTAAGGTCTCGGAGGAGAAAATTGTCTCCTCTAACATATATCATCCTCCTTCTTCTTCATCAGCCAATGAAATGGTTTCTTGTGCAAACAATGAAATCTTGGTTTTAAACGATATAGGTAACGAAGAAATTTTAGATGGAGAGGAGAAAAATTGTCTTATGTGAAAAACCACAGAAGTGGGACAACATCGAAATGAAACTAGTAAAACCTCTCCTTGTTGTCCCGCTAATGAAATTAAAGTTCATTCTATTGAACCTCTATTAGGAATAATTCCTAAATATCCTCATGATATGTTTTTACCTTTACCTCCTTGCAATGAGAAAGACCTTGTCTTTGATAATAATGAGTGGTAGAATAATCCCATAGAGCATAACATGACTGTTGATTTGTTGATTCGTCAACAAGATATGAATGTGATTAACCTATATTTGGAATAATATTTGATGGGAATCGAGGTTTCTTCAAGATATTATTTCCATCTTATTTCATCCTTAACTTATTACTCCTTGTATCTTGACTTGTTTGATGAATTTGCTACAAAAGAAATCATTTTAAATCCTCTAGATTCTCATTATGTTGAGCTAGATTTTACCATGTACAAGATAGTAAGGTCTTACCTATGGAATAGGAAAAGAATGAACCTATTGCTAATATCTCCTTTAGTTTACAATATTCATCATGGGAATAAGATAACTCTTTAAATCAGACCATTCATGAAGTACCTCTGATTGATTCATCTCCATTTATGAGCAAAGAAGAATCTTTTGTTTTGAATGATGAGTTTGGTGATATCAAAGCATATAATCAAACCAATGGCTTTAACAATATCCAGTAAATAATTATCATGCTAGTACATCGAGTGATGGAAGTCTCGAAAAATTTGTTGATATTATTAAGCCACAAAAATTCAATTGTTCAACATTTTAAGGATTAGAGAATGAGTGTTATAGCATCATTTAGCACTCTTGTAGACTTGATTCTCTTGTATGGCCTTGAGCAAACTTTTCCCATGCAAACTTGATCCTTTATTAAAAAACAATATTTCAAATTCCATACGTGACTCTTCCCATTTAAAAGTGCATACACACACGGTTTCTATAACTGCATACCTGCGCATACCTTTTTAAATATAAAAAAATAAAATATTATGTTATTTTTCGAGTGAGGTTCATGGGTTTTACTGAGAGCCCACCTACAGGAGCCCATAGCAAAAATGAATTAAATAATTTCAGGTGGTATATATACACACATTGGGTAGGCCTTAAGTACATAAGGCAAAGGCTATTGACATTATACCCATTTTTCTCCCAGATCAAATTTGATTTTCCTATGCCTCCTACACTCTCAGTCTTTACGAAAACCCTTGTTTCCTTTGCAGAGATGTTCATAATATTTATAGCATTTCCTTGCATTTTTTAGAGAGGTTGTATTCATGGTTCAGGCTGGATGGATCTAGAGGAAGGTTTCATCAGTGCTTTGGCTTGGATCGGGTTGTACCCTTCCTATACCAATTGTTGATTATCAATAAACAAGCTCATGTCTTATTCCTGATATGTTATTGTTTCATTAATATAAATTTCCATGTCTACTATGATGATCTAGCATATATTTTATGTATGCACATTGACTTATATATGATGTATATCCTTCTCTGAATTGATTTGCATGCCAACTCGATTTTGGAGGAAGCAGAGGGTTTGGACCCTATGGGAACATCATCAATTAGGACCTCGGGGTAAGTTTCCAAGTCAACATTTAATAACTATCATGTTTGGCATACTTACTTGACCATTGCTTATTGATTTTCTTGTTCTACTCTGTTGAGGTTGTCAACCCTTACCTTAGGGAACTTTTACCGCCAAAAGAATTGGTAATTTTGTTGGGGAATACCATCAAGTATTTCCAAGAAGGGTTGTAATTCTTTGATCTAGTTTTTGGCTTGTTGTTTCTTGATTTTTTTGGCCTTCTTGACTGTTAGGAAATCTGTTTAATCGTCATGATCTCTTGGATTAGGACTGTATTTTTATTTTTCCCTAGTTCTCTATTTATATGCACTTTTTGTTGTATATACAACGATACATATGCATTTTCGTTTAAATAAACCTGTGTATACGCTAGTTTATTCAGATACAATAGCATACATACATGTTTCTAGAACTAGAGAGTTGTGTATAGATTGAAAAAATTGAATTTTTTCATTTTTGTCTTTTGTCGATTTCTTCCATATCTTTGGTGAAAAGAATATCTGAACCTAGGTTTTATATTTTTTAAAGATTTTTATACTTAAAGTTGGGTTTCAGACTTTCTTTGAGAAGTGTTTGGTTGTTATGTGCTTTTGGGGCAGTTGGTTTCTCTTGCAACTTGTTTATGACCCAATATTTTTTATTTCTTCTTTTACATTCTTGAAGTTGGCTGGTTTTTTCTTTTCATTGGTGGTTTGAGAAAAGTGTTTGCAATTCTTGGGTAAGTGAGTGATTTCAATTATCTAGAAACTTTCTTATTTCCAAAATTCTTTGTGTCTTCCTCACTAAATCATTCAAGATGTTTTAGTCTCTTATTCACATTAGTATTTTAATCTTTGGATCATTGCTGACTAGTGGGAGTTGAGTATGTTTCTTTTTGTTGGTCTTAGATTTGATGCTTGCTTTCACTTTCTGGAACTTTCAGTGTTTTAAAAATTTTAAAAAGAAAAAGAGAACACTTTCTTTGTTGTCTTCTTTTCTTTTGTTTCTTGGTTTTGTAGTCTTTTGGGTTTTAGAAAATGTGTGAATTATTATTATAAGGTTAAAAGTCCTTTTTGCATTGTGGGGTGCTCCTTGTCTTTGGATTTGATTCTCTTTTCTTCTAGAATTTGCCTTTACCTTTGTGATCACTTTTGTTTACCTTAAAGTATCCTTTTGAATCTTGCTTTTTCATACTAGTGTGCATTAAGATAGATGTGTTATAGACATCATTTAGTTATTTTTTTTTAGTTTTAGAATGTGTGAGTGCTTGATTGGAAAAGAAAAAAATGAGTTCTCTCATAGGACCTTTGTAGAAATCACTTTTCATTGAAGAAAATGAGTTTCATTTTCATGTATCTAGGCTTTCTATTTATTTATTTCGTGTCAAAATACCATCAATGGAACTTTTGTTTCCCTATTTCTTAAATAACAACCAATTAAAATAAGTGCATAATTAAAATGAACTAGACTTTTTATTTTTGTCATAGTAACACCAACTAGTCTACGGAATTTAAGGCCTTGGAATAAGTGTGTGGAGTGTAAACTCTCAAAGGCCACTTGAATTGAAAGTATAGAAGTTAAATACTAAAGTGTGGAATCCAGTCTTGTTAAGATGTCTAGGAAATATATTATAACATATGAGTTAAGCATGAGGACATGTGAAGATAAGAAAAGAGAGATACCGCCTTTCCTACTTATTAGATCATGCGCGGACAACTGTTCTGCCCAAATTCTGATTAGGAATTGGTGACCTTAGTTTTCTTTCCTAGGGACCACATAGGTGACTACAGGGGGGGATTACCATGGTACCTAAGGCAAGCATTGCATCAATTTCATAGTACTTCTAGAGGATGCCTTTACGAAGCTTGGGTACTTGCACCAACAAATGCTATTGTTTGGAGGTCAACATAACTGCTTATGGTACCTTCACTGGTAGGCTTGGGCCCTTACCATCCTAAAATACCTTGAAGAGGTCCTTTTTTTCACTTTCTTGTATTTTGGTGTTTGTTCCTAACCACCCGGAGTAGAATACTTGAAATTTTCTTGCTTGGTTGTATGATTAGGACTTTATAATAGAGTGCTCTTTTCTCTTTATATTTAGTTGGCTTTAGGTGGATTTTGTCTTGTCACTTTTGGACTTCTGATTATGAGTGACTAACCAACTACTCCACTGGTATTATGACATTTTGGAGTTTCCTCCTTAAGGGAAAAGGTTTGATTGTGCATCTCTGTTCCTAGAAAGTCATTTGGACGATCGGGTAAGGGAAGGATTTGCATATAAATAGGGTGTGGCAAATGTTCCTATGGATGCAAACCAAGGGACCATTCCAAAAGGGGATCCTTGTGATTTTCCTTTCTTTGGATATGTTGTTACCCCCTTCATGGTGACTTTGAATATTCCTGGATTGAATGTTGGACTACCAGTTTGGCTATGGTCCACTCCAAATATTCCAAATGTTATTGAATCTTCTCATATGAATTCTTTATTTCAAGGGAACCAAACAAATGTTAATTGTTCTATTTCTTCACCGAAGAAATATAGTCTTCCTCTTGCTCCTCCATCTCGTAATAATAGATCTAAAAAGAAGAGAAACAAGATGAATAAGGAGAAGAATACTTATCTCCATGAATCATCACCAACCTCTACTAGTCATGTTGGAGATTATCCTTCAGCTATTGTAAGTCATTATGGGGGCATAAGTCTAGTAACTGTAAGTCATACTAGAAATGTGTCACCTACATTTGTGAGTCATATTTCTATTGACTCACTTGCTTCTATGAGTGGGATTTGGGGCACAAGTCCTATCTCTCTCAGGAAAGAATCACTAACCTCTGCAAGGCATGTTGAAGACTCTCCACCAACCACTACTATTCATGTTGGGGGAATTGATTTTGATCAGAAACCTAGGTGTAGAAGAATCAAACCTAATTTTCCTTATAAGATATGTAAGGGAGATCATCTCACTCATTTGCGCCCTAAGATTTTAGTGGTACAAAGGTTGTGGCCTGAGCCTATAGGTTCTTCTAATCCTAAATCTGTTATGGTTTCTCAACGGTCTAATCAACCACTGGTTGATGAAGTGATCAAAGAAGTAAAATCCTTGGTCTATCCCACTCATCTTTTGGCGGGTAAAGTCCCTAAAAATAGAGTCTTCTTGATATTTTGTTTAAAGTATTTTGCTTTGGGGAATTTTAGTCTCTTTGAGTGTACCCTCTCCAAGTTCTAGGAGTGTTTCCTTTGATTGGGACAATCTTGTGGAGCTCTTGAGTCATGGAAAAGGTATGCATATATTATTTATTTCATCATCCTTTTCTTCATGTATATCCCTTCTACGCCCTAAAGTGTTAATATATCAAAGGATTATGGTAAAAATAAGGAAATTATCCATCATCACAATTTAGCTAACTGTTATCACTCTTTATGTAGGAAAAAGATGAAATGGGACAATTGTTGTTCCTCAGCCAAGGGACAACGAAAAGACAAGCAAGCCAAGGATGGAGCGTGTAGTTATGGACAAAAGAAAAGTGAATCACAGGACTAGCGCAAGGAGGGAAAGATAACTGAAGTTAGAAGATTGCGCGAATCCCTCAAGATCTCTTGATCTTGAGGGATCGTTGTTACTATTTATCCTTTTACCTCTTTGCCATTATAAAAGGTAGTTATTGTAAGCAGAGCGGGGAGAGACATCATTCAAGAATTACTATTGTATTTGTAACTTTGATCATTGACTCTTGCAATTAAAGTAGAGTGTGAACTGGCTGTAACTATTTTGCAATGATTAATATATAAAGCGGTTGTTGTTCCTTCTCATCTACTGAAGTAATATGGCGGTGTTCACTAGCGGCTAAGGGCCTAGCCTTGGTGGATATACTTGCTATTCCTGTTTCATTCTTTTATGATTTCTTCCATGTGATGGTTTGGTTTGATTTCCACTTATTGTAATCGCATTGCTTTGCTATTTGGTATTCCCAGACTTAATGAAATTACTCTATTTTACATGCCGCAGAAATATTGATTTAAGTTGTTATTACCTCTGATCTAATTACCTGCTTCAGTATTCTATTATTGTGATTTCAAATTTAGTCATTTAAGCTCAGTGTTCTATTATTGTTGTTTCCAATCTAGTTATTTAAGTTCAGTGTGCTATCTTGGATTCTCTACTGTAAAGAGTATTGACTAATATTGTCTATGCTCTCAGGCCAAGATCCCTGCTGTTCATATTAGAAATTACATTTGAAACATCAATCAGTGAAAAGAGAAATGAGTTATTTGTTACTGTATTCTTGACAGATACTTGAATGAATGCATGATTTGGTTTCATTAGCGAATTGAGCTTTCTTTTAATTGTAATTAGAGTTCTCTAGCTGCATTCATTTGCTCTTGTATTTGAAGAACTGTACTGCAATTTAGAAACATTACTCTTGAGTAAATAACTGACACATACTGAGTACACTCTTGAAATAGAAAGTCATACCTAGATTGATAACTAATGTGAAGATAATTAGGAGTTAAAAATAGACCTTTTATCACTCAACATTTTGGCGTCATTTCCAGGGAGAGTGTAGCCATTTCTGAAGAGTAGTGTACGTCTGATGCTTGTCTGTTAGGAGGGAATTGGGTATTAAAAATGAAAGGTAAGAACCTATGTACGGAGCACATAAAATGCCTACTCCCCTGCTTGCTTTCCAACAAAATTGTTAAGAATTTAGGGTAGAGTTAAATATTTGAACTGTGTGTATGACTAAGAAGAAAAAACCTGAAAATAATCCAATTTTCCTACCCAAACCCTACAGATCTAAGGGACCAGCGACCCTTGGACGATCAACTTTCATAGACGACATTATAAAGAAAGCCAAATATCAACCATCAATAGGTCCTAGAAAAGTTGCTTCCAAACAACCTGTTAGGGCCTAAATCTGCCTTAGGCTGAAGGAAGGAAAAATTTAGGGTAACCACAAACCACGCTCAGTCTGGTAGCTAGCCCTACCAGAACAGGAGAGGGCTCTCTCTGGGTCACACTCAGGAAAATAAACAATAGGGTTTGAGATGACTCAAAAATGAATACTGATTTTAGGCTAGGTAAACAAATATGATGGAGGTATTTTGATAAATCACTGAGTTTTCTGGGAAGTGTGGGGCCAAGGAACAACATGAGCAGAGAACTTAACTCAAAGACGCAGGTTATTTCGTGAGGGAAGACAGGCGAAAAGTCTAGCAATTAGATTTGAAATAATATGAAGTGGAGAGATTGTTTGAGAGTGTGAAAATGACATAAATACATGAATCCTTTTCAACAGAAGAAAACATAGAACGTGAAAACCATCCCAAGGCAGATCAATACACTGAATTCTACCTTTTTTACTTAGAAAGCTTTCACTGGAAATGAATATGAATGAAAATATGAAACACAATGAAATAGATATGAAGCATAAAGAAGATACATTTGCTCAACTCACGCCACATGAATCTCATGAACCAGAGCTGCAATCTTTCATTAATTCTCTGTCAAAATGTACAGTGAGTGACTGGGTTTCTCTCCCACAGTTTCCCAGAAATTCCAACCCACATTACAAAATGACTCTCAATACAATAAATAAGCTTTGCCATGAGAAAGTCGATCAACCCAGGAAATGAAGAGCCAACCATCAACAGTTACAATTAATCTTCTATGAGGATCAATTAGAAAAAAGCAAACATGAGCGTAGATTTTTTGGGTGGCTGTTTGCCTTCATTTGGCCACTTGGATAGAGTCCAAAAATGTTTTTTAAACTTTTCCTTTGATGCCAGGAAAAATGTATTGTAAATAAGTGGGCCCACTTGGAGAAAATTGCGAATCGAAATTTCGCGGACCGGAAGTGATTTTGGCCTTTGGGTCTCTGTGCGCCGCACCAAAAACTGTATGCACCGTGCCACTTTGGAGCTGGTTTTGAGGAACTTTCTGAAGCCCAAATTGAGCCCAAGTGTGCTTGTTAGAAAGCCCTGCCTGTCTACTTTTCAAACCAAGTGGAATTTCTGAATTTGGTTGTCATTTTCCCCTCCAAAATTTCAATCTTCCAAGACTGCTTCCTGTGTGTCAAAATAGGGGCAGAGAGGTCATTTTTTGGGTGTTTTTGACCTCCTGAGGACTCAAAACTTGCCCAAACTTCTTGGCCATGCACCAATAGTCGTAATTTTCCATGGAAAATCCAAAAATATAAACTTTTTGTCATTTAGAGCTCCCTAGCGAAAGCACGTGCCAGGTGGCGCGATGCACAGGGAAAAAAACCTGTTTATTGTGCACAAAATTTCAAAATGCAAAAATGTGCCCCAAATTTCTTGAAATTTGGACTGTACCTCCTCCATCACATGTCATGCTAGGCCAAAGAGGCCTCAACCAAGATTTGGAGCCGATCTTGCTCTTTTTTCCTCTTTTGTCTCTTTGATGCCTTCCTTAATTTTGCCTTCAGATTCCTTATTCATGCCTTGGAACTCATATTTCATTCCATGTAATGATGGGCCACGCAATCACAATCACAATCCTTTGCTTTTGAGCTCCAGATAATCGGGTACCATGCTCTCTGAATTGGGTATCAAATCCCTGAAAAGAGCAACCATGACTGAGGCATGTTACTAATAAATTTTGCCGCATTAGCAAGCTCTCCAGCAGCCTGTATTTCCTCTGTGTTGCCCCATCTTTACCATATGCAATATTCTCCTTAATAGTGGTTGCAGAGAGAGCAGGTTCCTGGCTTACAAGTCCAATATTTTGCCTTATCCATTAAATTGATTGATATTGACACTATCTATATGCACTTCACCAGCTTGTGGATCATAGAATCTATCTATAAGACTTATAATTGTGGACTTCCCACTTCCACTCTCTCCAACTATAGTTGTAGTGGTACCTCTATAGCTGCAATGGTACCTCTGGCTATTTCCAGTGAGAACCCTGAAAATATGTGAACATCAGGCCACGCTGGGTAACCTAAGTGTACATCTTTAAGCTCAATACCATCCTGAATATCCTCAAGTACCAATCCATTTGTATCATATACATCAATCTCTAGCTTTCTATAAATTTTCTCAAACTTTTTGTAAGCTACAGCTTGTCCAGCTCCAAAGGCATTTAACCATGGTGATGCCTCCATTCAAAACTGCAATGATGAAATTAATCACACTTGGCTCCAGAATATCCTTCACGAATGATTAACCGTTATCCATAGCAAAGAGTCAATGCAAAGGTGGAGAACAAAATAAAATGTAAGGACCCAACGCCCAAACTAGCTGCCAACCATTGATGAGCAATAGCCTTGTAAGCAATCGCAAGGGAATTTTCATAGTCAGTCACAACATTATTATCCCTAATAAAAGTAGCAACCATGCCAAATGAGCCAACTGCTCCACAACATTTCTGGCTTCTACATATGTTTGCTGGCCTCAACTTGACATCTTTGATATTATCATAGCCATAGCACTTATTACGACATGCTTGATGAAGATCCCCCTTTGTGCTTCAGTTCAGATCCTCCATGCTTGAACCTATACTTGTGGAATGAAGAATTTGCAATTTTGAGGAAGATTTAAAAGAATTTCAGGCTTTTTAGCCCAGTGTTCTGTGCCTTTCCAGTGCGCCACGCCAGTGTAAATTTACACTGGAAAATTTCTCCCAGTGCGCCGCGCCTCCCCAGTGCGCCATGCCTTTTTCCAGGTGACTTTTGGAGGCCTTCGCGGTGTCCAAATTGGGTGTAGGATAGCTTTTTGGAAGGTTCTTTGAGTCTACTTTCCAACCCAACTAGAATTTTTCAATTTGGAATTCATTTTCCCTATAAAAAATCAAATCTCCCAAGACTGTTCAAAATGTGCCAAATGAGGCTGCCTAAAGGCAGAGTGCTGTTACAATCAACTTTTGAATGCCGTCCTCAACTCCAAATTGAGATCATGATAGCTCATTGAAAACATATTTGTGTCTAGTTATCCTTTGACTCATCAAGCAAGTCATTTGACCAACCAAGCTAGGCAAAAACTTGATTTTCCCAAGGTCACTTCAGAGGTGCATCAATTCACCCAAGGCAATAGTATTTTTACAATTTCTCTAAAACCATGACACATGTGTAAAAAGTGAAGGATTTTTTCTTCCTTGGCCTTTTTTGGACAAAAACCTCTCTACGTTTTCAAAAATTCATCTTTTATTGCGCAGAAACATCATTTGAGTGAAACCTATCCCGATGTGTGGAACAGGGGATTTGTCGAAATGAAACGAAATGAAGGGGATAGGGACCTTCTAAATTCTTGAGGAAATTTTGGGAAGTAGGGAGGGATTTTAGGAAGTAGGGTAAAGTGTAATCTCTAAAATTGAGTGAGGGGAAGGGGTCCAAAAGGGCAAAACACAGGCCTAGCCTAGAAAATAGGGTTTGTAGCAAGAAACTAGGGTTTGTGTGAAAATGAGGAATTTGGGGGATCTCAGTGATGGGAAATGTTTAATAAGGTACATTAACGATAGGGGAAGGTGTATGAATATCAGGATACAAGTGTTTCTGATGATTAGACCATTCAAGAGAAATTGCCTTCAAAACCGTAGGAGAGGGAAATGACCGTAGCTAGGCGCAACTGAAGCATGAACAAGGTGTAAAATGACCCATTGGAACCTGACATGATGATGACAACCCTATGAATGATGGTAGACTTAGCTGAATAGTGACATAGACCGACATTTGGACAACTTTGAAAGGAGTGAAAGCAAACCCTAGACTTAATACCTAGTGACCAAATTTTACTTGAAGACTCACTGAAATGATAAAATTTGACCTTGACACCTTAAAATCACTTTGTAAGAGCATGTTTGATCACTGGAGGAAGGCTGCAAAGACTGAAACTAATTGGCTCCAATGGGGATGGTAGCTCTTTGGAGGTGCCAAGAACTACAGATCTTTGGGTGAGTAAACAGTGCCTTCGTCCATTGGGCTATGGAGTCCATTATTCCGACAAACCAACATGACTCAATTTATTGACTGAAACTTGACTCAAACCGACTCAATGAAAACTGACATGATTGAAAAAACTTGACTCTAACAAACTAAATCAAAATACTAAGAACTAAACTTAAAACTTAAAGCTTGGTGGTAGTACATGACCACCTTCATTTCTTACAAGACTATATATCGTCAAACTATACCAAACTGCTAATGTAACCAATCAAGAAGATGGCTTCTTGACTGATTCTTCCGATCAGATCTTCTGGTCAACAATTGATATTGGTAACTGGGCATCCAAAAACACAGTTGACCATGATCTCCTTCATCACTGAATACTGCAATAATCACCATCACTGCTAACTGCAACAGATTTTCCATTGGATCCTGAAAAACATGAAGATTGACCTCCTACTAGAAAAACAAGGTATCTTTCTCTCTTGCTTCTGATCTTTCTTCACAATGTACTTCAGTAAAAGTATGTTCCTGGTCTTCAAAAACTTCTAAACAAGTAGATGAGCAGATTTCCTCTTCAAAGAACATTTCAAAACATGAAACATAGGAAGAAAAATCTGAAATGGCATCCCGAATGGTCTGATCGGCTATAGTCTGAATATATTTCTGATCATCTTGACATGATATGACAGCCAGATTCTCATTCCATTTATCACATTCATCAGTCATGTGAAAAGAAACTTCAGATGATTCTTGAAATCCAACACTAACATTTCTATCATATACCATAAATTCATCCAGAGAAACTATTTCACTTACTTGAACAAAGATCTCATCTTGTTGTTCACAGAGGAAATGAACTACCTCCTCATGAAGATCTAGTGCTGGTGAGATAAGGGCAGTTAGGTTTGTGATTCTGTTTTTTCCATTTGAAGCAGCCTCAACCATGCAAATATCTTTTTCTTCATCACAATCTGTCTCTGGATCTGATTTATCATCCCCATTATATGAGATTGGAACATTAGTTTCTTGCGTTACCTGCATGTTGTCTTCTTCTATGGACAGATCTAAAACGACATTTTCTCTTTGATCACTTTCAACCATATGGAAATCTTCAGCCTGCTAATCTTGACAAGTATCCTCTAAGATTTCTATGTGCTGCTAAAACGGATTTTCATACAATGCTTCCATGATTTTTCTGTCCATCAAGTAATCACGCCCATAAAAATTCTCAAGATCTTCAATAAAACTATGAACATGGCTACAACAGTCATGAAATAAAGCCAAGGATGGATATGATTCTTTATACCTTTTAAAGAATATTGCATGGAAATCCTTTAAACAATAAATAGAAGCAGATGGCAAACTTTCATACCAAGATTGGGCTTCGTCTTCCAGAGTAGACATAAACATTTTCATCAAATAGACTTCAGGAAAATTGATCTTTAATTTATGCACATGAATGTGAAATTTCACCAGATGAAGAGCAACGTCATTACCTTCCACATTTCTGAACATAGGCAAATTCTGAAGCCAATCCACCTTGGGCATTTTATTTGGAAAACCTGGGATGTGATCTCGGCTCATGGGAGCGTATCTTCTTGCAACCCGTTCCATCTTGAAAATCTCGAAGCTACTGATCTATCTGCAGTGGAGTCACCATGAAGCATCGATTGTTGGATTCTTCAGTGAATGGAGTCGCCAGGTGAATGATTTCAGCCTTCTTATGCCTGATCGTTTTCCACCATCAGATCTTAACTTCATAGATGTACTGGGACAAGACAATCTTCAAGCAAACCATTTTCGTCCCTAGTATGGTCACCACTATGTTAGGGCCTAAATCTGCCTTAGGCTGAAGGAAGGAAAAATTCAGGGTAACCACAAACCACGCTCAGTCTAGTAGCTAGCCCTACCAGAACAGGAGAGGGCTCTCTCCGGGTCACACTCAGGAAAATAAATAATAGGGTCTGAGATGACTCAAAAATGAATACTGATTTTAGGCTAGGTAAATAAATATGATGGAGGTATTTTGATAAATCACTGAGTTTTTTGGGAAGTGTGGGGCCAAGGAAAAGCATAAGCAGAGAATTTAACTCAAAGACGCAGGTTATTTCGTGAGGCAAGACAGGCCGAAAGTCTAGCAATTAGATTTGAAATAATAGGAAGTGGAGAGGTTGTTTGAGAGTGTGAAAAGGGCATAAATACATGAATCCTTTTCAACAGAAGAAAACATAGAACGTGAAAAACATCCCAAGGCAGAGTAATACACTGAATTCTACCTTTTTTACTTAGAAAGCTTTCACTGGAAATGAATATGAATGAAAATATGAAACATAACGAAATACATATGAAACATAAAGAAGATACATTTTCTCAAATCACGCCACAGGAATCTCATGAACCAAAGTTGCAATCTTTCATTAATTCTCTGTCAAAATGTACAGTGAGTGATTGGGTTTCTCTCCCACAGTTTCCCAAAAGTTCCAACCCACATTACAAAATGAATCTCAATATAATAAATAATCTTTGCCATGAGAAAGTCGATCAACCCAGGAAATGAAGAGCCAACCATCAGTAGTTACAATTAATTTTCTATGAGGATCAATTAGAAAAAAGCAAACATGAGCGTAGATTTTTTGGGTGGTTGTTCGCTTTCATTTGGCCACTTGGATAGAAGCAAAAAATGTTTTTTAAACTTTGCCTTTGATGCCAGGAAAAATTTATTGTAGACGAGCAGGCCCACTTGGAGAAAATTGCGAATCGAAATTTCGCGGACCGGAAGTGATTTTGGCCTTTGGGTCTCTGTGCGTCGCGCCAAAAACTGTATGCGTCGCTCCACTTTGGAGCTGGTTTTGAGGCACTTTATGAAGTCAAAATTGAGCATAAGTATGCTTGTTGGAAAGCCCTACCTATCTACTTTCCAACCCAAGTGGAATTTCTGAATTTGGTTGTCATTTGCACCTCCAAAACTGCAATCTCCCAAGACTGCTTCTTGTGTGTCAAAATAGGGGCAGAGAGGTCATTTTTTGGGTGTTTTTGACCTCCTGAGGACTCAAAACTTGCCCAAAATTCTTGGCCATGCACCAGAAGTCATAATTTTCCATGGAAAATCCAAAAATATAAACTTTTTGTCATTTGGAGCTCCCTAGCGAAAGCGCGCACCAGGTGGCGCGGCGCACAGGGGAAAAAAAACCTGATTATTGTGCACAAAATTTCAAAATGCAAAAATGTGCCCCAAATTTCTTGAAATTTGGACTGTACCTCCTCCATCACATGTCATGCTAGACCAAAGAGGCCTCAATAAAGATTCAGAGCCGATCTTTCTCTTTTTTCCTCTTTTGTCTCTTTGATGCCTTCCTCAATTTTGCCTTTAGATTCCTTATTCGTGACTTGGAACTCATATTTCATGCCATGTAATGATGGGCCACGCAATCGCAATCACAATCCTTTGCTTTTGAGCTCCAGATAATCGGGTACCATGCTCTCTGAATTGGGTATCAAATCCCCGAAAAGAGAAACCATGACTAAGGCATGTTACTAATAAATTTTGCCACATTAGCAAGCTCTCCAGCAGCCTGTATTTCCTCTGTGTTGCCCCATCTTTACCATATGCAATATTCTCCTTAATAGTGGTCGCAGAGAGAGTAGGTTCCTGGCTTAAAAGTCCAATATTTTGCCTTATCCATTAAATTGATTAATATTGACACTATCTATATGCACTTCACCAGCTTGTGGATCATAGAATCTATCTATAAGACTTATAATTGTGGACTTCCCACTTCCACTCTCTCCAACTATAGTTGTAGTGGTACCTCTATAACTGGGTTGGTACCTCTGGCTATTTCCAGTGAGAACCCTGAAAATATGTGAACATCAGGCCGTGCTGGGTAACCTAAGTGTACATCTTTAAGCTCAATATCACCCTGAATATCCTCAAGTACCAATCCATTTGTATCATATACATCAATCTCTAGCTTTCTATAAATTGTCTCAAACATTTTGTAAGCTACAACTTGTCCAGCTCCAAAGGAATTTAACCATGGTGACACCTCCATTCAGAATTGTAATGATGACATTAATCACACTCGGCTCCAGAATATCCTTCATGAATGATAAACCGTATCCATAGCAAAGAGTCAATGCAAGGGTGGAGAACAAAATAGAATGTAAGGACCCAATGCCCAAACTAGCTGCCAACCATTGATGAGCAATAGCCTTGTAAGCAATCGCAAGGGAATTTTCATAGTCAGTCACAAAATTCTTCTCCCTAATAAAAGAAACAACCATGCCAAATGAACCAACTGCTCCACAACATTTCCGGCTTCTACATATGTTTTCTGGCCTCGGCTTGACATCTTTGATATTATCATAGCCATAACATTTATTACGACATGCTTGATGAAGATCCCCTTTGTGCTTCAGTTCAGCTCCTCCATGATTGAATCTATACTTGTGAAATGAAGAATTTGAAATTTTGAGGAAGATTTGAAAGAATTTCAGGCTTTTTAGCCCAGTGTGCCGCGCCTTCCCAGTGTGCTGCGCCAGTGGAAATTTACACTGGAAAATTTCTCCGAGTGCGCCGCGCCTCCCCAGTGCGCCACGACTTTTTCCAGGTGACTTTTTGAGGCCTTCCTGGTGTCCAAATTAAGCGCAGGATAGCTCGTTGGAAAGGTCTTTGAGTCTACTTTCCAAATCAACTAGAATATTTCAATTTAGAGTTAATTTTCCCTATAAAAACTCAAATCTCCCAAGACCGGTCAAAATGTGCCAAATGAGGCTGCCTAAAGGTAGAGTGCTGTTACAGTCAAGTTTTGAATGCCTTCCTCAACTCCAAATTGAGCTCATGATATCTCATTGAAAATATCTTTGTGTCTAATTATCCTTTCACTCATCAAGCAAGTAATTTTACCAACCAAGCTAGGAGAAAACTTGATTTTCCCAAGGTCACTTCAGAGGTGCATCAATTATCCCGAGGCAATAGTATTTTTGACATTTCTCTAAAACCATGACACATGTTTAAAAAGTGAAGGATTTGTTTCTTCCTTGGCCTGTTTTGGACAAAAACCTCTCTAAGTTTTCAAAAATTCATCTTTTATTGCTCAGAAACATCATTTGAGTGAAACCTATCCCGGTGTGTGGAATAGGGGTTTTGTCGAAATGAAGCGAAATGAAGGGGATAGGGAGCTTCTAAATTCTTGAGGAAATTTTGGGAAGTAGGGAGAGATGTTAGGAAGTAGGGGAAAGTGTAATATCTGAAATTGAGTGAGGGGAAGGGGTCCAAAAGGGAAAAACACAGGCCTAGCCTAGAAAATAGGGTTTGTAGCAAGAAACTAGGGTTTGTGTGAAAATGAGGAATTTGGGGGATCTCAGTGATGGGAAATGTTTAATAAGGTACATTAAGGATAGGGGAAGGTGTATGAACATCAGGATACAAGTGTTGTTGATGATTAGACCATCCAAGAGAAATTGCCTTCAAAACCCTAGGAGAGGGAAATGACCATAGCTAGGTGCAACTGAAGCATGAACAAGGTGTAAAATGACCCATTGGAACCTAACATGATGATGACAACCCTCTGAATGAAGGTAGACTCAGATGAATAGTGATATAGACCAACATTTAGACAACTTTGAAAGGAGTGAAAGCAAACCCTAGACCTAATGCCTAGTGACCAAATTTTACTTGAAGACTCACTGAAATGATAAAATTTGACCCTTACACCTTAAAATCACTTTGTAAGAGCATGTTTGATCACTGGAGGAAGGCTGCAAAGACTGACACTAACACAACCTATTGAACCCCTTTGGGCCACAGGTTCACCAACTATAGCATTTGCTGAGGTACATAACAAAACAGAAGAGACTGAGTAGAGTTTTCAAGAAAATGAAAATTGTCACCCAATTTATTTACAAGAAGGGAATTCTAGTAATCTCCATGAAGTAGGAGGAGAAACTGGGGAAACATAGGAGCTAAGGTCCCCTCAGGTAATAATTCAACCAAGAACACTCAGTACCCCAGGTAAAGGGAGTGTCGTTAAGTTCCTTCAAGAAGAAGCAGAGGAACTAAGATCCCCTCAAGTAGTAGTTCAGCAAGGAATTCTCCTTATTCCTGATCAGTGAAGCGTTGTTAAGCACATTCCCATCCCTTCTACTCATCCTAGGAATAACCCTCTAGAGATCCCAGAAGGGTATTGACACATATTTGATCAAATGGCCCACAACCAACAAAAACCTCAGACCTCCACATTGCAGTATCCCATTGTTGACAGAGCACTCAATGCACTTATGAAAGAAATTCCTCTCCAAAATATTCCTACCTTTCATGGGTTAACATCAGAGGACCCAGACACATTCCTATTTGAGTTTGATTCATTGTGTCGAGGGTATGATTATACCACTGATCCCCATAAGCTAAATTTATTTCCCTCCACATTGAAAGGAGCAGCTTTACGATGGTTTATGGTGTTAGGTGGAGGCACAATAAACGATTGGGATCAAACGAAAACTGCTTTCCTAAAAAAGTATCAAGACTATTGTAGATCTAGGGAATTGAAAGATGGAATATTTTAGATGGTAGTAATACCAATTGAAACATTAGAAGAATATGTGGAATGATTTCAATATAACCTTCAACAGTCTCCCTATGCAACTCTGCCTTTACCCGATAATGTGCTGAAAACTACACTAATTAAAGGGATGAAAGAATAATTGGTATAAACATTGAACATTATGGGTAAAGGGGATATATATCAGGAAAATTTTGCTGACATCATTAATTTATGTATCAGGTGTTCAAGAGGTAGCACAAGATTAAAGCCAGCAGAACGCGACATGATCACAAGGGATAACAAAATCTCTGGTGGAGGTATAACTTGTGCAAAATTTGGAAATCTGCTAGAGGATTTCAAAGCTGATATTCTAAGGACTCTAACAATGCAATTGGACATTACGCAAGCCAAACAAAAGTAGGCAAAAGCAAAAAAAAACATGGTGATATTCTGTCCTAGATGTAGAAAGAAGCATAGCCACAAAGAGTGCCCACTAGATACGCTCCAAATTTGCGCCATCTGTACGAAAGATCACGCTACAGAAAGCTGACCATCACTCCCAGGATTAAAAGCAGTTTATAAAGAAGCAGAAGAAGAAATAGAACTGGTATACCTGATAAATCAATGCTTCTAGTGGCAAGCATGACCAATAGGTATGCCCATTGACCCATCCTCTTCTTTTCAGCCTCCTCAGTATAGTGCTCAACAATACCCAGGAACCATGTGGCAGAATCAGCCATATTTTTCAAACTGGTCACAATAACCATTCCCTATGCCACCCTAGCCCAACCAACCAAATCAAAATAATAATTGACCAAATTCCTCTTACTTCCCACCGTTTTGGCAAAATAATGCTTATCTATCTCAATGGCCACCCTCAACTTCACAGAATCAGAACTGGTAGTCAATTTGGTAGAGATCTACAAATCAGCGAGCAGGAACAATCCCCCTACCTCAACCCACACTACCAACACCTTACACATTGCAGCAGAACCCCCAGACCAACTTAAGACTGCAGCTCCCACCCCAACCCAACCCAAACCCCAACAACAAACCGGTTCAATCTGTACAAATTATTGAAGGACCAGAACCAGAAACCAAGTTAAGGGAATGCAATGACCTTCAATTAATATCTGGGCATATAATAGAATCAGAGGGGGGTAAAAATGCTCAAATTGAAAATCTATTACCTGTAGAACAAGCACCACAAGAAGAGAACATGATTAGATAGAAAACTCATGAACAAGCAACCATCTCTTCTCCACCATTCCTAGAACAACTAATCATACCTCACCTAATTGAACACCCTGATTTTGATCTTCTGGGAGAATTGAAAATTTTGTGTATAAAAATACCACTCCTCCACGCTATCAAAGACATCCCAATTTATGCAAAAACCATCAAGGAATTATGTATGAAAAATCCAAAGAGGAAAATAACAACAAATCCAACTATCCATGTAGTCGGTACCTTATATGATTTATTATCAGGAAGAGAAACACCTGTAAAATATGAGGACCCAGGGAATCCTATAGCCACAGTGCAAATAAATGGATGCTCCTTCCCCGATGCCTTAGTTTATTGAGGAGAAGCAATCAACATTCTTACAACCACAACTTGTCAAAAGCTTGGCATTACATCATTGGACCCAACCACAACCTTGTTGGAATTGGCTAACCAATCGGTGGTCAAACCAGAAGGCACATTACATGATGTAATGATGTCTGTAGACTCTTGGGAATACCCTGCAAACTTTCTGATCATCAATCCTAGAAACCAACTTGATGGACACCCCTTAATTCTAGGTAGAACTTGGCTAGCAACTGCAGATGCTTACATTAGTTGTCAAATAGGCAGCATGTCTATAGCAAGAGGAAGCAATGCAAATAATTTAGCCTTATATCCTCCAACTCAGCCAAGTTTAACAATAATCAATACCAGAAAACAACTTGTATCATACCTAACTGAAAACATTATATCAACACTAACCATAGAATATGCTCTCAAATTTAAAGATCAAACAGAAGATGACATCATTAACACTTACAGTAACCAACTAGAAGCTGGATCCCATCTAAAATGTCACATGATCAAAGCAACATTCGATAGCGAAGTAGAAGAATATCCCCTAAAAGATATTAATGAGCAATCAATACCAACCACATCTGTTTATAACAGCAAAACCATAGAAATTGAGCCAAGGAAAACTTTGAATATTACTAAAAGCCTGACTGCTAACCAAGAGCAGAAACTAGTTCAACTCTTAAGAAAATATAAAGAGGCCTTTGCATGGGATTACCTGGACATGAAAGGCATTGATCCCCAATTATGCACACACCACATTTATACAGAGAAGGATGCCAGGCCCATTCGACAACCTCAATGAAGGTTAAACCCTCATCTTAAAGATATTGTTAAAACTGAACTACAAAAATTGCTAGATGTAAACTTTATCTACCCAATATCTGATAGCAAGTGGGTCTCTCCATTAGTAGTGGTGCTAAAAAATAATGGAAAGTGGCAGATATTTGTTGACTATAGAGAACTTAATAAAGCCATCTAGAAAGACCATTTCCCCCTTCCATTCATTGACCAGGTCTTGGACACATTGGCAGGAAATAAATTCTTTTCTTTCCTAGATGGCCTCAGTGGATACAATCAGATTCAGATTACCCCTGAAGATCAGGATAAAACCACCTTCACCTACCCTTGGGGAACATTTTCTTACAGGGTCTTACCATTTGGCTGTGCAATGCACCTGCCACATTTCAGATGGTTGTACTCATCATTTTTTCAGATTTGATAAATGAAGGGCTCAAAGTGTATATGGATGACTTCACACCTTATGGAGATGATTTCGAGCCAACATTACAAACATTAGAAAAAGTGCTGCAAAGATGCATTGCCACCAGGCTCTGTTTAAGCCATGAAAAATGTCATATGATGATGACTGAGGGACTCATCTTGGGACATTGTATCTCAACAACTGGAATACAGGTAGATCCAGCTAAAATTAAGATAATTCTTTTAATACCTATCCCTTCCACACAAATAGAGGTACGTAGTCTTTTGGGATTTTCTAGTTATTATAGAAGATTTATAAATAATTTTTCTCAGATTTCCACACCTTTATATGCACTAACAAGAAATATTGATTTCATTTGGACAGATAAATGTGATAGCGCTTTTGAGGATTTAAAAAGGCTTGTATCAACAACCCCAGTGCTAAGGGGCCCAAATTGGGATTTTCCATTCTAGATTTCATCTAATGCTTCAGACACAGCAATTGGAGCATTTCTCGGCCAAGAAGAAGATAAAAAACCATATGCAATATATTATATTAGCAAAATTCTCTCTCCTGCTGAATTAAATTATACTGTGATTGAAAAAGAATTTTTAGCTGTAATATATGTTATTAATAAATTTCAACATTATATAACAGGATATCCTGTAGTTTTATATACAGACCACTCTGCAATTAAATATCTAGCAAATAAATCTGTTACAAATGGAAGAGTGACATGATGGTTGATTCTCTTGCAGGAATTTGACATGACAATTAAGTATCGATCGGGAAAAGAAAACCTTGTAGCTGATTTACTCTCATGAATGCCAAAGCCAGCTGATGCAGCAACAGTTGAGGATCAATTTCCTGATGAACATTTATTTGCTTTTACTATAAGAACACCATGGTATGCGGACGTTTCAAATTATTTGGCAGTAGGTAAATTACCCAAGCACTTGATGCCTAATGAAAAAAAACAAATAGTGCAGCGCAGTACCCGATTCTCTTGGATCGGGGGCTATTTATTCCATACAGGAGAAGATATGCACATTAGAATATGCATCTAGGAAGATGAAGTGTTTGACATTTTAAAAGCATGCCACAATGGGCCGTGCGACGAACATTTTACAGACCACGGAACTGGTCACAATGTCTTACAAATAGGTTATTACTAGCCCACTATCTTTAAAGACGCTAAAAGGTTTGTTCAAGCATGTGATAGCTGCCAGAGGGCAGGACGCCCTGGACAATCTGATGAGATGCCTCTAAAACTACAATTAGTAATCGAGCCTTTTGAGCAGTGGGCACTAGAATTTATTGGTCCTATTAACCCATCATCTAATAAAAAAACATACATACTGGTTACAACAAAATATGTTACTAAATATGTCGAGGCAGAGGCATTACCAAGGGAAAATGAGGATTCAATGATACATTTTCTTTTCCAACTATTTGTGCGATATGGTTTGCGGAGAGATATAATTACATATGGAGGACCGCAATTCGTAGGCAACAAGATTGCTGCAACATTGAGAAATTATCATATCCTCCACAAAATTACAACTCCATATCACCCACAACAAAATGGCAAAGTAGAAATTACTAATAAGGTAATTGAGGCAATACTTACAAAGACAGTTGCATCACACAGACGTGACTAGGCTTCCAGATTGCCAGAATCCTTGTGGGCAGACTGCACAACATGGAGAAACACCATGGGATATTCACCATATCAATTAGTATTTGGTAAAGAACCCATCTTCCCAATCGAATTCAAAATTCAAACATTAAGAACAACTCAGGAGGTGGGTTTGAATTTAAATGAGGCTAGAATCAATAGATTACATCAAATCAATGAATTAGATGAAATTAGGTTATCAGCTCTTCAGCACACTGCATTGATCCAACAACACAGAGCGAAATGGCATGATGCCCTTATTAAGAAGAAGATCTTCCACAAGGGAGATTGGGCACTCCTATCTGATTCTAGGCTTCAGGATTTCCCTGGAAAACTCCAGACCAGATGGTTAGGACCTTATGAGATACAAAAGGTGCATGATAATGGCACCATTACATTAGCAACCATTGATGGATCTGGCTATTCTTTTAAAGTGAATGGTCATTGAGTACGACTTTATCACAAACTGTTTACTAGGGAGTCCTTCTGTGAACAGTTACGGGAAGATTCCACCATGAAAATTCTCGCTGAGGAGGGTAACCCATCCTCAGCATCAATCCAGTGAAAAATTCATTTGTTTTTGAATTTTGTATATAAACTTTTCTTTCTATTTGAATTTTCTTGTATAAACTGTAAATAAACTCTTTTTTCTTTGGTTGTTCCATTCAAAGAACAACTGTTGTTCCCTCCTAAAGAACAGTTGTCGTTCCTCTAAAGGAAAAAAAAATTTGTGTACAGATTTTTGTGCTGTTCCATTTAAGGAACAACCTCCATTCGTGTTAAGGAACATCAACCATTCTATTTAAGGAACAACTGTTTTCTGTTTATTTGATTTTCATGTTGTTCCATTTAAGGAACAGCTGTTGTTCCCTCTAAGGAACAATTGCCATTCCATTTACATAACAATAGTACCCTGTATATACGATCTTCATGCTGTTCCATTTAAGGAACAGTTGTTGTTCTTCATAAGGAACAACAGTCATTCCATTTAAGGAAAAACAGTTTCGCATGTTTGTCTTTTTTCTGTTCCATTTAAGGAAACAGTTGTTGTTCCTCTTAAGGAACAGAAGCCATTCCATTTAAGGAACACCAATTTCACTTGTTTCTTTGCGCTATTCCATTTAAGGAACATCTATTGTTCCCTCTAAGGAACAACAGTCGTTCCTTTTAAGGAACAACCGTTTTGTGGGTTTCATTTTTTTGTTACATTTAAAGAACAGTTGGTGTTCCTCCTAAGGAACAACTGTCGTTCCTTCTAAGGAACAGCAGTTTCTTCATTATTTGCTTTTTGTTTTTCCTTCTAAGGAACAACAGTTTCCCTTGGGTTTGTTTTAATGTTGTCCCCCCTAAGGATCAACACTTTCTCTTGCGTCTTTTTTCCGCTATTCCTCCTAAGGAACAACTGTTGTTCCCTGTAAGGAACAACAAGTTTGCGTCCTATTATTTTTCTTTCTTTTTGTTGTTCCTCTTAATGAACAGCTGTTGTTCCTCCTAAGAAACAACAGCTTTGTGTGCAATTTTTTTGTCTTTCATGTGTAGTTTTTGTCTTTTTGTTGTTCCTCCTAAGGAATAGTGGTGGTTCCTTTTAAGGAACAACATCTTTTTTTGTGTATTTTTTTTGCTATTCCTCATAAAGAATAGCACTCTTTTTGAGAGGTTTTTCTTTAGGAAATAAGAATCTTGTGAATATTGTTTCACTCTTTATGATCCTCTAAAGGAAATAATACAAACATATATGCAAGGATACAAAATTTAAAGGTTATTGGAACAAGGAAATCAAAGAAAAAATTATCATCTTTAATGAGATTGCTTTGTATTGATTAGAAAAAGGGAGGACACAACTATCTATATCACTTTGTTGTCCTTATCTTCACTATAACTCAGATTGATTGATTACTTGTACCATGCTGTTTCTTCCCTAATCCCCATAATTCTCTCTTGACTAAGAGTAAGGGCATATTTTCTTCTATTGATATGTTCAGACTTCTTCCACCATCCCTACTCTTAAGGAGTGTTGAGCCACCCTCTATATATAAATAGGAAGTGCTATATAAAAGAAAAGAAAAAAGAAGGAAATAATATATATATATATATATATATATATATATATATATATATATATATATATATATATATATATATATATATATATATATATGTACACATATACACATATATACATATATCTATACATATATACATATATACATATATACATATATACATATATACATATATACATATATACATATATACATATATACATATATA
Source organism: Pinus tabuliformis (assembly GCA_031772625.1). Classification (NCBI taxonomy): domain Eukaryota; kingdom Viridiplantae; phylum Streptophyta; class Pinopsida; order Pinales; family Pinaceae; genus Pinus; species Pinus tabuliformis. The sequence continues at coordinate 725,835,492 of CM062816.1, forward strand.
CATATATATATATATATATATATATATATATATATATATATATATATATATATATATATGTTTACTAACAATTCTATGATTTGTCAAATAGAGGATAATGGGTCTCATCATGAGCTAGCCTACCATGATCATAAGGAAGCAGTGAAGTGGTGTTCCCTCTATGGCCACCACACCAGGGATATGATCCAATGGACACATCAGAAAAATAATAAAAGTCCTTGGAACAACAGGTCTCATCACGAGTCGGCCTGCCCACCTTTCACTCCTTCCCAGTGAATGGCATTGTGATCCATCTGGTTACCAAGCCAGCACAATGGCCTCCATTCTGACATCACAAGGCAGTTTCCTAAATATACATAAAGGATCATGGTTCCAAAGGGTGAAAAAGCAACTCTGTCAAGGTTATAAACACCTGTGAGCAAAAGAAGCTTTGCTGATGGTATTGGAGTCATATTTTCCACATCAATAGTGATTATAACTCCCTTTTCTTATTTCTTTATCTTTATTATAGAAGAGATTATGTTCCTAATTCCTTTTTTTTGAACCTTTATGCATGAGATATCTTTTAAAAAGTCAATCCTAATGGTTTAAGTGGAATAATGACTGCATAGCATTTCACCCATGTCAGATGTCCTTTCTCCCTTTTCGAATCACTCCATGGCATCTCCACATTTATTCATAATTTTCATTCTATGCATCGATTCCAGCAACCCGATATTTTTGTGATCTTATCATAAATATGTATACCTTGCCATTTTTACTACTGTATGATTACCGCTAGTACATCGTTCCTTTATTTAACCAGTCGTAGGCGACCTATCATTTTAAAGGGGGACATAGGTGACTTCCAAAGCACTTTTGTGTGCATGTTAGTCCTTTATTTGGTTGTACCAGGCTACATGATATCCCATAATAGCAAGTTTTTAACAGTATCTATTTAAAAAAAAGTATTATCCAATATTTACAACTTGTTGTTCCATTGCTGGCTCTGTGTATTGCTGTGTTACCTGTGTTAAGCTAACAGTGTGCATAACTCAGAAAAAATGGGAGGACGATCAGTGCGCAGGGAGCCACAGATACTAGCTGTTTCTGATTCCACCAGAGAAATTCTAGTACGGGTCGGATGGGTCGCATATTTTACATGATTGCAGCAACCCAATGAACGATGGCTATCGAATTTTAACAGAAGTTATAGGATGATCATTCTATAATAAGAGGAAGGTGAATAACAGTAATGGATGCAATAATAGCTGAGGTGTACGGATTACCAGCAGTCGGACCCATATGGATGCATAAAAAATTGAGGCTACAAGATGCCATTGTCGCCTTTTAGGATGAGAGACAGAACCTGATTGTCAAAGGCAAAGGAGTTCAACCTTCATCTCTGGGAGAACCATGGACAGAGTTGGCTAGAGTCGTTCAGAGCTATATCACATGCGATGGAAGAAAAGATGTGGTAAGGCCATGCCACCTTAAATTATTAGTAGTTCTAAAACAGAAATGTTCTGTAAACTTGCCTGCATATTTGAATTTCTTGTTGCATGACGCTGCTCAAGGCATAAAGAAATCACGGCATATAGAGACTATTGTAAGTCATCATTGTTTAATTAGGCTGATAGTAAGCTACAACCTTGCCTAGCAGCAAACTAGTTGGGAAGAATTAGTGTTTACTATGGGGGGGTTGGCCTTACCTGCCCCAAAAAGGAAAAGGACTACCAGCATAGCAAACAGACCACAAAAACACAAATGATATGCCGAGACAAGCCTGGGAATAGTGGAAAACCTCCAAGGTAGTAGTAGCAAACCCTTAGAATTATCTAGCCCTGAAAATGAGCAATCCTTATAGCTAGAAGGAAGAGATAACCAAGAGTCAAAACTTGAGGAGGAAACAAAGAATACTAGTGAAGAAGAGAGGGATGAAACAAAACTTCCCTTAACTCTGACCATAATTCCACCACAAGATTTACTACATGATGTTGAATTGGCCCAAATTTTGGCCAATATGAGTGAATATATACAACCCAAAAGCCTGCTCAACCTCAATGTTGAAGTAGCACAATCGGAAGAAAACTCTGCCCACAATAGGAGTATATCAGAAGAAATAATTGGTGAAGTAGAAACAGGGGCAGAAGTCACTCAGGAAGAGGTGGACCAAACTAGGGATACCCCTCTAGAAGAACCTAGTCGGGTCAATTTAAACACAGAAGATGTGGGCCAAATGGAAGAAATAGAAACTTGTTAGGGAAAAGACACAACCCTTGGGGAGAAAAGCCCAAGTGAGCAACCGATCTTGCTAAGAATAGAAACGGTTAATGAAACAACTGTTCCTCCAAAAAAGAATAAAAGAAAAATTGAAAGGTTTAGAAAGGAACAACAAAGGCTACAAAAATTAATTAAAAGACTTCGGCAAAAGATAAGGACATTAAAAAGGGGGAAAATTTCAAGCAAAAAAGGTGAACGGAGCCATTCAAACCGAATTTCATGACATAAGGGTTACTGGGACTCAAACTGAGCCCATATTTATTCAAATTGATAAGGAACAACATGCAACTGTTACAGAAGCAGCTGGCCAAACAGAGAATGTACATTTTTTTAATGTAGTTGAAACGGAGGAAATAACCTCCAACAGCATGGACACCCAAACAGATATCCAAGCCAAAGATATTTTGATGTGTAGCGACCCTTATATAACAAATATTTAAGAAAATCTGGCACAAGCTCGGTTAACCATAGAAAGGCTTGAGGAAGAAACAGTTCCCCAACAAAGGTACTAGGAATTACAAAGGAAAATGCAAGATATTAATGCATCAAAAAGTGAGGCCTTCGATAAATATCGAAGGGTAGAAGAAAGAACTAAGAAAATAAAGATCAGACTAGAGACAATCATGCATGAAATGGACACTCTTTGTTCACTATACACAGATGTTTTGGCATGTAGGTCCCCTGCCAATAACTACGCTTTATTTTTGTCAAAAAGGTATTTACAACTAAAAATCAAGGTTGTCAGGGTAGGGAAACCCATAGAATTGAAAATTGTTGAAGATTTCATAAACTGCTATAATTACCATGGAGTGAAAGTTCAACGATTACTTTGTGAGTTTTACTTGCATAATTTTGTATTGGAAGAAGAATTGGAGTAGAACCCCAGCCCTTTTGTGGGGGATGTAGAATTTCAAGCCTTCATTTCATTTGTTGTTAATTAATTGAAATGGTTTAAATCCCATAATACATTCCAGAGGCAGGAAAATGGATTGGACCTTTGGGTCAGAAGTGAATCGAAGAACCCACTACAAATGATGGCCAAACATAAAGGTTTGATGAAAAAGGAATGAGTAATCTAGATCTTCGGGCCCATTCATAAAGAAATTGTCCAACAAGTGGTAGAGTATTTTCTCTCTATTAAAGACAGCTCCTTGGCTGCAGCTAAATTTAGATGGAAATTTCCAATCGTAATGTACAGGACAAAGAACCATTTAACTATAAAAACTTTAAATTGGATACAGATCGCTCTGTTACTTATAGCAACCTTATCTTGAGTGAAGGCCCATATTGGCTAGGCTGTCAGTTCCGTAGTCCTATTGTCTGGTATCCTGCAGAAGACTATAAATCTATATATGATTTACCTAAAGGACAAACATGACATATTTTTGAAACCTTGGCCAAGAATCATGGGTTCAGACCACTTCATGACATTCCTTCTCTAGCCTATTCCTTGACTACTCTGCATACAAACTATATGGTTTTCATGAGGACATGAAAAAGGGTAAGCAAGGGAGTATGTTGAGTCATGGAATAGGTATGCATATATCATTTATTTCATCATACTTTTCTTCAGTTATATCCCTTATACACCCTAAAGTGTTAATATATTAAAGGATTAAGGTAAAAATAAGGAAATTATCCATCATCACGATTTGGCTAACTGTTATCACTCTTTATGCAGGAAAAAGACGAAATGGGACAATTGCTATTCCTCAGCCAAGGGACAACAAAAAGACAAGCAAGCCAAGGATGGAGCATGTAGTTATGGACAAGAGAAAAGCGAATCATAGGACTAGCACAAGGAGGGAAAGATAACTGAAGTTAGAAGATTAATGTTACTGTTTATCCTTTTATCTCTTCGCCATTATAAAAGGCAGTTATTGTACGCAGAGTGGGGAGAGACATCATTCGAGAATTACTATTGTATTTGTAACTTTGATCATCAGCTCTTGCAATTAAAGCAGAGTGTGAACTAGCCGTAACTATTTTGCAATGATTAATATATAAAGCGGTTGTTGTTCCTTCCCATCTACTAAAGTAATTCGACGGTGTTCACTAGCGGATAAGGGCCCGGCCTTGGTGGATTCACGTGATGTTCTGTTGGGTCCCTATAATACTAGTGATTACCCCATTAATATTGTAGTTATACCCCCTATTTATATTGTTGTGCCCCTATTACCCCCATATTGTTATTTCTGTGCCCCATAGAATCCCTCTATTGTTATTTTTGTGGCTTTATATTATTATTGTTAGGTCGGCTGGATTATATTGTGACTCCTTAGACTCCTATATATAGAAAGGAGGTTTTGTCATTTGTATCATCCAAGAATTGTTCATTTATGTAATGTAAAGGAGGTTGCCCCCTCGAAGAGGCTGAATTCTAAGGCGTGGATCTCTCTTTTCTATCTTTTTGTGAGCTGGTTTCATAACATTTGGTATCAGAGCTTTGGATTCTAGGGTTTCGCTGCTCCAAACAGGTCATCGTGGCATTTTCGCTATAACGTTTTTTCTGTGACATTTCAGAAGTCGCAAAAAAAAACCCATTTGAGAAGAATTGGCGCTGAACCTTGGGTCCGAATTTCAGAGCTTTTCGCGCGATATTTTCGGAGATATGATATGAGGAAGTTGGTCTTTTTGCAGACTCCTGAATTACATTCAAAACAGGTGACCTGGGGAAAATCGTCATAACTTTCTCTCTGAGGATCGGATTGAAATTTAATCAAAAGGTACAGAAAGAGGACGGACTGTAGTTTCTTGTACGTGTGTTTCAGATCCAAAGGTCAAAACAGTGACTCGGGGCACGTCGTACAAGTTCGCTCTACTGAACTAGTCTATAAGCAAGTAACTATGGGAGATTTCACATAACTCTTCCTTGGAGAATCCAATTTGGGTCAGACTTGTGGCATTGGAAAGAGGACACAGAGGGCTACTACAACTCACAAATTCAGAAGTAGATGATTGGAAAGTACAGAGATACATGAGAGGCAATATCGAGCTTCTACAAAGTGAAAAAAGGTGTGTAGATTTTCTTAAATTTTTGCTTAAGCTTGGTTTGAAAATTTATTTTGAAAGGAATTCAAAGGGCATAGTAGAGCATTATTATCGGTAACTGATGCCCCGAGGAAAGAAAATGAAAACACCTAGTAAGGAACCTGAAATCTCTAGCATGACTCATGAAGAAGAGGAAGAAATGCAACATGATATATCAAAATTACAAGACCAAGTGCAACAACTGTCCCTTGCACAAAAAGGAACAGAATCTAAGATGAATGGTTTAAAGAAAGGTGTAGAAGCTAAGATGGATTGTTTAAAGAAAGGCGTAGAAGCTAAGATGATTGATGTGGAAGCTAAGATGGATGATTTGAAGATAGATTTGAAGACAGACATGGATGAATTGAAGATAAATATGAATAAGTTGCTACAAGAAATGGTCACTAAGGGTGAAAGAGTACTAAAGGAAACTCATGATGAGAACAAAAGAAATGTTAATCATGATTCCATAGACTCTAATGTTGGATTTAAGACTCACCATGTTCCAAAAATCGATATGAGGAAGTTTGATGGCAAGGATCCCGCCACATGGATATTACAGATGGAGCAATTCTTTGATCTCAATAATGTGCAAAACACACAAAAGGTACGTATGGCAACTTTATATTTGGAACCAAATCAGTTTGTATGGTATCAATGGCTTTGTTCTCGTAAACAATTTATCACTTGGGCAATTTTTACGGAAGAATTAATAGCACATTATGAGGATACAAAAAGCAACACTTTTTTTAGCCAATTGATAAGTCTCAAACAAAAGGGTTCAATAATGGAGCACATTGAGGAGTTCCAAAAATTGAACATAAGGGTAAAAGATATTCCAAAGGAGCATAGGATTGATGTGTTCATAGGGTCTTTAAAGGATAATATCCAACATGATGTGCGCCTTTGGGAACCTGATTCATTAGAGAAGGCATTCAGGTTAGCAAGAAAAATGGAAAGCAAAATTATGGCAAGTAGGAAGCATACCATTCACAACTATAAAGACGGAAGTGTTGTTGCCCATAGTCTTCCACAACCTACAAGGTTGACACCACAACAATTGGAAGAAAAAAGAGAAAAAGGGCTTTGTTACAATTGTGATAGCAAATACACAAAAGGTCATAAGTGTGCTGAGAAGAAATTATTCTACATAGATTGTGAAGAGGAAGAAGAAAAGGAGCAAGAAAGGTCAAAAGAAGAGGATATATTCCAGGAACAAAGCCTAGATGAAGAACAAATAAATCCGACCATATCTTGTAATGCATTAGCGGGAATTACCACTCCTCAAACCATCAAGATAGAAGGACAAATCAAGAAGAAAAAGGTAATAGTGTTGATTGATTCAGGAAGCACCCACAATTTTATTCATTGTAGGGTAGCAAAAGAATTGAATTTCTTCCTATATCCAGCACCAGAGTGTCAAGTGATGATTGCAAATGGAGGAACAATAAATTGTTCTGGAAAGTGCCATAATATCAAGCTATCCATGGGAGAATATGTATTGACTAGCCCAATGCTTTCCATTCCAATGGGAGGTGCTGATGTTGTACTAGGAGTCCAATGGCTACAATCCTTGGGTACAATAGCTTTTAATTTTCAAGAACTTTTCATGAAATTTTCTGTGGAAGGAAAGGAAGTTGAATTAAGGGGTATTGCAGGGAAACCAGGAAAGATAATCAGCTCTAATGGCATGACAAAGCTTCTAAAAAAGGAGCAAAGAGGTGTAATTGCACAATTATGTTCGCTAGATGTTTCCACATTGGAATCATCTATTTCTCCAGATCTCCAAAAAGTCCTGGACAATCATTCCAAGGTATTTGAGACTCCCAAAGGTCTCCCACCTATGCATGATCATGATCATGCTATTCATCTGATGCCAGGAAGTGTTCCTCCAAACATCAGGCCGTACAGATATCCATATGTCCAAAAAAGTGAAATTGAACGTATGGTTGCAGAAATGCTAGAGGCTGGTATAATTCAACCGATTCAAAGTTCTTTCTCAGCTCCAGTAGTATTGGTGCACAAGGAGGATGGATCATGGTGCATGTGTCCAGATTATAGGGATCTCAACAAGCTCACTATTAAAGATAAGTTCCCCATTCCTATTATTGATGAATTACTGGATGAATTACATGGATCAATTTACTTCACCAAGTTGGACCTTCGTTCAGGATATCATCAAATTAGAATGAAGATTGAAGACATTTCGAAAACGGTGTTTAGAACTCATGAGGGTCATTATGAATTTTTGGTCATGCCTTTTGGCCTTACCAATGCACCTTCAACATTTCAAGGTTTGATGAATTCAATTTTCAAACCATTCCTTAGAAAATTTGTGTTAGTATTTTTTGATGATATACTAATCTACAACAAGTCTTGGAAGGAGCATGTTGAACATGTTGACAGGGTGTTACAACTATTGGAGGAGAAACAATTATATGCAAAAAGATCCAAATGTTTCTTTAGAGTCCAGGAGGTGGAATATTTGGGTCATATTGTATCTCATGAAGGAGTTAAGGTAGACCCTAGCAAAATTAAAGCCATTAAGGAATGGAAAATCCCCACATCCATAAAGCATCTGCGAGGATTTCTTGGGTTGACAGGGTATTATCGCAAGTTTGTTAAGAATTATGGGAGAATAGCAGCACCTCTAACAACATTATTGAAGAAAGATTCATTTTCATGGACTTCGGAAGCAACAAAGGCCTTTGAAAATCTTAAAGAGGCAATGTGCCAAGCACCGGTCTTAGCTACGCCGGACTTCACAAAAACCTTTATTGTGGAATGTGATGCTTCAGGAAATGGAATTGGTGCTGTTCTAATGCAAGATGAAAGACCCATTGCTTTTGAAAGTCGTCCAATCAAGGGAAAGTTTTTAAGAAAAGCTATTTATGAGAAGGAAATGTTGGCAATACTCCATGCACTTAAGAAATGGCGACCCTACCTAATGGGAAGACACTTCAAGGTAAAAACGGATCATGATAGCCTTAAATATTTTTTAGAACAAAGATTATCCTCTGAAGAGCAACAAAAGTGGGTCACAAAGATGTTGGGTTATGACTTTGAAATCATCTACAAAAAAGGGAAGCAAAATGTGGTGGCAGATGCACTCTCAAGAAAGGATGAGGATGTGGAAGCATTGTTGTGTGCCATTTCTATTATCCAACCAGATTGGATAAACGAAGCAAGGGAGGAATGGAAGAATGACGAAGAAGTGTGGGCACTTATTCAAAAGCCACAACAAGATTCCAGTACTTCTGATACATTTAGCTGGCAAAATGATTTGTTATGGTACAAAGATCGCTTATACCTCTGTAAGAATTCCCAGCTAAAACAAAAGATTCTTATGGAATTGCACACTTCTCCCTTAGGAGGGCACTCAGGATTTTTAAAAACTTACCACAGGGTTAAGAAGGAATTTTGTTTTGGGATGGCCTTAAATCAGATATTCAAATGTTTGTGGCGGAATGTTTGGTTTGCCAGCAAAATAAAGTTGAAACAATTAAGACACCAGGTTTCCAAGCCAACGTTGGGAGGAGGTTTCAATGGATTTTATCACAGGTTTACCCAAGTTTGAGGGAAAGAGTGTCATCATGGTGGTTGTTGACAGACTTACCAAGTATGCACACTTTTGTGCATTATCACATCCATTTAAACCCAGTACAGTTTCTACTGCATTTATGGAAACAGTTCAAAAGCTACATGGAAACCCAAAGATTATTGTAAGTGACAGAGATCCCATTTTCACTGGAAATTTTTGGACAAAATTATTTTCTTGTCTTGGGACTCAGTTAGCTCATAGCTCATCTTATCATCCTCAATCTGATGGGCAAACTGAGATAGTAAACAAATGTTTGGAAGGATATCTTCGTTGCTTTGTATCTGATAAACAGACACAATGGGTCAAATGGTTGCCTCTGGCTGAATGGTGGTATAACACTTCCTTCCATACAGCAACAAAAATGACCCCATTTATGGCACTTTATGGGTATCAACCACCATCCATCACATCATATTTAAGAGAAAATTCTAAGGTTCAGGCAGTGGAACATCACATCGAACATCAGCAACAAGTCCTCCAACTCTTAAAGGATAACCTCGTGTTGGCACAAAATAGAATGAAACAACAGGCAGATCAACATCGCAGTGAAAGAAGTTTTGATGTAGGTGATTGGGTATTCCTACGGCGACAACCATATAAGCAAATGTCCCTAAAGCAGACTAAGAAGGATAATAAATTATCACCAAAGTATTATGGTCCATACAAGGTGTTGGAAAAGATTGGTACTATGGCATACAAATTGGAGCTTCCTGCAGCTTCTCGATTGCACCCAGTTTTCCATGTTTCATGTTTAAAGAAGGTTATAGGTGACAAGCTCCCAATTCAAACAATAATGCCAGAACTTGACGAGGAAGGAAAAATTATATTGGAATCGGAAGCAATCACAGAAACAAGAACTCGACAGCTACGAAATCGATCAATTTCAGAGTATCTTATCAAGTGGAAGAACTTATCCGCTGAAGATTCCACATGGGAGGATGAGAATTTTATGCAGAAGTATCCAGAACTGCTGAAGCTTTGAGGACAACACTTTTTTTTAAGGAGAGGGGCATGTTGGGTCGCTATAATACTAGTGATTACCCCATTACTATTGTAGTTATACCCCCTATTTATATTTTTGTGCCCCTATTACCCCCATATTGTTATTTCTGTGCCCCATAGAATCCCTCTATTGTTATTTTTGTGGCTTTATATTATTATTGTTAGGTCGGCTGGATTATATTGTGACTCCTTAGACTCCTATATATAGAAAGGAGGTTTTGTCATTTGTATCATCCAAGAATTGTTCATTTATGTAATGTAAAGGAGGTTGCCCCCTCGAAGAGGCTGAATTCTAAGGCGTGGATCTCTCTTTTCTATCTTTTTGTGAGCTGGTTTCATAACATGTTCCTGTACCATTCTTTTATGATTTCTACCTTGTGATGGTTTGGTTTGATTTCCACTTATTGTAATCACATCGCTTTGCTATTTGGTATTCCCAGACTTAATGAAATTACTTTGTTTTACATGCTGCAGAAATATTGATTTAAGTTGTTATTACCTCTAACCTAATTACCTACTTCAGTATTCTATTATTATGATTTCAGATTTAGTCATTTAAGCTCAGCGTTCTGTTATTGTTGTTTCCAATCTAGCTATTTAATTTTAGCGTGCTATCTTGAGATTCTCTACTATAAAGAGTATTGACTACTGCTGTCTATGCTCTCAGACCGAGATCCCTGTTGTTCAGATTAGAAATTGCATTTGGAACATCAATCATTTAAAAGAGAAATGAGTTATTGTTATTGTTATTGTATTCTTGATTGATACTTGAATGAATGCATGATTTGGTTTCATTAGCGAATTGAGCTTTCTTTTAATTGTAATTAGAGTTCTCTAGCTACATCCATTTACTCTTGTATTTGAAGAACTGTACTGTAATTTAGAAACATTACTCTTGAGTAAATAGCCGCCACATACTGTGTACACTCTTGAAATAGAAAAGTCTTACGTGGATTGATAACTAGTGTGAAGATAATTAGGAGTTAAAAGGACACCTTTTATCACTCAACAGAGCCTTGTCTTCCTTCTACTGCACCTTTCCAAATAAATTTTAAAGTTAATTCCACAAACTTCTATCGATGTATGGTGGATGAAGGATCCTCTACGAGTATTATATCATCTCCAACTTGGAAGGCTTTGGATTCTCCAAAGTTTTTGGTAGCTGATTGTCTATTGTTAGCTTATGATAGAAGATATGGTGAATGTATGGGTGTTCTTCCTCAATTTCCTATTACTTTAGGAGGGAAGATTGTCTTAATTGATATGGTGGTGCTTGATCACCCTTTAAACTTTGATATGCTACTCGGGTGTGATTATGTCTATGCTATGAATGTTGTGGTGTCTTCTCTCCTTCAAGTGATTTCTTTTCCTCATAATGAAAAAGAAATGTGATAGCTACCAGAGGGCGGGACGACCTGGACAATCTGATGAGATTCCTCTAAACCTGCAATTAGTAATCGAGCCTTTTGAGCAGTGGGCACTAGACTTTATTGGTCCTATTAACCCATCATCTAATAAAAAAACATACATACTGGTTGCAACAGAATATGTTACTAAATATGTCGAGGCAGAGGCATTACCAAGGGAAACTGAGGATTCAGTGATACATTTTCTTTTCCAACTATTTGTGCGATATGGCCTGCGGTGAGATATAATTACAGATGGAGGACCACAATTCATAGGCAACAAGATTGCTGCAACATTGAGAAATTATCATATCATCCACAAAATTACAACTCCATATCACCCACAGCAAAATGGCCAAGTAGAAAGTACTAATAAGGTAATTGAGGGAATACTTACAAAGACAGTTGCATCACACAGACATGACTAGGCTTCCAGATTGCCAGAAGCCTTGTGGGCATACTGCACAACATGGAGAAATACCACGGGATATTCACCATATCAATTAGTATTTGGTAAAGAACCCATCTTCCCAATCGAATTCGAAATTCAAACATTAAGAACAGCTTAGGAGGTGGGTTTGAATTTAAATGAAGCTCAGATCAATAGATTACAACAAATCAATGAATTAGATGAAATTAGGTTATCAGCTCTTCAGCACACTGCATTGATCCAACAGCAAAGAGCGAAATGGCATGATGCCCTTATTAAGAAGAAGATCTTCCACGAGGGAGATTGGGCACTCCTATATGATTCTAGGTTTCAGGATTTCCCTGGAAAACTCCAGACCAGATGGTTAGGACCTTATGAGATACAAAAGGTGCATGATAATGGCACCATTACATTAGCAACCATTGATGGATCTGGCTATTCTTTTAAAGTGAATGGTCATCGAGTACGACTTTATCACAAACCGTTTACTAGGGAGTCCTTCTATCAACAATTACGGGAAGATTCCAACATGAAAATTCTCGCTGAGGAGGGTAACCCATCCTCAGCATCAATCCAATGAAAAAATCATTTATTTTTGAATTTTGTATATAAACTTTTCTTTCTATCTGAATTTTCTTGTATAAACTGTAAATAAACTCTTTTTTCTTTGGTTGTTCCATTCAAAGAACAACTGTTGTTCCCTCCTAAAGAACAGTTGTCGTTCCTCTAAAGGAACAAAAATTTTGTGTACAGATTTTTGTGCTGTTCCATTTAAGGAACAACCTCCATTCCTGTTAAGGAACAACAACCATTCTATTTAAGGAACAACAGTTTTCTGTTTATTTGATTTTCATGCTGTTCCATTTAAGGAACAACTGTTGTTCCCTCTAAGGAACAATTGCCATTCCATTTACATAACAGCAGTACCCTGTATATACGATCTTCATGCTGTTCCATTTAAGGAACAATTGTTGTTCTTCCTAAGGAACAACAGTCATTCCATTTAAGAAAAAATAGTTTCGCATGTTTGTCTTTTTTCTGTTCCATTTAAGGAACAGTTGTTGTTCCTCTTAAGGAACATAAGCCGTTCCATTGAAGGAACAACAATTTCGCTTGTTTCTTTGTGCTATTCCATTTAAGGAACAGTTATTGGTCCCTCTAAGGAACAATAATCTTTCCTTTTAAGGAACAACAATTTTGTGCGTTTCATTTTTCTGTTACATTTAAAGAACAGTTGGTGTTCCTCCTAAGGAACAGCTGCCGTTCCTTCTAAGGAACAGCAGTTTCGTCATTATTTGCTTTTTGTTTTTCCTTCTAAGGAACAACAGTTTCGCTTGGGTTTGTTTTAATGTTGTCCCCCCTAAGGATCAACACTTTCTCTTGCGTCCTTTTTTCCGCTATTCCTCCTAAGGAATAGCTGTTGTTCCCTGTAAGGAACAACAAGTTCGCGTCCTATTATTTTTCTTTCTTTTTGTTGTTCCTCTTAATGAACAGCTGTTGTTCCTCCTAAGAAACAACAGTTTCGTGTGCAATTTTTTTGTCTTTCATGTGTAGTTTTTGTCTTTTTGTTGTTCCTCCTAAGGAATAGTGGTGGTTCCTTTTAAGGAACAACATCTTTTTTTGTGTATTTTTTTTGCTATTCCTCATAAACAATAGCACTCTTTTTGAGAGGTTTTTCTGTAGGAAATAAGCATCTTGTGAATATTGTTTCACTCTTTATGATCCTCTAAAGGCAATAATACAAACATATATGCAAGGATACAAAATTTAAAGGTTATTGGAACAAGCAAATCAAAGAAAAAATTATCATCTTTAATGAGATTGCTTTGTATTGATTAGAAAAAGGGAGGACACAACTATCTATATCACTTTGTTGTCCTTATCTTCACTATAACTCAGATTGATTGATTACTTGTACCATGCTGGTTCTTCCCTAATCCCCATAATTCTCTCTTGACTAAGAGTAAGGGCATATTTTCTTCTATTGATATGTTCAGAATTCTTCCACCATCCCTACTCTTAAGGAGTGCTGAGCCACCCTCTATATATAAATAGGAAGTGCTATATAAAAGAAAAGAAAAAATAAGGAAAGAATATATATATATATATATATATATATATATATATATATATATATATATATATATATATATATATATATATATATATATAGATATATATATATATATATATGTTTACTAACAATTCTATGATTTGTCAAATAGAGGATAATGGGTCTCATCATGAGCTAGCCTACCATGATCATAAGCAAGTAGTGAAGTGGTGTTCCCTCTATGGCGACCACACCAGGGATATGATCCAATGGACACATCAGAAAAGTAATAAAAGTCCTTGGAACAACAGGTCTCATCACGAGTCGGCCTGCCCACCTTTCACTCCTTCCCAATGAATGGCATTATGATCCATCTGGTTACCAAGCTAGCACAATGGCCTCCATTCTGACATCACAAGGCAGTTTCCTAATTATACATAAAGGATCATGGTTCCAAAGGGTGAAAAAGCAACTCTGTCAAGGTTATAAACACCTGTGGGCAACAGAAGCTCTGCTGATGGTATTGGAGTCATATTTTCCACATCAATAGTGATTATAACTCCCTTTTCTTATTTCTTTATCTTTATTATAGAATAGATTGTGTTCCTAATTCCTTTTTTTTGAACCTTTATGCATGAGATATCGTTTAAAAAGTCAATCATAATGGTTTAAGTGGAATAATGACCGCATAGCATCTCACCCATGTCAGATGTCCTTTCTCCCTTTTCGAATCACTCCATGGCATCTCCACATTTATTCATAATTTTCATTCTATGCATCGATTCCAGCAACCCGATATTTTTGTGATCTTATCATAAATATGTATACCTTGCCATTTTTACTACTGTATGATTACCGCCACTACATCGTTCCTTTATTTAACCAGTCGTAGGCGACCTATCATTTTAAAGGGGGACATAGGTGACTTCCAAAGCACTTTTGCATGCATTTTAGTCCTTTATTTGGTTGTACCAGGCTACATGATATCCCATAATAGCATGTTTTTAACAGTATCTATTTAAAAAAAAGTATTATCCAATATTTACAACTTGTTGTTCCATTGCTGGCTCTGTGTATTGCGGTGTTACCTGTGTTAAGCTAATAGTGTGCATAACTCAGACAAAATGGGAGGAAGATCAGTGCACAGGGAGCCACAGATCCTAGTTGTTTCTGATTCCACCAGAGAAATTCTAGTACAGGTCGGATGGGTCGCATATTTTACATGACTGCAGCAACGTAATGAAACGATGGCTATCGGATTTTTATAGAAGTTATAGGATGATCATTCTATAATAAGAGGAAGGTGAATAACATTAATGGTTGCAATAATAGCTGATGTGTATGGATTACCAGCAGTCAGAACCATATGGATGCATAAAAAATTGAGGCTACAAGACGCCATTGTCACCTTTCAGGATGAGGGACAGAACTTGATTGTCAAAGGCAAAGGAGTTCAACCTTCATCTCTGGGAGAACCATGGACAGAGTTGGCTAGAGTCATTCAGAGCTATATCACATGCGATGGAAGAAAAGATGTGGTAAGGCCATGCCACCTTAAATTATTAGTAGTTCTAAAACAGAAATGTTCTGTAAACTTGCCTGCATATTTGAATTTCTTGTTGCATGACGCTGCTCAAAGCATAAAGAAATCACGGCATATAGAGACTATTGTAAGTCATCATTGTTTAATTAGGCTGATAGTAAGCTACAACCTTGCCTAGTAGCAAACCAGTTGGGAAAAATTAGTGTTTACTATGGGGGGGTTGGCCTTACCTGCCCCAAAAAGGAAAAGGACTACCAGCATAGCAAACAGACCACAAAAACACAAATGATATGCCGAGACAAGCCTGGGAATAGTGGAAAACCTCCAAGGTAGTAGTAGCAAACCCTTAGAATTATCTAGCCCTGAAAATGAGCAATCCTTATAGCTAGAAGGAAGAGATAACCAAGAGTCAAAACTTGAGGAGGAAACAAAGAATACTAGTGAAGAAGAGAGGGATGAAACAAAACTTCCCTTAACTCCTACCATAAGTCCACCACAAGATTTACTACATGATGTTGAATTGGCCCAAATTTTGGCCAATATGAGTGAATATATACAACCCGAAAGCCTGCTCAGCCTCAATGTTGAAGGAGCACAATCGGAAGAAAACTCTGCCCACAATAGGAGTATATCAGAAGAAATAATTGGTGAAGTAGAAATAGGGGCAGAAGTCACTCAGGAAGAGGTGGACCAAACTAGGGATACCCCTCTAGAAGAACCTAGCCGGGTCAATTTAAACCCAAAAGATGTGGGCCAAATGGAGGAAATAGAAACCTGTTAGGTCAAAGACACAACCCTTGGGGAGAAAAGCCCAAGTGAGCAACCGAGCTTGCTAAGAATAGAAATGGTTAATGAAACAACTGTTCCTCCAAAAAAGAATAAAAGAAAAATTGAAAGGTTTAGGAAGGAACAACAAAGGCTACAAAAATTAATTAAAAGACTTCGACAAAAGATAAGGACATTAAAAAGGGGGAAATTTCAAGCAAAAAAGGTGAACGGAGCCATTCAAACCGAATTTCATGACATAAGGGTTACTGGGACTCAAACTGAGCCCATATTTATTCAAATTGATAAGGAACAACATGCAACTGTTACAAAAGCAGCTGCCCAAACAGAGAATGTACATTTTTGTAATGTAGTTGTTCAAACAGAGGAAATACCCTCCAACAGCATGGACACCCAAACAGATATCCAAGCCAAACATATTTTGATGTGTAGTGACCCTTATATAACAAATATTCAAGAAAATCTGGCACAAGCTTGGTTGACCATAGAAAGTCTTGATGAAGAAACAGTTCCCCAACAAAGGTACTAGGAATTACAAAGGAAAATGCAAGATATTAATGCATAAAAAAGTGAGGCCTTCGATAAATATCGAAGGGCAGAAGAAAGAACTAAGAAAATAAAGATCAGACTAGAGACAATCATGCATGAAATGGACACTCTTTGTTCACTATACACATATGTTTTGGTATGTAGGTCCCCTGCCAATAACTAAGCTTTATTTTTGTCAAAAAGGTATTTACAGCTAAAAATCAAGGTTGTCAGGGTAGGGAAACCCATAGAATTGAAAATTGTTGAAGATTTCATAAACTGCTATAAATACCATGGAGTGAAAGTTCAACGATTACTTTGTGAGTTTTACTTGCATAATTTTGTATTGGAAGAAGAATTGGAGTAGAACCCGAGCCCTTTTGTGGGGGATGTAGAATTTGAAGCCTTCATTTCATTTGTTGTTAATTAATTGAAATGGTTTAAAGCCCATAATACATTCCAGGGGCAGGAAAATGGATTGGACCTTTGGGTCAGAAGTGAATCGAAGAACCCACTACAAATGCTGGCCAAACATAAAAGTTTGATGAAAAAGGAATGAGTAATCTAGATCTTCAGGCCCATTCATAAAGAAATTGTCCAACAGGTGGTAGACTATTTTCTCTCTATTAAAGACAACTCCTTGGCTGCAACTAAATTTAGATGGACAGTTTCCAATCATAATGTACAGGACAGAGAACCATTTAACTATAAAAACTTTAAATTGGCTACAGATCGCTATGTTACTTATAGCAACCTTATCTTGAGTGAAGGCCCATATTGGCTAGGCTGTCGGTTCCGTAGTCCTATTGTCTGGTATCCTGCAGAAGACTATAAAGCTATATATGATTTACCTGAAGGATAGACATGACATATTTTTGAAACCTTGGCCAAGAATCACGGGTTCAGACCACTTCATGACATTCCTTCTCTAGCCTATTGCTTGACTACTCTGCATACAAACTATATGGTTTTCATGAGGACATGAAAAAGGGTAAGCAAGGGAGTATGTTGAGTCATGGAATAGGTATGCATATATTATTTATTTCATCATCCTTTTCTTCAGTTATATCCCTTCTACACCCTAAAGTGTTAATATATCAAAGGATTAAGGTAAAAATAAGGAAATTATCCATCATCACGATTTAGCTAACTGTTATCACTCTTTATGCAGGAAAAAGACGAAATGGGACAATTGCTATTCCTCAGCCAAGGGACAAAAAAAAGACAAGCAAGCCAAGGATGGAGCATGTAGTTATGGACAAGAGCAAAGTGAACCATAGGACTAGTGCAAGGAGGGAAAGATAAATGAAGTTAGAAGATTGATGTTACTGTTTATCCTTTTATCTCTTCTCCATTATAAAAGGCAGTTATTGTAAGCAGAGTGGGGAGAGACATCATTCGAGAATTACTATTGTATTTGTAACTTTGATCATCAACACTTGCAATTAAAGCAGAGTGTGAACTAGCTGTAACTATTTTGTAATTATTAATATATAAAGCGGTTGTTGCTCCTTCCCATCTACTAAAGTAATTCGGCGGTGTTCACTAGCGGATAAGGGCCCGGCCTTGGTGGATTCACGTGATGTTCCTGTACCATTCTTTTATGATTTCTGCCTTGTGATGGTTTGGTTTAATTTCCACATATTGTAATCGCATCGCTTTGCTATTTGGTATTCCCAGACTTAATGAAATTACTCTGTTTTACATGCTGCAGAAATATTGATTTAAGTTGTTATTACCTCTAATCTAATTACCTACTTTAGTATTCTATTATTATGATTTCAGATTTAGTCATTTAAGCTCAGCGTTCTATTATTGTTGTTTCCAATCTAGTTATTTAAGTTCAGCGTGCTATCTTGAGATTCTCTACTATAAAGAGTATTGACTACTGTTGTCTATGCTCTCAGACCAAGATCCCTGTTGTTCAGATTAGAAATTGCATTTGGAACATCAATCAGTTAAAAGAGAAATGAGTTATTGTTACTGTATTCTTGATTGATACTTGAATGAATGCATGATTTGGTTTCATTAGCGAATTGAGTTTTCTTTTAATTGTAATTAGAGTTCTCTAGCTACATCCATTTACTCTTGTATTTGAAGAACTGTACTGTAATTTAGAAACATTACTCTTGAGTAAATAGCCGCCACATACTGTGTACACTCTTGAAATAGAAAGTCTTAGGTGGATTGATAACTATTGTGAAGATAATTAGGAGTTAAAAGGACACCTTTTATCACTCAATAGAGCCTTGTCTTCCTTCTACTGCACCTTTCCAAATAAATTTTAAAGTTAATTCCACAAATTTCTATCGATGTATGGTGGATGAAGGATCCTCTACGAGTATTATATCATCTCCAACTTGGAAAGCTTTGGATTATCCAAATATTTTGGTAGTTGATTGTCTATTGTTAGCTTATGATAGAAGATATGGTGAATGTATGGATGTTCTTCCTCAATTTCCTATTACTTTAGGAGGGAAGATTGTCTTAATTGATATGGTGGTGCTTGATCACCCTTTAAACTTTGATATGCTACTCGGGTGTGATTATGTCTATGCTATGAATGTTTTGGTGTCTTCTCTCTTTCAAGTGATTTCTTTTCCTAATAATGGAAGTATTGTAACTATTGATTAGCTTGCATCTAATAATCACCATCCTAATTTGAAATTAGTTTAGAATAACCCTTGGGATTTTCCAAGTGTTCAAGTAGAATTTGGCCCGCCATGGATGAACTATGTGGAATTGTATTCTCAATGCTCAGTTGCTTCTAAGAAGGATCCTTTGAACTATTATTTTCCTTCTCAGGGACTTGGTCCCTGCAATTAATCAAGTGATTTCTCCTATGGGGGCATGGGACCACTTACTTCCCTCTTTTGATCCTTCTAGTTCTCATGATTTCTTGGATGTTGAGTTGTCTTCGTACGAGGAGGTTTTTGAAGTGATGAGTTTTAGCTACCAAAGGAGTCCTTAACCTGAGTCCCACAAGCGGCTTGTCCTGAGGAACTATTATATGTAAGAAGCAAGTATGCTTGGTTCCCTATACCATATTGTATATATAAGGTATGCATTCTCAAGTTTTGTATTCTGTAACACAAGTTTATATATGGGATATATTACCTTCTTGCCTAGTGTTCCTAATTATGGCCACAAAACTTTGAAGACTTCTCCTTTGGGCATTCTTATGGTTGATCTGGTCTAACAAGTATTGGTTCTTAAAACTGGCATATAAGTTAGATCCTCCACATGCATTGTGCATTATCAGTTTCTTTTTCCATTTTGGCCTTAGGATCGACCCCACCAAGATATGATGTGAAACCTTATCACTACTTAGAAGTGTCATAACTTGTGTGGCAGGAGACTACCTTATCATGGGCACCCTAGATACTACCTTTTTCTCACTTGAAATCCATATTGAATGTTTTTTCTTAGGCTTGGGAGTCATCTTTAGTCCTTCCATGACTTTGAATTGAAGCTTCATTCTTCTTCTTATTTTTTTATTTTCTGGCCTTAGACCCTAGAGGCTCCCATGTGTTAAGTTGTACTACTGCATTTCATTTTGACTACTTCTACCTCTTTTGACCTTAATCTAGCTTCATTTTCACTCCTGTATAAGCCACGTTTGACCACAACCTTTTTCACGTTCAAACCATGCATTCATTAGCATTTGCGACTTGACACTTGTTTTTCTATGGAAAGAAGGTTCCCCAGAGTGTTGATGACAAATACCCACCACCTTGCATTGAGCATAATATTGTTCCAATCCTAGGAACTAGCGCACTTTCCCTTGAAACTCGTTCTTTTCACTATACTATCGACATTATTTTATTTTTTTATTTTTTTTCAGGATTTAAATATGAAAAAGATAAAAAAAATCAAATATTCCAAAAATAGTGGGAATGGGACTGTTCATCATTTCATGGCATCTAAAGTCAGTTGTGTCACCCTTGAACAAAACACTTAAAATGAGTCTCTCCTCCATTGGGATGGGATTTAGTCTAGATTTAGGGAATCCATAACCTTGTTTTTGAGTCAGTCGTCCTCCTGTTGGTTATCTCTTCCAATCATATAGAGAGTTTTTTAATTCGTCATGCATTGCAAACTTATAAAAATTTATTTCATGCTGCCCTAAAGTCACTGTTATCTCAAAATCAGATCCCGATAGGCTGCTGGTCAGGTTGACTCTATGTAACTATTTCAACCTACTTTAGGCTGAGGCTTAGCCTCCTCAACCTGAGAGGGCTCTCTCTTGATGGATTAATGATTTTGATTAAAGATAAGATGGCTAACTCTTATAGAACAACTATGAAAATATGAATGGTGGAAACACATTAAACAAAACTATCCATTAGGCTTATGGAGTCAACAACACCTCAATATAACAGTGAACTTAACCTTACATGGAAGTCAGGGCATTCAGCATTTATACATTCAGAACATCAAATCATATGGGACCACACAGTTTATAAATGTATACAGGAAATCAGAGCACATTCAGTGAATTCTGAGTGATTATACATCTATACCACTGTAAGAATTAAAAAAAAAGGACAACATCACATATTCTGAACATAAGAAATCCTTCATGAATCCTGAGAAGTAAAGTGAAAATTATATTACTGAAAATGAGTCTTACATAAGCTAAATACAAGCTTTGTTATAAAGTTTTCCAACCCTTTGTACATCAGCTCTTCTCCTATATATAGAGCTCTTCTACCTAACTGAGGTTCCTCCTCCAGCGTGAGGGGAACTCCAATTCTGCCTATGATGACACCTACTAACATTTGAAACTAACTAATAAATACAACAGACTACAAATTGACAGCTCTAGAAACCTAAAACAATTAGGATTCTAATTCGACATCATGCTGAACATAGCATTTATTACAATCAAGATGGTGCTCCTACGAGAAAAAGGAGAAAACAGGCTCATTCTCTAACAATTGGTCTTTTTTAGATTAGCTGTGATGGATGCTCGAAGCTTCTTACTGGTCCTTAATGTCGTATCCCTTTACCTCTGCTGAGAAAAAGGAAACTGTCACTGTTTTTATGCCTTTGTTTTCCTCAAAGATATTCGGAAGTAATTAGCCATGTTGATTTTCTTGAATTAGTAATGAGTGCCACGTCCTTCGTGTGTTGTAAGATTTTCCCATGTGCATGTGTGCTGACACAAAAACTTTTTTAATGCTGATAGGAAAGTCTTCAAAATTTGGTTCACTGATCATTAATTATGCAGCTTCAGCAGTTTCGTAGCGCGCTACGAAACTGCTGAGTTGTTCCCAAAACTCACAGTTTCAATACTAAACTCTGACTGTCTTGAGCTTTATTTTCTCAACAGCCACTCATTGAACGGATTAAAGGCCAAAGAGTTAAACTGACTCTGATGAGCTACAACTGATTGTTGAGGCTTGTTAGGTGCAGGTGTACGCATGTCCCATATGAGCAAATGACAATCATCTCCAACAGAGCCAAAAAGATATTCGTGCTTCAAATGCCCTGTTCCACCGGAAAAGGTAACATATGTAGATCTTGATACAACTAATGCATGCTGTGTGTCTTTATGTTGCCCACGTTCTGAATCACTGTATGAAAGTGAGTCAGCATTGTCAACCATAGATTGTCCTGGAGTAGTGCCTAAAAGAGCAGCAAAGGTTGCCATGATAGGCATGGTAATTGGTGTTGTAAATCCAGTCAGCATTCCAAGCGCTGCTCCAGTCCCTGCCCCGGCTCCCACACCAGCATATGGTTTTCTTACCATTTTCTTCTCCAGTCCCTGAAATTGAATTGATGAAAAATTGGGCCCATAAGTGATCATAGCTTGCTGAATGGCAGAACATATTTCTTCTGCCTGTCGAATTTCACGATGGCACTTGATCACACGAGTTGTTTCCTTCGAATCAAATATTCTTGAGTCTTGAGGTGAAGTCCGTAAGTGAACAACCAATTGTGAAGGTAGAGAACCTGGAGGATCCTTTTTCCCATGCCTTGGTTCTACTTTTGAGAGATCAGCCCATGTTATATCCCATAATACTGTACAAGGATCTTTTAATTGATCTATTTTTCTCTGGACACTTGTCTGTGTTGGATTTTGCAGCAGCATGACTCGACGATTGGTAATTATAACAGTTCTTCCCTTTGGTAGGTTAAAATGGTCTTCATATGCATCTGATAAGGCAAACTTTCCACGGATTTTGAAAATGTCTATTTAACCAAATGAGGCACCACGCTCAGCAAGTTGTAGCAGAACCTGGCCTTCAGCGCGATATTCATCATAAGGTCGAAGAACATGGTCTCCATTAATTGCCCAAGGAAGCCTGTAACAAAGTAGTTGTTCCTCAGAGGTTATCGCTGCAGTGATTTTCATCCTCATTGCATTTGCACATTCTGTAGTTTTCGACAGAAGATCAAGAACTCCACTCATTGGTTGATCTGCTACTCCAATTATACCTTTGCCAACACCTTGAACAAAACCCTCCACACCAGATGATCTGGCACCTTCAAGTGGCTTTGTTACAATACCTGTAACTCTGCGAAAGAGTCCTTTTGCAAAAGCCCCTCCACCTTCCCGAATAACATCACCAATGTCTTCTACGTTGCCTTTTATGCAATAAGATCACTACTCTCAACCGACTCTAGCAAGGATGATGTCACCGCAGCATTTGTCAGGCCACCAGTCCTCATATTAGCTCGTATAGGCGTTCCAAAGCCAATAGAAGAATCTTGCCGTCTCTCAGAAATCGTTTTCTCTAGATCCACGAAAACCCTGCCACATATAAAGGGAATATCCTTTGTATCGATCTGAATATGATCGCCACGAGGATGTTTGCGAGCTCCCTTTTCTGGAACATGTACAACTGTTCCTTCTAGCAATTTAAGTAATGCCTGTTGAACAACTTTAACATTGAAATCAGCGACCATGAGTAGTTTATACAAAATAGACTGCACAAGTAGTAAATATGAAGTTTCCTTCACTGGGAGAAAGCATGATCTTGGAACATTGACACCAATTGCACGATCAAAAACTTATAGCAACACCTGCAGCCATTTCAAGCTGAAGCACCTTTACCGCATTTACTTCCTTCGGATTTGGAATTATCTTCTTCTGGGGGTTTTTCTATCTTTCTGTTCTTCAAGACATTTTGCAAATTAGAAACAAATGAAGGTGGCAAGAGCCCGTTCTTCTCAAAAGTGATGCTGCCAGATTGATCACAAATCAAAACCAGAATCAGAAGTTTCGGTCTTAATAGAGAATTTTCAGATTTGGTTTTGGATGGAAGTCCTGATTTGAATGGTACAAGCAAGAATCAAATTTGAAGGTTACAGAACACGCGTCAAGATCGACATGTAAGACCTTGCACATGCTATCCCCATAAATTTCTTGCAGAAAATATGACAGATGGGGTGAGATTTGCTATGGATCAGCACGAATTCCCGATTTCATAGCGCAGTTAGTGCAAAATCGGTGTTTTGCGCTACGAAATCACCTAGACGGAGGTTTCTGCACTGTGAACTTTGAAATAGGATTGACATATGGAGCTTAGGTGTGGTGTGAGACCATTGATGGACTAAAACAGAGAATTGACCCCATTTGACACACTAGCAAGACTCTTAACAAGACTCTAAAACAAGATGAAAAGACTAGGCCCAAAACTGACACCAACCCTTTGACAGATTTAAAAAATTGATGTTCAGAATTTAAACCATTTTTTCTTGAGTGATAACAGGTGGCTCCACTTGGGATAGTGTGCCCCTGTGGTACACTAAGAACATGCAGGTCCAGTGCTTTGTCTTCTTTATAACAAATATAGATTTGCTTGTCAAGCGTCCCCTTCAAGCTTCTTGAGCCTTCACCTCGGGCTTAAGCTTGATGATCACTGTAGGAGAAAGAAATCTACATCTACTGAAAAAAAAATGCTCAGTCAACATTGAGCTTATTTGCATTTACCTACCTACCTACCCTATCAATTCAAACTTCTTTCAGCTCAATCAATGTGAAATTTCCAATGTAGCCAATCATTTGTCTTATCTGATATTTGAGTTTTTTGACTGCATCGGAGTTCAGAGCCACAATGATATTGTGATGACCAGTGCCACTGAAATTGCCTCTGATCTTCATAGAAAAACTGAAACACTGGAAAGTAAAACTCTTCCATATATTTGGCTATAGGATCCCAAAATACATGATCAGCTTGATGATTCTTGTAACTTTCTGGTTGTGCAAACTGATCTTCAACAACAGTGTACAGTTCCTCAGTCGTGAAAGATAAAGGAAGCAACACTCTCTCCTTGTGTTCTGCCATAGAAAGCTTCTGAAAATAATGATCATGATTATGAAGACTATATGCCTGAATTTGACCTTGTAAACCTTCAATGTCTTTCTCAATGTCTTTGGCAAATTCATCCAAAAATTTCATCTTATCCTCTACCTTGCAGTCAAATGATTTTAGATAAGAAGACAAAGACAAAGAAAAATTTTCAACTATTTCTTCATTAATATGATGATCATTCCACTGTTTGAAACCTTGAATTGAAGGAGAGTTTGCCACCGCATCTGATCTATCCATCCATTCCTCCAAAAACATAAGCCAAAAGTCTTCAAATGACTTAATGGATTTGGTAGGAAAGCTTTCAATCCATTGTTTACATTTCCCTTGAAATGAACCATAGAACAACATAATGCAAACATCCTCATGTTTAACTCTAAGAAGCTCTGTAAAATCACAAAAATCTGATATATGCTTCAAAGTTAAACTCAAATCTTCTCCATTGAATTTTGGACCATTCCTTAGAAAATATGCATCCTTGGGAAAATGATTTGGGAAACCATGAATTCCTGAAAAATTTATGCATGCATACCTTGAAATAAGAATGGTAGCATCTGGGTCCTTCATAACTCCAGTGGAATCACCATGAATCTATGAATTTCGAATCCTTCAACAATGGAGTCGCCAAGGTAGATTGCAGCCTCGAAAGCCTTCTGAGCTCCTGCTACCTTTAGAAGTTCAGCTTCATGATTTCGGGAATGAATAATCTTCAGGCTCCCGGCAGACGCACCAAAATGTTATCTCAAAATCAGATCCTGATAGGCTGCTAGTCAGGTTGACTATAAGTAGCTATTTCAACCTACTTTAGGCTGAGGCTTAGCCTCCTCAACCTGAGAGGGCTCTCTCTTGATGGATTAATGATTTTGATTAAAGATAAGATGGCTAACTCTTATAGAACAACTATGAAAATATGAATGGTGGAAACACATTAAACAAAACTATCCATTGGGCTTATGGAGTCAACAACACCTCAATATAACAATGAACTTAACCTTACATGGAAGTCAGGGCATTCAGCATTTAGACATTCAGAACATCAACTCATATGGGACCACACAGTTTATAAATGTATATAGGAAATCAGAGCACATTCAGTGAATTCTGAGTGATTATACATCTATACCACTGTAAGAATTAAAAAAAAAAGGACAACATCACATATTCTGAACATAAGAAATCCTTCATGAATCCTGAGAAGTAAAGTGAAAATTATATTACTGAAAATGAGTCTTACATAAGCCAAATACAAGCTTTGTTATAAAGTTTTCCAACCCTTTGTACATCAGCTCTTCTCCTATATATAGAGCTCTTCTACCTAACTGAGGTTCCTCCTCCAGCGTGAGGGGAACTCCAATTCTGCCTATGATGACACCTACTAACATTTGAAACTAACTAATAAATACAACAGACTACAAGTTGACAGCTCTAGAAACCTAAAACAATTAGGATTCTAATTCGACATCATGCTAAACATAGCATTTATTACAATCAAGATGGTGCTCCTACGAGAAAAAGGAGAAAACAGGCTCATTCTCTCACAATTGGTCTTTTTTAGTTTAGCTGTGATGGATGCTCGAAGCTTTTTACTGGTCCTTAATGTCGTATCCCTTTACCTCTGCTGAGAAACAGGAAACTGTCCCTGTTTTTATGCCTTTGTTTTCCTCAAAGATATTCGGAAGTAATTAGCCATGTTGATTTTCTTGAATTAGTAATGAGTGCCACGTCCTTCGTGTGTTGTAAGCTTTTCCCATGTGCATGTGTGCTGTCACAAAAACTTTTTTAATGCTGATAGGAAAGTCTTCAAAATTTGGTTCACTGATCGTTAATTATGCAGCTTCAGCAGTTTCGTAGCGCGCTACGAAACTGCTGAGTTGTTCCCAAAAATCACAGTTTCAATACTAAACTCTGACTGTCTTGAGCTTTATTTTCTCAACAGCCACTCATTGAACGGATTAAAGGCCAAAGAGTTAAACTGACTTTGATGAGCTACAACTGATTGTTGAGGCTTGTTAGGTGCAGGTGTACGCATGTCCCATATGAGCAAATGACAATCATCTCCAACAGAGCCAAAAAGATATTCGTGCTTCAAATGCCCTGTTCCACCGGAAAAGGTAACATATGTAGATCTTGATACAGCTAATGCATGCTGTGTGTCTTTATGTTGCCCACGTTCTGAATCACTGTATGAAAGTGAGTCAGCATTGTCAACCATAGATTGTCCTGGAGTAGTGCCTAAAAGAGCAGCAAAGGTTGCCATGACAGGCATGGTAATTGGTGCTGTAAATCCAGTCAGCATTCCAAGTGCTGCTCCAGTCCCTGCCCCGGCTCCCACACCAGCATATGGTTTTCTTACCATTTTCTTCTCCAGTCCCTGAAATTGAATTGATGAAAAATTGGGCCCATAAGTGATCATAGCTTGCTGAATGGAAGAACATATTTCTTCTGCCTGTCGAATTTCACGATGGCACTTGATCACACGAGTTGTTTCCTTCGAATCAAATATTCTTGAGTCTTGAGGTGAAGTCCATAAGTGAACAACCAATTGTGAAGGTAGAGAACCTGGAGGATCCTTTTTCCCATGCCTTGGTTCTACTTTTGAGAGATCAGCCCATGTTATATCCCATAATATTGTACAAGGATCTTTTAATTGATCTATTTTTCTCTGGACACTTGTCTGTGTTGGATTTTGCAGCAGCATGACTCGACGATTGGTAATTATAACAGTTCTTCCCTTTGGTAGGTTAAAATGGTCTTCATTGCATCTGATAAGGCAAACTTTCCACGGATTTTGAAAATGTCTATTTGACCAAATGAGGCACCATGCTCAGTAAGTTGTAGCAGAACCTGGCCTTCAACTCGATATTCATCATAAGGTCGGAGAACATGGTCTCCATTAATTGCCCAAGGAAGCCTGTAACAAAGTTGTTGTTCCTCAGAGGTTATCGCTGCAGTGATTTTCATCCTCATTGCATTTGCACCTTCTGTAGTTTTCGACAGAAGATCAAGAACTCCACTCATTGGTTGATCTGCTACTCCAATTATACCTTTGCCAACACCTTGAACAAAACCCTCCACACCAGATGATCTGGCACCTTCAAGTGGCTTTGTTACAATACCTGTAACTCCGCGAAAGAGTCCTTTTGCAAAAGCCCCTCCACCTTCCCGAATAACATCACCAATGTCTTCTACGTTGCCTTTTATGCAATAAGATCACTACTCTCAACCGACTCTAGCAAGGATGATGTCACCGCAGCATTTGTCAGGCCACCAGTCCTCATATTAGCTCGTATAGGCGTTCCAAAGCCAATAGAAGAATCTTGCCGTCTCTCAGAAATTGTTTTCTCTAGATCCACGAAAACCATGCCACATATAAAGGGAATATCCTTTGTATCGATCTGAATATGATCGCCACAAGGATGTTTGCGAGCTCCCTTTTCTGGAACATGTACAACTGTTCCTTCTAGCAATTTAAGTAATGCCTGTTGAACAGCTTTAACATTGAAATCAGCGACCATGATTAGTTTATACAAAATAGACTGCACAAGTAGTAAATATGAAGTTTCCTTCACTGGGAGAAAGCATGATCTTGGAACATTGACACCAATTGCACGATCAAAAACTTATAGCAACACCTGCATCCATTTCAAGCTGAAGCACCTTTACTGCATTTACTTCCTTCGGATTTGGAATTATCTTCTTCTGGGGGTTTTTCTATCTTTCTGTTCTTCAAGACATTTTGCAAATTAGAAACAAAGGAAGGTGGCAAGAGCCCGTTCTTCTCAAAAGTGATACTGCCAGATTGATCACAAATCGAAACCAGAATCAGAAGTTTCGGTCTTAATAGAGAATTTTCAGATTTGGTTTTGGATGGAAGTCCTGATTTGAATGGTACAAGCAAGAATCAAATTTGAAGGTTACAGAACACGCGTCAAGACCGACATGTAAGAACTTGCACATGCTATCCCCGTAAATTTCTTGCAGAAAATATGACAGCTGGGGTGAGATTTGCTATGGATCAGCACGAATTCCCGATTTCATAGCGCAGTTAGTGCAAAATCGGTGTTTTGCGCTACGAAATCACCTAGACGGAGGTTTCTGTGCTGTGAACTTTGAAATAGGATTGACATATGGAGCTTAGGTGTGGTGTGAGACCATTGATGGACTAAAACAGAGAATTGACCCCATTTGACACACTAGCAAGACTCTTAACAAGACTCTAAAACAAGATGAAAAGACTAGGCCCAAAACTGACACCAACCCTTTGACAGATTTAAAAAATTGATGTTCAGAATTTAAACCATTTTTTCTTGAGTGATAACAGGTGGCTCCACTTGGGATAGTGTGCCCCTGTGGTACACTAAGAACATGTAGGTCCAGTGCTTTGTCTTCTTTATAACAAATATAGATTTGCTTGTCAAGCGTCCCCTTCAAGCTTCTTGAGCCTTCACCTCGGGCTTAAGCTTGATGATCACTGTAGGAGAAAGAAATCTACATCTACTGAAAAAAAAAATGCTCAGTCAACATTGAGCTTATTTGCATTTACCTACCTACCTACCCTATCAATTCAAACTTCTTTCAACTCAATCAATGTGAAATTTCCAATGTAGCTAATCATTTGTCTTATCTGATATTTGAGTTTTTTGACTGCATCGGAGTTCAGAGCCACAATGATATTGTGATGACCAGTGCCACTGAAATTGCCTCTGATCTTCATAGAAAAACTGAAACACTGGAAAGTAAAACTCTTCCATATATTTGGCTATAGGATCCCAGAATACATGATCAGCTTGATGATTCTTGTAACTTTCTGGTTGTGCAAACTGATCTTCAACAACAGTGTACAGTTCCTCAGTCGTGAAAGATAAAGGAAGCAACACTCTCTCCTTGTGTTCTGCCATAGAAAGCTTCTAAAAATAATGATCATGATTATGAAGACTATATGCCTGAATTTGACCTTGTAAACCTTCAATGTCTTTCTCAATGTCTTTGGCAAATTCATCCAAAAATTTCATCTTATCCTCTACCTTGCAGTCAAATGATTTTAGATAAGAAGACAAGGACAAAGAAAAATTTTCAACTATTTCTTCATTAATATGATGATCATTCCACTGTTTGAAACCTTGAATTGAAGGAGAGTTTGCCACCGCATCTGATCTATCCATCCATTCCTCCAAAAACATAAGCCAAAAGTCTTCAAATGACTTAATGGATTTGGTAGGAAAGCTTTCAATCCATTGTTTACATTTCCCTTGAAATGAATCATAGAACAACATAATGCAAACATCCTCATGTTTAACTCTAAGAAGCTCTGTAAAATCACAAAAATCTGATATATGCTTCAAAGTTAAACTCAAATCTTCTCCATTGAATTTTGGACCATTCCTTAGAAAATATGCATCCTTGGGAAAATGATTTGGGAAACCATGAACTCCTGAAAAATTTATGCATGCATACCTTGAAATAAGAATGGTAGCATCTGGGTCCTTCATAACTCCAGTGGAATCACCATGAATCTATGAATTTCGAATCCTTCAACAATGGAGTCGCCAAGGTAGATTGTAGCCTCGAAAACCTTCTGAGCTCCTGCTACCTTCAGAAGTTCAGCTTCATGATTTCGGGAATGAATAATCTTCAGGCTCCCGGCAGACGCACCAAAATGTTATCTCGAAATCAGATCCTGATAGGCTGCTAGTCAGGTTGACTCTAAGTAGCTATTTCAACCTACTTTAGGCTGAGGCTTAGCCTCCTCAACCTGAGAGGGCTCTCTCTTGATGGATTAATGATTTTGATTAAAGATAAGATGGCTAACTCTTATAGAACAACTATGAAAATATGAATGGTGGAAACACATTAAACAAAACTATCCATTGGACTTATGGAGTCAACAACACCTCAATATAAAAGCGAACTTAACCTTACATGGAAGTCAGGGCATTCAGCATTTAGACATTCAGAACATCAACTCATATGGGACCACACAGTTTATAAATGTATACAGGAAATCAGAGCACATTCAGTGAATTCTGAGTGATTATACATCTATACCACTGTAAGAATTAAAAAAAAAAGGACAACATCACATATTCTGAACATAAGAAATCCTTCATGAATCCTGAGAAGTAAAGTGAAAATTATATTACTGAAAATGAGTCTTACATAAGCCAAATACAAGCTTTGTTATAAAGTTTTCCAACCCTTTGTACATCAGCTCTTCTACCTAACTGAGGTTCCTCCTCCAGCGTGAGGGGAACTCCAATTCTGCCTATGATGACACCTACTAACATTTGAAACTAACTAATAAATACAACAGACTACAAATTGACAGCTCTAGAAACCTAAAACAATTAGGATTCTAATTCGACATCATGCTGAACATAGCATTTATTACAATCAAGATGGTGCTCCTACGAGAAAAAGGAGAAAACAGGCTCATTCTCTGACAATTGGTCTTTTTTAGTTTAGCTGTGATGGATGCTCGAAGCTTCTTACTGGTCCTTAATGTCGTATCCCTTTACCTCTGCTGAGAAACATGAAACTGTCGCTGTTTTTATGCCTTTGTTTTCCTCAAAGATATTCGGAAGTAATTAGCCATGTTGATTTTCTTGAATTAGTAATGAGTGCCACGTCCTTCGTGTGTTGTAAGATTTTCCCATGTGCATGTGTGCTGACACAAAAACTTTTTTAATGCTGATAGGAATGTCTTCAAAATTTGGTTCACTGATCGTTAATTATGCAACTTCAGCAGTTTCGTAGCGCGCTACGAAACTGCTGAGTTGTTCCCAAAAATCACAGTTTCAATAGTAAACTCTGACTGTCTTGAGCTTTATTTTCTCAACAGCCACTCATTGAACGGATTAAAGTCCAAAGAGTTAACCTCACTCTGATGAGCTACAACTTTTTGTTGAGGCTTCTTAGGTGCAGGTGTACGCATGTCCCATATGAGCAAATGACAATCATCTCCAACAGAGCCAAAAAGATATTCGTGCTTCAAATGCCCTGTTCCACCGGAAAAGGTAACATATGTAGATCTTGATACAACTAATGCATGTTGTGTGTCTTTATGTTGCCCACGTTCTGAATCACTGTATGAAAGTGAGTCAGCATTGTCAACCATAGATTGTCCTGGAGTAGTGCCTAAAAGAGCAGCAAAGGTTGCCATGAGAGGCATGGTAATTGGTGCTGTAAATCCAGTCAGCATTCCAAGTGCTGCTCCAGCCCCTGCCCTGGCTCCCACACCAGCATATGGTTTTCTTACCATTTTCTTCTCCAGTCCCTGAAATTGAATTGATGAAAAATTGGGCCCATAAGTGATCATAGCTTGCTGAATGGCAGAACATATTTCTTCTGCCTGTCGAATTTCACGATGGCACTTGATCACACAGGTTGTTTCCTTCGAATCAAATATTCTAGAGTCTTGAGGTGAAAACCGTAAGTGAACAACCAATTGTGAAGGTAGAGAACCTGGAGGATCCTTTTTCCCATGCCTTGGTTCTACTTTTGAGATATCAGCCCATGTTATATCCCATAATACTGTACAAGGATTTTTTAATTGATCTATTTTTCTCTGGACACTTGTTTGTGTTGGATTTTGCAGTAGCATGACTCGACGATTGGTAATTATAACAGTTCTTCCCTTTGGTAGGTTAAAATGGTCTTCATATGCATCTGATAAGGCAAACTTTCCACGGATTTTGAAAATGTCTATTTGACCAAATGAGGCACCACGCTCAGCAAGTTGTAGCAGAACCTGGCCTTCAGCTCGATATTCATCATAAGGTCGGAGAACATGGTCTCCATTAATTGCTCGAGGAAGCCTGTAACGAAGTAGTTGTTCCTCAGAGGTTATCGCTGCAGTGATTTTCATCCTCATTGCATTTGCACATTCTGTAGTTTTTGACAGAAGATCAAGAACTCCACTCATTGGTTGAGCTGCTACTCCAATTATACCTTTGCCAACACCTTGAACAAAATCCTCCACACCAGATGATCTGGCACCTTCAAGTGGCTTTGTTACAATACCTGTAACTCCGTGAAAGAGTCCTTTTGCAAAATCCCCTCCACCTTCCCGAATAACATCACCAATGTCTTCTACGTTGCCTTTTATGCAATAAGATCACTACTCTCAACCGACTCTAGCAAGGATGATGTCACCACAACATTTGTCAGGCCACCAGTCCTCATATTAGCTCGTATAGGCGTTCCAAAGCCAATAGAAGAATCTTGCCGTCTCTCAGAAATCGTTTTCTCTAGATCCACGAAAACCCTGCCACATATAAAGGGAATATCCTTTGTATCGATATGAATATGATCGCCACGAGGATGTTTGCGAGCTCCCTTTTCTGGAACATGTACAACTATTCCTTCTAGCAATTTAAGTAATGCCTGTTGAACAGCTTTAACATTGAAATCAACGACCATGAGTAGTTTATACAAAATAGACTGCACAAGTAGTAAATCTGAAGTTTCCTTCACTTGGAGAAAGCATGATCTTGGAACATTGACACCAATTGCACGATCAAAAACTTATAGCAACACCTGCAGCCATTTCAAGCTGAAGCACCTTTACCGCATTTACTTCCTTCGGATTTGGAATTATCTTCTTTTGGGGGTTTTTCTATCTTTCTGTTCTTCAAGACATTTTGCAAATTAGAAACAAAGGAAGGTGGCAAGAGCCCGTTCTTCTCAAAAGTGATACTGCCAGATTGATCACAAATCGAAACTAGAATCAGAAGTTTCGGTCTTAATAGAGAATTTTCAGATTTTGTTTTGGATGGAAGTCCTGATTTGAATGGTACAGGCAAGAATCAAATTTGAAGGTTACAGAACACGCGTCAAGACCGACATGTAAGACCTTGCACATGCTATCCCCGTAAATTTCTTGCAGAAAATATGACAGCTGGGGTGAGATTTGCTATGGATCAGCACGAATTCCTGGTTTCATAGCACAGTTAGTGCAAAATCGGTGTTTTGCGCTACGAAATCACCTAGACGGAGGTTTCTGTGCTGTGAACTTTGAAATAGGATTGACATATGGAGCTTAGGTGTGGTGTGAGACCATTGATGGACTAAAACAGAGAATTGACCCCATTTGACACACTAGCAAGACTCTTAACAAGACTCTAAAACAAGATGAAAAGACTAGGCCCAAAACTGACACCAACCCTTTGACAGATTTAAAAAATTGATGTTCAGAATTTAAACCATTTTTTCTTGAGTGATAACAGTCACCTTGAGCGATGCTTTTATTCAAGGAAAGTAAACATGTGGTCGACCATTCTGCGGTGTCTCTTGACTCATTTTTGTTAGCCATACCCAGTCTATCAAGCTATCTTTAGTATCACATCAGTTATTTGATCCTTCACTTGTGTTGGTTAAGGAGGTCCCCATTGACTTCTCGCTGACGGGTTTTCTCTTATCGACTTTGACAAATTTCTTTGAGAGTAAAACTAATATCGCACCCCGACCCCATTTACATCATTAATAAGTGACCTTGTGCTCAACATCAATTAGTATCATGGGTCTTTGACTGAGTGGTTTCCCTGGTGTTTGACATCATCTTACATTATCACACATTGAGTTTCATGCATCAGCTTGGTTTCCATTTGACCCTATTGGTGGATTCCTCACCTCTAAGTCAGATTTCATTATTGGTTGGTTTAGAATATTTTTGTTGTGTGCTAGCCACATCTTGTGTATGCTAGAAATGTACTTTGGAATGATTAATACATATCTCTTCATTAACGTTCTTCTAAATTATTGTCTTGCGGGTTACACTCGCCTTGGTTGATGTGGGATGCCTTAATGCCTTACCTTTAGTTGATCTTTTCCCATCGACTCTAACTCATTCTTCTTGGAATAAGGTATAGATTCCTCTTTTTAGTACTATAGGGTTTTTATTCATTAGTGGCAAACTCCTTCGCTATCAATAGTTAGAATACATCAATGTCTCCTGATTGATAGATTCTTTCGAGTGTTCAGCTTCAACACATTTATTCACACTTTTTAAATTGTACTGGGGTACCTTGACACTCATTATCATTATTGGTGCATTGTCTCACGTTTGTTAACAATATACACCAATGACCGATAATCAAATGATTTCTCACATGGTCAAATTCAACTCATTTATCCCCATAGTGTAGAAATGTACCATCTATGGTCAAAGAAGACCTCGTGTTGTTTTAGCATCTTGGTTCACTCGACAGCTCCTTCAGGTTTCTGCCAGTGACACCTTCCACCTTGTATGTTGTAGTTATGCACAATGACATTCGATATGTTGGTGGGAAAAGTTCCCTAAGGTAAGGGTTGACAACCTCAATAGAGAAGAATAATAAAATAAACAAGAAGCAGTTAAGAAAGCATGTCAAACATGTGAATTATTAAATGTGGATTTGGAAACTTACTAGGATGTCCTACATTTGATGATGTTCCCATAAGGTCTAAACCCTCTGCTTCCTCCAGAATCAAGCAGGCTTGCAAATCAATTCAGAGAAGCATATACATGATATATAACTTAATTTGAATACATAAAAGATATGTTAGATCATCATATATAAAAATGAAAATTTATATTCATGAGACAATAACATATCAAGAATTAGACATGAGTTTCTTTATTGATAGTAAAGAATAGGTACAAGAATGGTACAACCTGCTTAAAGAAAAAGCACCGACGAAGCCTTCCTCCAAATCCATCTAGCTTGAGCAATGAAGACAACCTCTCTAAAAAATGCAAGGAGATGCTATAAATATGATGAAAATTTGTGCAAAGGAAACAAGGGTTTCCATAGAGATTGGGAGTGCAGGAGGCACGGAAAAAATCAAACTTGATCTGGGACAATGGGTATAATGTTGATAGCTCTTCTCTTATGTACTATAGGACTACCCAATATGTGTATATATACCACCTGAAATTAGTTAATCTAGTTGTGATACAAGCTCCTGTAGGTGGGCTCTTAGTAAAACCCATGAACCCCACCTGAAAAACAACATAATATTTTATTTTTTCATATTTAAAAAGTTATACTCATGTATCCAGTTATATAACCCGCGTATGTACATGTGTTTGAATGGGTAGAGTCGCGTATGGAATTTGAATTTTTTTTTAATAAAGGATCAATTCTGCATGGGAAAATGCTACCCAAGGCCATACAAGAGCATCAAGTCTATAGGAGTGCTTAATGATGCTATAACAATGAGGCACTTCAACGATCACTAATGGTTATGTCAGGACCTCATGATCTTTATAATACCCCTGAAGTAGATCATGTTAGGTTTTCTCCATAGGATTCTCTTCGTAACACTATTTCATTGAATGATTTCTCATATTTGAAACGTTTTCAAGGTTTCCAAGTTTATTATTTTGTATATGAAGATAGAAATGTGGCTTTATTAGAAGAATTGTTTCTAGAATTTTTTTCTTCTAGTAGGGTAGATCTTCTCTCTCTAATGCATGTTATAAAGGTAAATATCTCTATTTTTGTACATTTCTTTATATTGATGCTAATCAATGATATATTTATGTTTGGAACATAGGAGTAACTCAAATGTCTCCACTGGAAGTTCAATTTCACATGATCTTGATCTTATCTTGAGTTAGATTAGGTTTAGGATTAGGTTTATGATTATCCTGATAATTTATGCATACATTTACTTTTGTAGCTAGTTTCATTCCTTGTATTTTATGCTCTTTTGCATGTAGTTCCAATTTGTCTTCACATGTAGTAGTTACATTGCATTGCTAATTTCCTTTTTCCATTTAAGCATTATTTACCTGTATTTCTTTTATTTTCAAACTTGGACAAAAGTAAAACCTTATAGAGCTTCCCTTATCTGCTATGCTCAAATTTCGAAAACCCATAAGTGTTTGTGTGTGGTGATGATGGTTGCTTCAAGAGGAAATCACTTGTAGACCCTCATATTGAACTTCATCCTAGATTTTTTTTCCATGAGTCTAATCTTTCAAAAGGAAAATAAGAATCAATACTTGTGGGAAAATATGATAAGTTCATAGGATATACATCCATAACTTGAACTATATTTCCGATAAGATCTTTAATGTTCGACTTTTATTTTTTAATGTCCACCAGTAAGTTGGAGATGTGATGTCGAGATATGGCATGATGGAAAACCAAAGTCAGAACATATTTAGTTTTATTAGATCAAGAAATAACCTATCTACCTATAAAATAAGTTAGGATACCTCATCCACCCTAAAGACAAAATGCCTAAAATAATGCAAATTTGATTATAAAGAAAAAAAGTATAAGGGAAAAGTCTTGAGAGAGGCTCCCTGTGAAGATAGGTGACACAAGCAACTTGTTCGTGGTTATGGACACTCACTGACAGTGAAGAAATGATTGTGATTTCTTGAGTGACTTTGTTGGGGCTATGGATGCCTGTTGGAAACAAAGAAACACTATAAACTCATTTTTAAGTTTTGAAAATTTATAACCCTCTATCATGTTATCTATGTTAGTGTCAAATACTTATGCATGTGAACTCTTGTTTTGGTGCATAAATATTAACAAGACCTATTTGTGAGAAAGATGGATGACACATCTATAAATGGTAAATTAGCTCAAGGTAGTGCCCATAGTTCCAATTCAATACTTCATCACAACACTATTAAGATTATATAGTTTGAAAGTACAAAGTCAAAGACATTGGATTCTATGAGTGGTTCGCCAATGTTCGTAGTGGCTACAACACCCCCCAAAATTTTCATCATGTACATTTACAATTTTGGTTCCCCATTGATTTTAAAATCTTTAATGGTCATTCCTATTGTATTATGTAGAAAAACTCTTTGAAATTCCTTGATCACCACCAAATGAAATTAATGAATGAACCATGGTCATGATATGTTATTTTGTCCGTACATTTTTTATGCATTATCTTTCAATGCTTTCATCTTTTATTCTGGAACATATATAAAATTAAAAACTCATATCCATTATTGCAAATCAATTTTAATGAAACTAATTTAATTTAAGAAGCCAATGAAAACATATGGTACGTATTCACCCCGACTCATCCATGGAAATATATGTCTAGGGTTTGGGCAAGGTTGCAATTGGACCAGAAATCTTTCCATTATAAGGTGTTGTTCTTAAAGAAAATTTGATACTAGTAGATAAACAATAATTGAGGATATCATCATCTCTAGATGAATATGCAGGTTCAATCAAACACATGTCAAATCAACTTATGAATTTAGATGTTTCTTGGAAGGCCAAATTGATGAAACATTGGGTCTTCCCCACGATCACCAAATGTGAAGAATAATGAGGTTTCCCAATCATGCATATCAACATCATAAATTATCATAGTTACTCTTCTTGGTAGTCATTTGCATCAAATGAATACAATTTTTGTCTTGACATCATGGTACAAAATTTCAAATCTACAAATTTGGTATCTTCATTTTATGTGGTCTTGGTTTGTATTCATGTTGGCATGCTTGGATTTCCTTTCCTTACTTGCAATAAGTGATTCTTAACAAAATGTATGCAATGGAATATACAACTAAAGTAGGTTAATTAGTGATGGGGAACATTCTTGCAATGTATTCAGAGCTTTTAAAATCATATGGTCCTTGAAATGTGAAACCTGGTCTTCCAAACCAGCTTGTATGGTTAGAGACGTGAAAAAGGTTATATGGAGTTGGAACTCTTGATGAACATCTTTAGCTAGTAACTAAAGAATTTCTAGAATATGAAATAATCAATTCATAAGAAAAAGTGGCTACTAAATGTAGGAAAATATAAAATAAAAGAGCTACATTGATCTAAAGCATATGCCTCATCTGATACAAGGGATGAATAATTTAGTGGGGTAACTTTTCAATTCATTAAGCCATCTTTCACATCACAATCCAATGAGATAGCATCTCAAAATTATGAACATGTGATTGAACAATTGAAAAATGAAGATATAGAAAATGCAGAAGAATATATGTTTCTAACTAGAGGAATAGTTGTTAATATGAATTTTTGCATTGTGGTGACATGGGATTGCATTCCATTTAGCTAAAAAAAAAGAAAAATCCTTCCAGGAAACACTTTTGATGAAACATTTTCTAAACTTATATGCCAAAATAAACAATTATAATGATCTTAGACTTTAGGAAAGGTTCCTAAAAAACTATGGAAATGAAAAATCTATGGTTTATCTCTAATATTTACTTTATTTTTCTAATTGAAGGAAATAATTTGGAGCTAGTTAAAGAGAGATAAATATTGACTAGAAATGTGTTAGTAGTTATGGCATAAGAGAGATGTCATTTAAATCCTGTTTAAATCCCTTTTATTTCAAAAGACAAGAATGTTACATATGTTTTGAAGCTTGGATAAAAAAGACTCTTTTACAGTACATTCCTTTCAAAGAAAAAACTATTATTTTAGCAAGTGAAATTCAAAAAGCTCCAGATCTAACAGATAAAGCGATTGTTGCTACACTAATTATGGAAGAAATCACTATATCCAGATTCTAAGAACAATTTTCATATGAACGGATAGAATTGTTCGAGGATTAATTTTTGAAATATTCCATTAGTTTTCATATATTCTAAAAATATGATAAAATGCATGGAAAACTCTCAATATTTCAAACTTGAAAAATTTCAGTTCAACACTTCATCATTTAGCAAAAACTCACAATTCAATGAAATATATTTGTGATGAAATATTGGATGCATATAGATGGATTTCCCCTAGAATGCTTAGAAGGGTGTGTTAGCTCTCAAATTTTTTCTCTTGTTTATATGAGAGAAGTTTCCAAGGTAACCGTTTCACACCAAATTGTAGATTCAAGGCTAGCCCCTTCAATCTAGAGAGGGTTGTCTCTGACCTTTACATTGTGGCTAGATCTTTAGATAGGTTGTGTTGATGTAGGGTTTGGTTGGGCTTGAAATCAATAGCTCATTGGGTGATGGAGTGAAATAGATAGGGCTTAGATACACTCACCAAGATAGCTAGTTGTGCAATTAGGAATGATAAAGACAAGCTAGATAATAGATCCTAGACCTTTGCCATTTCTTGTAGATAGATGAAGAAAAGAAGAAAAATCCACCACTATAGGGCATACACAATGAATCCTAAGGTGGCTTTAGAATATCAAAATGAGAACCTTTGAAAAGCTTAACTTTAGAGCATCTAAAGAATAGATGAATTAGGAATTAATTTATCTTTTCCAAATATTCGGAAGGAATGCATTCATGAGGTTAATAAAGGAGAAATTGAAAACACACAGAAATACATACTAAAACCAACTATCGCATGGATATTTATATCACTGGTTAGAATCTACTGATATTTGCAAATGAAATAATTAATGTTTTCAACTCATAGAGACAGTGACTATGTTTTTTAGAAAATCCAACCCTTTCTCTATATTTTTTTATGTAATATATAGAAATTACAATAGAGTTTCAGCTCCTTGAAGTATGGTGTCATTAATTAAAAAATATTTACATAATCTTTGAAAACTGAATTAACAAATATTACAAAAAACCCTATCCTTCGAGGTATTCAGATCACTAATATAGTACATAATCCCTAGTCAAAACATAGTAAAAGGTTTCTATACACTCCTACTACTAATATCCTGGAAGAATAATGAACTATCTACTGTAAGATATGATATGGAACAATCTGTTGCTTTACAGGCTTAATATCTGAAGCTAAACTCACATTCCCTCCTTGTAGCCAAATAATGCATGAACTTGGAAATGATGCAAAAAATGTGTAACTGTCTAGCCCTCTTTTCTTCTTTCTTTCATCATGTTGACTCATACTCCTAAGGCCACAAAAATATCTAATATCTTACCATAGTATACACAAAATTATTACTTCTTGATCATTTAACCATGGTAAATCAAAATGTTAAATACGTATTAGGTTCTTTTGTAACAAAATTAGGGTTTACACTATACCCTATCTCCTGGAGTGAACTGATCACTTCCCTATGTAGTATGCATCTTTAGCAAGGATGTCCAAATTTTTTTGACTACTTCACATCCTTCTAGTGAGTTTTTGTGGACTTTTGTCAGCTTCTAGGGTTTTTTTCTTTCCTCTTTTCAACATGCTATATTTTCCTTCTTCATCAAGGATGATGAATGATTATTTATACTTAGGATTCATTCTCACTTTTAATTTCATCCTCCCCTTTTTAGTAGGATGAGTGTAAGGCCTTTTTCCTAGAATCCTAACTGTCTTGACTTCCTCATCTTCTGTTTTAATTTTCGTTTTACCCTTTTTGCTCTTTAATATCTACTATTTTATTTCCTCCTCCTCTACTAAATTTCTTTGTTGAATTTGATCCTTCCTTTGTAAACCTTAACCTTAACTTCTGGCATTTCCACAGGGAGCTCCTCATGTCTTTCAACCCGGGGTTGGCTAGATTCTCCTTTGGTTTCATGAGCTACAACTTGAGAAGGAGCTTTGTCTTAGATTCTCTTTACATGGCCAAACTGACCCATTTTTCAAAGCTCCGGGACTTGAAAACTCATTTACTGACCTTGAAATACCCTAACAGAAGACTGCAAGATAATCTGGAACCTTTTAGCACTAGAAAACTCCAAATCTAGGTTTGCTGGAAAAACCATTTTAAGAAAAATCGAGAAAACTAGGGTTTTAGTTAAAATGGCTCAAATGGGCTCAAAAATTCTAGAAAATGTCACATCATGCAGGATGAGGACCATTATTTTACAACAAACCACTTGAGAGCTCAAAAAGGATGACTAGATGGGTCTGAAATTAAGTTTTAATTCTTTT
Organism: Pinus tabuliformis; assembly: GCA_031772625.1. Classification (NCBI taxonomy): domain Eukaryota; kingdom Viridiplantae; phylum Streptophyta; class Pinopsida; order Pinales; family Pinaceae; genus Pinus; species Pinus tabuliformis. The sequence goes on from CM062816.1 coordinate 725,877,229, forward strand.
CGAAAAGCGCTACGAAACATTTCGTAGCGCCACCCGGTTTTTTTCTATAGGTGAAATCACTAAGAATATATTTGCATAGACTTAGGTTTAGGTAAAAGAGTTTTAATGACACATTTCGCTAGGCTTAGAAAACCTTATAATGAATATAATACCCTCTTTTACATGATTTATGACTTGCAAAAAGTTAGACTGATAGCATTGAATTGAAATGAACAAGTAAACCTAATACTAACATAGTGGTCATTCCTTGTTGCAATCTTCAAAATATTGATGAGAACATAATTTTTTACACCTTGAGGAGACAGTAAAAACATGTATACTATGTGCCTGATCCATTGGGTTGCTCCCAACGAAACTCTAAACTTCTACATTGATCTGTCCAGCAACTTGACTTGCAACTGAAAGCACACTGCAAGATGACCAGAAACTACTGCATACTGAATAAAATAAAGTTGAAAAAATGTTGAAACTCATGCTTTTCTTGGCAATCTTATTCCAAACCTATATCTACAATATCCTTCTAAACTTTTTCCCAATTAGGTGATATAAAATTTATAGTTTAGCCAAGCAAGGAGATGGCCACTCATTGAAATTCTACTCACACCTTCTGTAAGCAAACAAATAAATGTAAAGGATGAAAAATCAAAATGAAAATTGAATCCAAAACCTAATATTATGAACAAAACCAACTCCACCTACATTGAAGATTTCAATAAAATGGACAAAGGATCATGGAAAACATGAAAATTCATCTGTTGTTTACGAAAAAACACAGGAGGAAAAACTTCATTTACAACTATTGGTTGTTCATTCTTTATACCTTGATTCTAAAAATCATTCTAAAAAAATTGGTAGTAGACTGTTCATCATTCTAATCAGAAAAAGACTCCATACCATCTAGAACAGGTTCAAATATAACAACCACATCATGTGCATTAAAAACACTCTCTTTCTCATTAAACAATTCTGATCTTACCTCATTAAGCTTCAATAACTTTGCTTGAAAAATGTTAATTTAACTTTCAGATGAATGAAGAGAAATAAGTTCTTGTAAATGATTCTCTTGCAAACATGATAAAACACTAATATGAGCACTTTCACAATTTTAATTTTCAATAATTTCATCATGACACAAAAACTCAAAAAATTATTGATTTGAAGGGGCATCTGTTTGGCTATCCTCATACTCTTGGCCACATACAAATTGACGAACATGTTGCATATGTTCATCAATTTTAGGGGATGAAACATGACTGTCTACACCAAGAATTTTATATATTTCATTTTCAATCAAGGGAGAATCTTTAATCTCCTGAAAGTTGTCCTGATTATCGCAACAACTAGTTTCAATTGTTTCTTGTAGAGAAGAATATTCATAGAGGGATTCTATAGTGTCATCGTCCATAAGCTCCTCATCATCATAAATATCTCGCAAGTACTAAATAAAATCCTCAAAATACTCAAAATAGTTTTGGAACATTGATAAAGAAGGATGAAATGCTACATAATGCTCAAAGAATACTGTGGAAATATTTAAGAGATTATAAGCTACCTAGTTTTAATCCTTCATACCATGATCTTGTTTTTTCTTCTAAGGTAGCCATCAAAATCTTCATTAAACAGTCCTCATGAAACTTAATCCCAAGCTTATATATAAGTCTATGAAACTTAATCAAATGCAAAACTACATCATTTCCTTCCTAATCATTGAACTTTGGGAGATATGTTTGCTAGTCTATGTGGGGCAAATAGTTTGGAAAACCAGGAATTGTGAACAGTTCATAGGAGCATACCCTATAGATCTATAAGTCTCCATGGAATCCATTTTAGTATTTTGGAGGTGCTAATGACACTTTAAATTCTGGATCTCACTGATCTGAAAATGAAACTAAATGTATTTGCAATTCAAGGTATTCATTTCCATAAAATTATATGTGCAAATTGTTTTACATGTCTTGCAATTGAAACAAAGTGTTTTTTGGTAAATTTCTGAGTCTTATGTTTGAAGGAGTGTTATTTAATTTTACTATTTAGCATATTAAATCTGAAAAACACAACAAGATAAAATCACATAATATAACAAAACAGTTGATGAGGTAGTTCACCCCTCCTGGGCTACATCTGCTGAGTTCAAGGCCCCCAAATGGGCATGTCCTTGCTCTTATTAGATGCTCAAATTGGTTATACAGTGATAAGAAAGCCTAAACAGGAAAAATAAGCTGTGGAAATGAGTTCAAAACATAGAAAACAGTAAATATTGGCTTGGGTTTCACCTCCAATGGTTAACCATAGCCCAATAAAACTCCAACACTCCCTAGGCCCTGATGGCTCTCCAAGATTCTTTGCTGAAAAAGTACCTAAAGATCAGCTCCATTGATTTTGAAACCTATACCATTGGCTTTGGAATGCTCAAAATACCCGAAATCAAAAAAAAAAATTGCTACAGAAGGTTCTATCTACCGAAAGTTATGACCAACTGAAGTTTTGTCCAAGTTGGCCTAAGGAAACTACACCAAACTTGGAGTAACTGTAGTTAGCTCCATTCAATTTGGAAAAATCACCTAAAAAGGTGGACTCCACTCCAGTTTTGTCTGCGTGGTTTGGGTTGCATTAATTGTTAAGGTGGGTAGTGGTCACATGGACCGACTACCCCACCGTCGGCGGAACCGTGGAGCCAACGATTATGAAATTGCGGCATATAAATGTTATGTGAGACCACTGCCGAGACACGTGAACATGCTAACTATAAAGCTTAACCATCGGGTTTGATGTTTATCTATCGGGTTTCACCTGTGGTTCCAAGCCCTAGTCTTATGGATAGGGAGTTGGCCCATAGGGGCTAGCCCCCTTTCTGCCCCAACCCTACCTTTAACCAACTTTATGTATGCGATACGACCATAGGTTGTTAAGAACTGATATGTTGGTGGGCTGGTCGGGCCTGTGGGCTGGTAGCCACCCAACCCGGTGTCGATTCCCACCAACACACAATAATTTTGCCACAATAAACTTGCAGTCTTGGCGCCATGTGGTGGCCTCCAGGCAGGCCACGTGGCATCCATTAATTGGCCACTAAAATCCATAGTATATCCACTGTGAAATCTAGAGTTAACAAATATCGATCTGTGATTGGATGAAGAAGGAATATTTTTTTTTAATATTTTTTTATTCAAAGTCAACCCAGTTCAAATTGGACTTTTGCATGAAATTGTGAATTTTCAAACTTGAATAACTTTCACATACAATGTTAGATTTGAGTGTCGTTCATGGCTACAAGATTGTATTGATGAGGCCTATCCTGTTGTTCTAGTTTCAACCAATTCTGAGCAATTTAAAATTTGAGCATTTTTTCCACTTAGGACATGATCCCCTGATCACACCTCCCAAATGGGAAGCTTTTGGACCCCAAACGCCTTCAATTACCTGTTAAGAAGGTGAGGATACAACTCCCTCACCTTTTCCACCTCCATCCACTTTGCCTTACCCGGTTTACTGCCTTTAAGACCAACCCGAACATAATCAACATTTCCCCTCCTCGAAGTGTGTGTCCTTCTGTCAAGGATAGCATCCTCTTTCAGCTCATCCAAAAATTCTAGTGAGGAATCATCTATGGATGGCAGTTGAATGTCACTTTCATGATCAACAATTAAAGGAGGTTCATACAAACGTAAATTTTCCACATTCGCAACAGAATACATTTGCATATATGAAGGCAAATCTAGTTGAAAAGCATTATTTCCAACTTGTTTAAGGATCTTGAATTGACCATAATGAATAGGCTTTAGCTTTTTACCTTCTCCTTCCATTCTTTCCTTACTAATATGTAGCCATACCTCATCTCCTTCTTGAAACTTATGATCAACTCTATGTTTATCATGTCTCTCCTTGTACTTGCCTTGAATTTTTTCAAGTTGTTCTTGAACTTGCTGATGTATGATCTGAATTCTTTCAACGAACATGTGAGCTTTGTTAATGTCACTATGCCCATCAATGGCAACATCCTTCTCAAGAATGAAATCTAAAGGTGACTTAGGCAAATACCCAAAACAAGCTTCAAAAGGTGAAGTATTTGTAGAAGAGTGCTTATCCTAGTTGTAAGCATGTTGAATGTAATATAAGTGTTCATCCCAAAGCTTGGGATGCTTGCTGCAATAACCTCTCAAAATATGTACAATGGTTCTGTTCACTACCTTTGTTTAGCCATCTGTTTTTGGATGGAAAGCTGTACTCTTCTTCAACTTGGTGTCCATCATCTTCCATAGATTGGACCAAAAATTGCCAACAAATCTGGAATCCCTATCACTAACAATAGAAGTAGGCAAACCATAATGAACCCATACATGTTGAAAATATAAATCAACAGTTTGTTCAGTAGTTATAGTTTTCTTACATGGCATAAGAATACACATCTTGTTGAATCTATCAACTACTACATAAAGATAATCATGCTTCTTTCTAGATAATGGTAGACCTCCTACAAAATCCATAGAAACAATTTCCCATGGTCTAGAAGGTACCGGAAATGGCGTATATAATCCAAGCTTCCTATTGCTAGGCTTGCTTGTAGCACATAATGAACAGCCTCTAATGAAATGTGAAACACTATCTACCACGCGAGGCCAATAACAATACCTCTGTAAATGTGCCACTGTTTTGCTTACCCTGAAATGTCCAGCAATAAGAGAAGAATGAGCTTCTATCATGATACTTAGTCTCTCTCCCTGTGGTATACATAACTTTCCCATATTAAACATAAAATTATTATGCAAATGACAATAATTCTCCTCAACATGATTCCCTTCACTCAAGTTAGCATACACATCCTTAAAATCAACATCTGATGCATACTATTCTATGTAGCTCTCATGTACAATAGAATAATTCTTAAGTAAAGTAGTAGCACTAATAATAGGCCTTGAAATCATATTAGAAACTTTATTGAAAATACCTTTCTTGTACCTTATTACCAAGTGAAATTGTTGTAGGAAGCCCATCCATCTAAAATGTCATGACTGCTGCAATTTACGTTGCGACTGCAAGTATTGTAAAGGCTGATGGTCAGTATGAACAACTGTTGCTTTGCCCATCAAATAGTGTTTCCACTTTTTTATGCTTTGTACCAACACATACAACTCCTTATCATATGTATGATAATTCACAGCAGCACCCTTAAATGTCTCAAAATGAAATGTGATAGCCGTACCATGCTGTAAGAGAACTGCACCCATAGCGTAATCACTAGCATCGATCTAAATCTTGAATGGTTGTCTCAAGTCTGGTAATGTAAGAACTGGAGCTGAGCTTATCTTTTCTTTCAAATTCTCGAAAGCTTTTTGTTGCTTTCCTCCCCGTTGGAAAGTGCGCTTCACACTTGTCACTGCATGCATAGGAGCTGCTATGGCAAAGAAGTTAGAAATAAACTTCCTCCAATACTGAGCTGCACCCAAAAAAATTCCTACCTCTATAATGGATTTGGGAGTAGGCCAATTCACAATAGCTTCTACCTTAGAAGGATCAATTCTCAAAGCACCTCCTCCTACTATGTGTCCCAAATAAACCAAATAAGTCTTTCCAAATTCACACTTTGACATTTTAAGAAATAACTGATTTTTCTTCAAAATATCAAGTACTTTCTTAACATGCATGACATGCTCTTCTCTAGTCTTGCTGAAAATTAAGATGTCATCTAAGTAGACAATAACGAAATCATCAAGAAAAGGACATAAGACATCATCCATTACCCGCATGAAAGTTGTAGGTGCATTGCATAAACCAAACGGCATAACAAGCCACTCAAAGAGTCCTTGTTTGGTTTTAAAAGCTGTCTTCCAAATATCACTTTCTTCAATTCTAACTTGATGATAACCACTACGTAGGTCTAAGTTAGTGAAATATTTAGCATCTTTCAGATGATCTAACAAATCATCTATCCTTGGAAGTGGGTAACGATTCTTTACCGTTATTTTGTTCAATGCCCCGAAGTCGACACACATGCACCAAGTTCCATCTTTCTTTGGAATCAACACTATCGGTGACCCACATGGCGAAGTGCTTGGTCTTATGAAACCTTTGTCCAACAAGTTTTTAATTTGCTTCTTTATTTCAGCATTCTCCATTATAGACATGCGGTACATGCCTATGTTAGGAAGAGGACAATCTGGATGTAAATGGATTTCATGCTGAATATCCCTTTTAGGAGGAAAACCTGTCGGTTCCTGAAACATCTCATGACATGCATCAACTACATCATATAAATTTGATTTAAGCTTAGAATCACAATTTTCAAATGACTCATGATTCACATCAACCGTAGGCTTGATCATAAGAAGTACAAAACTCTTACTTGAATTAACTAGCCTTTCTACCTGTCCTGTATTTACCATCGCTATATTTGCCTTCTTGCGATGTGCTCTGAAAATGTGCTCTTTGCCATCTTTGAAAAGATGATATTTATTTTCATGGCGATGGAAGACCGCTTTCTTGTAAAATAATTAAGGAATTCCCAAAACAATTCTTGATATATCAAGCAGTACTACATCAAGTTCAACTGTGTCTATAAAGTGTGTAGTAATTGCAAAGCGCAATATGCACTTTCTTAAGACTTGTAAGTTTGCATCCTTTCATATCCACCCAAGTGGATAAGGCTTTGGATGTGGAATGGTATCAAGTTTAATCTATTTGACCAAGTCTTCTGATACGAGATTTTCTTGTGACCCACTGTCAAACAGTGTTTCAATTTTTGTATGTTTTGAGACTACCCTCACATGGAACAATTCAATTCTTTCTTCCTCATTTGGAGCTTGTACATGACAGTTTGAAGTACGAGTGCTTGGCTTAGTTTCGGTTTCTTTTCCCTTCATACTCTTTAAACCCATAGCTGCAATTTTGTTTTCGTCACTTGAATCATCACCTAAATCTTGTGGTGTAGTTGTAGTAGCTGCAGTTTTCTTCTTTCCTTTGTTTTTGTTAAACTGATTTCTTTTTTAAGGATAAAGTTTCTAACAATTTTTCTCTTCATGGCCTTCTCTTGAACAATGTTTACATATCACTTTCTCACCCTCCTTTTTTCCTTTTCCCTTAAAGGTTTTCTCTTTTTTTCCCCTTAAAAGGCTTGTTTCTACCCTCATCAAAAGTGTTTTTCCCTCTAGCCTCTAAATGCAGAGCTCGTACACAAACTTCGTCTAGACTAGTAGAATTGAACATAAGGATAGGATGTTTAAGGTAGCTGTTCAAACCACCTATATATTTCAGCAAAGTGTCTTTACTTTGTAAGTCTACCCCTAATAAGAGTGCTCTTCTCCTAAACTCTTGGGTGTAGTCTTGAACATTTTGTCCCTTTAGTTCTCTAAAGTTTTGCCAGTTCATTATAGCCTTTTGTAAATGAGCAAGAGGATAAAATTTCTTCTTAATTACAGAAATAAATTCATCCCATGTTAAAGTAATCTTACCATGTTTCTTAATTTCATACTTGGTCTTGGCTTCCCACCATACCAATGCTGCTCCATCCATTCTTAAAGAGGCTAATTGAATCTTGGTGACGTCATCCTGTAAGTTTTGTATCCTTAAATAAACTTCCAACTGTCTTATCCAGTTGTCAAGGTTATTTGCATTGACTTCAGCATTAAACATGGGTAATTCAAATTTAACATCTAGCTTTAAAAATGGACTTTTTCCAGAAGATTTAAGCTTATGAGATTGATTTACCAAGGTAGAGGATGATGGTGTAAAGGAAGAGGATGACGATGGAGATGGTGGATCACCATTTCCTCCATGTCCTTTCTTTGAATTATCATCACCTTTCTTTCCTCCTGAAGAGCCCTCTCCTTCTTTCTGATGTTTAGACCCTTCTATAACCAACCTATGATTCCTTTCGTCGTATAATATTCTTACCTTCTCAGTCATGTCCAAAAAAGCTTTTCTAAATACCCATTCTTCTTCTTTTGGATCCATGTCTTCAGGAACTTCTCATTCCCTTTTAGACATACTTGAAGCTTCTTCTAAGGCTATTGAGGGTGAATTAGAAGGTGGAGATAATGGCACCCTGGCCCTCCTTGGTTGAGGACTATCTTGTGCTCTAACCAATTGTCCTTCCCCTCTTTGAAGTTTAAGCCTAATAAGCATTAAAACTTGCAAAACGGTCAAAAATATCTTTGCACAAAACTAATACTCAAAACTTCAGCTCTGATACCAATTGATCTGAAAATGAAACTACTTGTATTTGCAGTTCAAGGTATTCATTTCCATAAAATTATATATGCAAATTGTTTTACATGTCTTGCAATTGAAACAAAGTGTTTTTGGTAAATTTTTGTGTCTTATGTGTGAAGGAGTGTTATTTCATTTTACTGTTTAGCATATTAAATCTGAAAAACACATCAAGATAAAATAGCATAATATAACACAGCAACTGATGAGGCAATTCACCTCTCCTGGGCTACATCTGTCGGTTCCAAGGCCCCCAAATGGTCATGTCCTTGCTCTTATTAGATGCCCAAATTGGTTATACAGTGATAAGAAAGACTAAACAGGAAAAATAAGCTATGGAAATTAGTTCAGAACATAGAAAAAAGTAAAGATTGGCTTTGGTTTCACCTCCAATGATTAACCATAGCCCAATACAGCTCCAACACTCCCTAGGCCCTAATGGCTCTTCAAGCTTCTTTGCTGAAAAAGTACCTAAATATTAGCTCTATTGACTCTAAAACCTATACGATTGGCTTTGGAATGCTCAGAATACCCGAAATCAAAAAAAACTTTACTCCAAAAGGTTCTGTCTACCAAAAGTTATGACCAACTGAAGTTTTGTCCAAGTTGGCCTAAGGAAACTCCACCAAACTTAGAGTAACTGCAGTTACCTTTGTTAACTTTGGAAAAAGTGCCTAAAAAGGTGGAATCTACTCCAGTTTTGTTCGTGTCGTTTGGGTGGCATTAAGTGTTAAGGTCGGTAGTGGTCACATGGACCAACTATCCCACTGCTGGCAGAACCGTGGAGCCAACAATTATGAAGCCGTGGCATATAAATGTTATGCGAGACCACTGCCAAGACATGTGAAGATGCTAACTTTAAAGCTTAATCGTTGGGTTCAATGTTTATCCACCGGGTTCACCCTATGATTCCGAGCCCTGGTCTTATGGATAGGGGGCTGGCCCCCTTTCCGCCCCAACCTTAGCTTTAACAAACTTTATATATGCGATAAGACCATAGGTTGTTAAGAACTAATATGTGGGTGGGCTGGTTAGGCCTATGGGCTAGTGGCCACCCGACTCGGGGTCGATTCCTACCAACACACAATAATTTTGCCACAATAAACCTGTAGTCTTGGGGCCATGTGGCAGCCTCCAGGCAGGCCACGTGGCATCCATTAATTGGCCACTAAAATCCATAGTATATCCACTATGCAATCCGGGGTTAACAAATGTCGATCTGTGATTGGATGAAGAAGGAATATTTTTTTTATATTTTTTTTATTCAAATTCAACCCAAGGCAAACTGGACTTTGGCATGAAATTGTGAATTTTCAAACTTGAATAACTTTCACATATAGTGTCAGATTTGAGTACTGTTCACGGCTATAGGATTGTACCGAGGAGACCTATCTTGTCGTTCTAGTTTCAACCAATTCTGAGCAATTCAAAATTTGAGCATTTTTTCCAGTTAGGACATGATCACCTGATCACTCACTCACAATGGAGTGTCCAAGACAAATAAAATAGCCAATCTGTTATCTAACCTTCTATTTTCCCTCAAAAAGTAGATCTGATCTTCAAAGTAATTCTAGGGAAGATAAACATTTTGATCCCCAGTATGGTCCCCAAGATGTTAGCTCTCATAAGCTTTCTCTTTCCTGTAGGAGAGAGGTTTCCAAGGTAACCTTTTCACTCCAACTTGTACATTCAAGGCTAGCCCCTTAAATCCAAAGCGGCCTCTCTCTGACCTTTACAATGTGGCTAGATATTCAGATAGGTTGTGTGGATGTAGGTTTTGGTTTGGCCTAAAATCAATATATCATTGGGTGATGGAGTCAAATAGATAGGGTTTAGACAGGTTTACCAAGATAACTAGCTCTCTTATCAGGATTGATAAAGCCAAGATAGATAAAATATCCTAGAACTTTTCCATTTGCTGTAGATGGATGAAGAAAAAGAATAAAAATCCACAACTATAGGGCATGCACAATGAATGATAAGGTGGCTTTAGAAGATTGAAATGGGAACCTTTGAAATTCTTAACTCAAAGCATCAAAAGCGAAGATGAAGTCTGAATTAATTTTCTTTTGCAAATATTCAGAAGGAATCCATTCATGAGATTATTAAAGGAGAAATTGGAAAAACATAGACATACATACTAAAACCAACTATCTTATGGATATTTATATCACTGGTTAGAATCTATTGATCTTGAAAAAAGAAATAATTAAAGTATTCAACACACAGAGACAGTGACTATGTTTTTCAAAAAATCCAACCCTTTTTCTAGATTTTTCATGTAAAATATAGAAATGGCAATAGATTTTTAGCTCCTTGAACTATGGTGTCATTAATTAAAAAATATTTACATAATATTTGAAATCTTAATTGAAAAAAATTACAAACAACCATATCCTTTGAGCTATTCAGATCAATAATCTGGTACTTTAATTCCTGGTCAAATCATAGTGCAAGGTTTCTGTACATTCATGCCTCTAATATCTTGGAAGAATAATGAGCTATCCGCTGCAAGATATGATGCGAAACAATCTACTGCTTTACAAGATTAATCTTTGAAGCTAAACTCACATTCCCTCCTTGTAGCCAACTTATGCATGAACCTGGACAGATGCCAAACTATGAAATTGTCTGCCGTCTTTACTTCTTACTTTCATCATGTTGACTCGTACTCCTCATGCCACAAAAATATCTGATGTCTTACCACAGTATACTCAAAAGTATTACTGCATGATCATTTAACCATGGTAAGTCAAAATTTTAAATATATATTATGGTTTGGTGCAACAACATTAGGGTTTACTATAACAAAATTAGTGTTTACACTATACCCTGTTGCTTGGAGTCAATTGATCACTTCCCTATGTCCTCTGCAACTTGAGCAAGGTTTTCCAACTTGTTTTGACTCCTTGTCATCCTTCTAGTGAGTTTTTTTGGACTTCTGTCAGCTTCTAGGGTATTATCCTTCTTCTTTTCAACATGCTCTATTTTCCTTCTTCATAAAGGATGATGAATGCTTCTTTGTACTTAGGATTCATTATGGGTTTGAATTTCAAGCTTAACTTATTAGTAGGCTGAGTGTGAGGCCTTTTTCCTAGAAACATAACTATCTCAAATTCCTCATATTTTGTTTTGATTTTATGTTTACCCCTTTTTCTCTTTGATATTTCATGTTTTGTTTCCTCCTCCTCTACTAAATTTCTTTACTCGTTGAATCTATCCCTGCCACCTTCACTTATGAATGTAATAAACCAGCCAAAGGATCATGGAAAATGTTATGACTGGGCTAGATAGCCTTGGTTGTGTCAACATCCAACCAAGTGTAACTATTTCAAACCAACTTTTTCCTGGAAATTAGCCCTTCCAATCTGAGAGGGCTCTCTCAATATACATAAAACTTTGACCATGATAAGCTCAAAAATTTAGATGGATAACTTTTTTTTTCATGTGATTTTGCAAGTGAAGGAAAATTTGATGACTGCCACCGTTGGGCGTGGATTCAAATTATAGAAATGGAAAACAACAGAGTTTAATGGAAGTTGAGGCATCTCTAGCTTTAAAATTAATATCAAATGAACATTCACAGTCATACATAATATATGAAGTGAATTGGAGTATTTAACAAGAATTCCAAGTAATCACAATACTATGAATAGTGATAATAAAATAGAAAAAACATAGTAAGAGCACATGAAGCCATACATGACTCTCAAGTGCAAAAATAAAGTTCCTGCAATATTTATATTAACTGCATCAAAGGGTTACATAGGGTCAACTTCTCACATTATCGATCAACCCCCTTTAGAGTAAAGGAACTACAAATATCTAAAATAAGACCATCATCATGTCATTAATTACAAAAATCTACCACTTGGGCTAGATTCAATCAAACAGTTTTGAGACCTTATCCTATTTGACAGCTATTGAGAAAACCTAGGGATTTCTGTTTTACATCATTTAAATACAAGTAGGACTCTTCCACCATAAATTAAATCAACATAATTATGCTTGATGTAGCTTATCGAACCAAACTAATTTTCTGAATGTGCTAGAGTTTATGTGTCTCATGCCACATGCATGTGCTGACCTAGTTGACTTTGTTGAGCTAGACCTCCACCAAGTCGAATTTCAAAAGTTTTGGCTAGGAAAATTTCTGTAAAATAAACCTCAAAGACAACTGTGTATTCTCCGAACCCTTATAGCTGTGTAAAAACTGAGAGATTTTTTTCTAGATGAGCTTGTGATGAACAAAAACTTCTTTCCGATTTTCAAAATTCCTTTTGATTTAGTCAGAAAGTGACCCCGAAGCTGACTACTAAAACAATCATTTCTAGAATTTTCGTAGCAAATTTCAAAAACCAACCCCTATGCTATCAACCTTTTCTAATTCAGAGGTGTTTAGTAATGTTTTTTTATTAAACTCATGCTATCAAAACTCTCTCAAGTGAAAATTTTACTGGATTTTCTTTCCACAGAAAGCTACAATAGTTTCGTAGCAAACTTTGGTAGAAACTATTAAAAAACACTCTTATGCCACCTCTTTTCTCTCTCTTCTAGTTTTTAGGTCTTCTTTGATGTTTATGAGATAAACATAGGCCTTTATAACTATATTTTCTGATATTTAGACCAGCCTTATCCTCCATGGAAAGCTACAACAGTTCCATAACAAATTCTCAGCTTCATTATGGGCAGTTACTATGAAAGTTCCTAAACTCTAAGTTTTTATAGCTTTCATGATTCTTAATGCCTCCTTATGACTCATAATATCATGTTGACTATGTATATGGCTAAGTTGACTGGCTTAGGTATAGTGAAGACAAAAATTGAGAATTTTACCATATCATGGAGTAGCATCTACTTGTGCTTGCAAATATTTTACTTGAGTTTGCAACTTCCTTCTATCAGATTGCAGCTGCCTGTTCCTTCTATACATATGCTTCAACAAATTTTGCAGTGGTAGAATTCTCTTTCTATTTTCCTAGCCTTTTCTGTAATTTCCTGATTGAAATCTAGCTACTCCAACACTTGCTTCTTCATTTCTTCAACTTCCAATTTGGCCTCTATCAACTCTTCTCATGAATTTTTGTTTGTGTTATGGCTACAACATGTAGGAGCTCCTTCTTTCCACCTACAAATCAATTTGAGAACACCTAGACCACACTATGATAGTGAAACCAATTCAAAGCGAAAGGAAAATGATGGGGAACACTTTGTGTGTGAACGTTTTGGGGATTAAAAAAAAATAAAAATGGGAACTCTGACACGTAATGATACTCCATAGTGACTCAAACCCATGATTTATTTTTAACCATTACTAATTAGCAGGGTTTTGGGTTTTGTAGCAAAACATGTGGCACATGTGATAGATTTTCTACAGAAGTTTTAGGTACTTTCATAGAGAAAATTCTGTTTTCAAACTAAATTTTCTATGAATTTTGACAAAAATTCCTTATTGGATAAATGAAAATTATGAACAAGTGATACTAACGAAAATGATGATTTTGAAACTGACTCATACTATGGACCTCACTTAGGCTCTTGTTGACTCTACACACTAACTAGGTGACCAAATAGACTTTTTTTGTGATTTAATTTCATTTTAAGAAAACCGAAAACCCTAACTTATTTAACCATTTGACTCAAAAACTAACTCTAAGGGTTATCATGGATAACAATGGCTCCAATGGGGATGTTTCACCCCTATGGTGCAGCAAAGAACCAGCAGAATAGTGTCCTCACCATTAGGTTGATCTGAATTTGAAGACTGAAAAGAAAATTGCATCCCAACTAGAAACCAACTACTATTGTTGCAACATGATATCAAAATGTTGTACAAACTAAAACTGAAAAATGCAAAGTGTAACTTAAATCCGAAGGAAATGCTTGCGCAACAAGGTTATTTATGTAAGAATAACCCTAATCTAACATCTTAAAATCAACTTTCTTAATTCAAGAAATATGAAACCTCTAGTATAACCAGTCAAAACGCTGATCCAACACCAAGGCTTCTTGATTGTTATTAATTGAACCATCTATTGGCAACCCAGAATAAAAACTAAATCCATCACCTAAGCTTATAAATGAATAAAACTCCACCTTCATTGATGACTAGAATATACTTACCAAACGATCTTGATAATAATGAAAAATCACCTCTTATTGATGAGTAAAACCATGAGGGATGAATTTATTCATAATTGATGGCTTCTATTGTCTTATGTCTTCAATTCCAAGAACATCATCAAATAAAAAGGCAACAATAGATTTTTCTTCCCTTCCATGTAAATCAACAAAAACATCCATGCATCCTTGAACACCTTCAAACATGACATCCATATTATGTGCATCAAAACTAATATTTTTATTATCAAACAAATGAAATATAACCTTTGGTAGTTTTTCCTAAGGAATGTCATCTTGATTCTAAACACTAACACCTCCTATACAAACAACTCTATGCATATCATCCATGTCATTTTGATGATCCTGAAATAGAATAGGTAAAGCCTATATATTCAGTTCTTGATGTAACTCAGGTTATCCTAAAAGTGAACTTTCATGCACTCTAACCGGGAAAACCTCATTATGATCTTCAATGGAAAAAAGATCTTGTCAAGGTAGACATATTTCATCACATGTTACCTCGCTGTTGAGAATTTCCATGCATGTATTTTCAAAAACCTGATCTTGAGGAGTTTCTTCTTGACATAAAATATGAGAAAAGGAATGGGCTAAAAAAAAATCTAAATTATTTGGCTCATACCTTTGACTGCATATAGATTGACAAGGCCACAAATCCTCATGGATTTCATGTACTATGACTTGACTGTCAAATTTTTGACCCATTTCATCTTCAACTAAAGAAGAGACATTTGCTTGTTGAAAAACTTCTTGATCATCATGACTAGCTTGAGAATAAAATTCATTAAGTGCCTCTAACATCTCCTCATCATCCATATAATCTACATCATCATCAATAATTTCATGATATTGAATGAAACCTTTCCAAAAATTACAACAGTCTTGAAACAATGGTGATGAAGGAAGAGACTTCCCATAATGTCTAAAAAATATTCTATTGTAAATATTTCATAGAACACAAGCTTCCTGATGGAAACCCTTCATACCATAGTCTAACTTTGTCTTCTAGGGTAGCCATAAACGTCTTCATGAGAGGTCCTTAGGAAACTCAACCCTCAGTGTACATACGTGTAAATGGAATCTAACAAAATACATACTAGCATCATATTTATTTTCATCTTTGAACATGGGAAGATTAGTTGACCAATCAACACAAAGCATAGGATTTGGAAAACCATAGATGTGAGACTGATCCATATGAGCATACCCCCCATTTCTTCTTACAATAGAACTCATTTTGGAACTTCTTCAAGCTTTTGATCTTCAAGCAACAGAGTCACCATGAATATTTTAACTTCTAGGTCTTTTGAGATTGGAGTCGCTACAGTAATGTCACAACCTTCAAAAAACTCAAGTTTCTTGTTACCCTCAGGAATCAGAATGAAGAGACTAGAAAAAAAAAATCTAGGAAAAGGAGCTTTCCGGCTCCTGACAGACGCACCAAAATGTTATCACTAGGCTAGACAAGTTGGGCTGTGTTAACCTCCAACCAAGTGTAACTATTTCAGACCAAATTTTGACTGGAAGTTAGCCCTTCCAATCTGAGAGGGCTCTCTCAATATACTTAAAAAATTGACTATGATAAGCTCAAAAATTTAGATGGCTAACTCTGTTTTTTCATGTTATTTTGTAGGTGATGGAAAATGTGATGAATACCACCATTGGAAATGGAGTCAAATTACATAAATGGAAACCAATAGGGTTTAATGGAATCTGAGGAATCTATGGCTTTAAAATTAATATAAAATGAACATTCACAGTCATACATAGTATATGAAGGAAATTGAAGCACTTAACAAGAATTCCAAGTAATCAAAATACTATGAATACTGATAATAAAATAGAAAAAATGTAGTAAGAGAACATGAAGCCATACATGAATCTCAGGTACAAAAACAGAGTTGCTGCAATATTTATATTAACTCGATCAAAGGGTTACATACGGTCAGTTTCTCACATTCTCGATCAACCCCCTTTAGAGTTAAGGAACTACAAATATATAGAGTAAGACCATCATCATGTCATTAATTACAAAAATCTGTCTCTTGGGCTAGATTCATTCAAGCAATTCCGAGACCCTATCCTATTTGACACCTATTGAGAAAACCTAGGGATTTCTATTTTACATAATTTGAATACAAGTAAGAATATTCCACCATAAATGAATGCAAACTAATTATCTTTGATGGATCTTATCAAGCCAAACTAATTTTCTAAATTTTCTGGAGTTGGTGTGTCTCATGCGACATGGATGTGCTGACCTAGTTGACTTTGCTGAGCTAAACCTCCACCAATTTGAATTTCAAACTTTTTGGCTAGGAAAATTTCTGTAACATTTTCCTCAAAGACAAGTTCGTATTATCCAAATTCTGATATTTGTCTAAAAACTGAGAGAGGTTTTTGTAGACAGTCCCATAATGAACAAAACCTCCTTTAGATTTTCAAAGTTCCTTTTCATTTGGTCAAATAGTGAGCCCGAAGTTGACTACTAAAACAATCATTTCCATAATTTTTGTAGTAAAGTTTGGTAGAAAATTTCAAAAACCACCCCTATGTTGTCATTTTGATGCCTTTGCTGATTTTGAGGTGTTTAGTAATGTTTTTTTTATTAAAATCATTCTATCAAAACTCTCTCAACTGAAAATTTTGCTGGATTTTCTTTCCATGGAAAGCTACAGCAGTTTCGTAGCAAACTTTGGTAGCAACTTTCAAGAAACACGTGTATTCTACCTCTTTTCTCTCTCTACTAGTTTTGAGGTCTTCTTTGATGTTTATATACTAAACATAGACCTTTAGAACTATCTTTGCTGAGATATGGGCCAACCTTAACCTCCATAGAACGCTATAGTAGTTTTGTAGCAACTTCTCAGCTTCATTATGGGTAGTTGCTACGAAAGTTCCTAAATTCTGAGTTTTTACATTTTTCATGATTCTTAATGCCTCCTTATGACTCCTAATATCATGTTGACTATATATATTGCTGATTTTACTGGCTTAGGTATAGTGAAGACAAAAATTGAGAATTTTACCATATCATGGAGTAGAATCTACCCGTGCTTGCAAATATTTGCCTTGAGTTTTCAACTTACTTCTGTCAGCTTGTAGCCACCTGTTCCTTATATACATATGCTTCAACATATTTTGCATTGGTAGAATTCTTTTTGTCTTTTCATATCCTTTTCTGCAATTCCCTCATCGAAATCTATCTGCTGTAACACCTGCCTATTCATTCCTTTGACTTCCAATTTGGCCTCTATCAACTCTTCTCATGAATTATTGGTTGTGTTATGGATGCAACACATAGAAGCTCCTTATTTTCACCTAAAAATAAAATTGAGAGCACCCAGACAAATTATGACAACGAAACCATTTCAAAGTGGAAGGAAAAAAATGGACATTGCTTTGTTGTGTGAACTTTTTGGGGATAAAAAATAAAAAAAGGTGAACTCTAACACGTAATGATACTCCATCGTGACTCAGATCCATGATTTTTTTTAACCGTTACTAATCAACATGGTTTCAAGCTTTGTAGCAAAACAAGTGATATATTTGCTACAAAAGTTTCAGGCACTTTCATAGCAAATACTTTGTTTTTATAACTAAATTTGCTACGAATTTGGAAAAAAGTTCCTTATTGGCTAAATGAAAATTATGAACAAGAGAGACTGATAGAAATGATGATTTGGAACCTGACTCATACTATGGATCTCACTTAGGCTCACGTTGACTCTACATACTGACTAGGTGACCAAATAGACTTTTTGTGAATGAATTTTATTTTAAGAAAACTAAAAACCCTAAGTAATTTAACCAATTGACTCAAAAACCAACTGCAAGGGTTATCATGGATAACAGAAAACATGAAAATTCACCTCTTTTTTATGAGCAAACATAGGAGAACAAACTTCATTTACAACTGTTAGATGTTCTTTCTTTATACCTTGATTCTCAACATCATTCTCAAAAAACATGGTAGTACACTATTCAT
This sequence comes from Pinus tabuliformis, assembly GCA_031772625.1. Classification (NCBI taxonomy): domain Eukaryota; kingdom Viridiplantae; phylum Streptophyta; class Pinopsida; order Pinales; family Pinaceae; genus Pinus; species Pinus tabuliformis. The sequence goes on from CM062816.1 coordinate 725,895,560, forward strand.
CATTCTCATCAGAAAAAGATCCTATACCATAGAGAATGGGTTCAAATATGATAACCACATCATGTGCATTAAAAAAACTCTCTTGATCATCTAACAATTATGATCTTGCCTCATTAGCCTTTAGTAATTTTGTTTGAAAACTATCAATTTGAATTTCAAATGAATGAAGAGAAATAAGTTATTGTAAATGATTCTCTTGTGAATGTGAGAAAACACCAATATGAGCACTTTCATAATTTTTATTTTCAGTAATTTCATCATGAGACAAAAACTCAAAAAATGATTGATTTGAAGAGGCAATTGTTTGACTATCCTCATACTCTTGGTCACATAAAATTTGACAAACCTGCTGCATATCTTCATCAATTTTAGGGGATGAAACATGACTATCTACACAAAGAAGTTTATCTATTTCATTTTCAGTCAAGGAAGAAGCTCTAATCTGCTGAAAATTTTCTTGATTATCACAACAACTAGTTTCTATTGTTTCTTGTTGAGAAGAATATTCATAAATGGCTTCTATAATTTCATCATCCATAAGCTCCTCATCATCATAAATATCTTGCAAGTAGTAAATAAAATCCTCACAACACTCACAATAATTTTGGAACAGTGATAAAGAATGATGAAATATTGCATAATACTCAAAGAATATTGTGTGGAAAAATTTAAGAGAGTATAACCTACCTAGTTTTAACCCTTCATACCATGATCTTGGTTTTTCTTCTAATGTAGCCATAAACATATTCATTAAACAATCCTCATGAAACTTAATCCCAATATTATATATATATATATATGTCTATGAAACTTAATTAGTTACAAAATTGCATCATCTCCTTCTTGATCATTGAATCTCTTGATCATTGAATTTTGGGAGATATGTTTGTTAGTATATGCGGCATAAATGATTTGGAAAATGTGGAATATATGAGAATGTCATAGGAGCATACCTTATAGATCTGTAAGCCTCCATGGAAGCCATTTTCATATTGTGGAGTCACCAGTGAAACTTTAAATTCTAGATCTCACTAACAATGGAGCCGTCAAGACAAATGAAACAGCCAATCTGTTATCTAGCCTTTTATTTACCTTCATAAAGTAGATATGATATTCAAAGTAGTTTTTGGGAAGATAAACCTTTCAATCCTCAATATGGTCGTTAAGATGTTAGCTCTCAAAAATTTTCTCTTACCAGTAGGAGAGAAATTTCCAAGATAACCTTTGCACTCCAACTTGTAGATTGAAGGCTAGCCCCTTCAATCCAAAGAGGGTTCTCTCTGACCTTTACACTATGGCTAGATATTTAGATTGTTTTTGTTAATGTAGTGTTTGCTTGATCCTAAAATCAATAGCTCATTGGGTGATGGAGTCAAATAAATAGGGTTTATATGGGTTTACCAAGATAACGCGTTGTCTAATCAGGATTGATAAAGTCAAGGTAGATAGAAGATCCTAGACCTTTGCCATTTTTTTAGATGGATGAAGAGAAAGAAGAAAAATACACCACTGTAGGGCATGCACAATGAATCCTTAGGTGGCTTTAGAAGATCAAAATGGGAACCTTTGTAAATATTAAATCAGAGCATCAAAAGAAGATATGAATTATGAATTAATTTATCTTTTCCAAACATTCAGAAGGAATGAATTCATGAGATTATTAATGGAGAAATTGAACAAACAGAAAGATATATACTAAAACTAACTATCTCATGGACCTTTATATCACTGGTTAGAATATGTTGATCTTGGTATATGAAATAATTAAAGTATTTAGCACACAGAGTCTGTGACCATGCTTTTCAGAAAATCCAACCCTTTCTCCATATTTTTCATTTAATATATATAGAAATTACAATAGAGTTTCATCTCCTTGAAGTACGATGTCATTAATTACAAAATATTTACTGAATATTTGAAAGCATAATTGAAAAAAAATTACAAAAATCCCTATCATTTGAGCTATTTAGATCACTAATCTGGTACATAATCCCTAGTCAAAACATAGTACAAGTCTGTTAAACACTCTTGCTGCTAATATCCCGGAAGAATAATGAGATATAGGATACGAGATATATGGAAAAATATTTTTCTTTACAGGCTTAATCTCTATAGCTAAACTTGTATTACCCCCTTGTAGCCAACTGATGCATGAACCTGGAAATGATGCCAAAATTGTGTAACTATTTTCCCTCTTTACTACTTTCTTTCCTCATGTTGACTCGTACTCCTCAGGAAACAAAATTATCTAATATATTTTAGCACAATACGCTCAAAATTATTATTTCTTGATCATTTAACCATGGTAAATCAAAATGTTAAATATGTATTAGGTTTTTTGTAACAAAATTAGGGTTTATTGTAACGAAATTAGGGTTTACACTATACCCTATCTCCTAGAGTCAACTGATCACCTCCCTATGTCCTTTGCAACTTGAGCAAGGATGTCCAACTTGTTTTGACTCCTTTTCATCATTCTAGTGAATTTTTATGGAATTTTGTTAGCTTCTAGGGTTTTTTCCTTCTTCTTTCAAACATGCTCTAGTTTCCTTCTTCATCAAGGATGATGACTGCTTCTTTGTACTTGGGATTCACTTTGGATTTGAAGTTCAACCTTATATTGTTAGTGGGCTGAGTGTGAGGCCTTTTACCCAAAACCCTAATTGTATCGGCTTCCAAATCTTCTATTTTAATTTTTTGTTTTCCATTTTTTCTCTTTGATATTTCTTGTTTTATTTCCTCTTCGTCCCCTAAATTTCTTTGTTGGTTTCTAGTCCTTCCTTTATAAACCTCAACATCAACTTTTGGAATTTCCACATAGAGCTTCTATTGTCTTTCAACCTGGGGTTGGCTAGATTCGCCTTTGGTTTCATGAGCTACATCTTGAGAAGGAACTCTATTTTGGATTCTCTTTACATGTCCAAACCAACCCATTTTTCAAAGCTATAGCACATGAAAACACCTTTAATGACCTTGAAATACCCTAACATAAGACTGCAAGACAATCTGGAACCTTTTTGCACTTGAAAAATGCAAATCTCATTTTGCTAGAAAACCTGTTTTTAAGCAAAATAGGGCAAACTAGGGTTTGATTTAAAACAACTCAAATGGGCTAAAACATGCTGGAAGATCTCACATCATGCAAAAGGAGGACCATTATTTTACAAACCATCACTTCAATTCTAACAAACGATGACTTAACAGGTCAGAAATAAAGTTTTAAATTTTTTCGAAAAGCATTACAAAAAAAATTCTTAGCATCGTACTACAAAAACATTTCATAGTGCCACACTACGAAATTTTTTTGTAGTTTCGCACTATGAAAATGTTTTATAGTGCCACGCTACAAAAAATTTCATAGCGCCACCCGATTTTTATCTATAGGTCAAATCACTAAGTGAAATTTTACATAGACTTAGGGTTAGGTAAAAGAGTTTTAATGACACATTTCCCTAGGCTTAGAAAACCTTATAATGAATACAACACCCCCCTTTACATGATTTATGACTTGCAAAAAGATAGACTGGCATCATTGAATTGAAATGAAGATGTAAACTTGATGCTGACAAAGTGACCATTCCTTGTTGGAATCTTAAAAATAGTGATGAGCACGTAAATCGTTATGCCTTCATGAAAGATCAGGTGGTTAGAATTTGGAAAGCTTGAAAATAATATATGATGTTGTAGAATATTTAATCGGACTGCACTTAGTTGATAGTGGTGCTATCACTACTCTTGAATTCTTGAAGTTGTTGAATATGGAGGTAAACTTTGAACCTAATTTAGCTAAGTATTTCAATGTGCTTTTGTTCATCTTTATGTTTTAAGGAGACACATTTATATGGCCCAAAAACATTGCTGGGATATAAGCTCAAGAATAATGCATTTTTAGTGGCACATATCACAAATGTAACACAAAATACCCTGAAGGAGGTTGTTGTTATCAATGCTTAGAATATCTCAGGAACTCTTGTTTGGATTTACTTATCCCAAAAATTATTTGTTCAATATACTGATGACTCTTGTCTTGACAAGTAACATATTTGCATTCTAAAGCTATAAAGAATGAAAATTTGTCACACGGTAATATGGGACATAACATTCAACAATATCTTGGTCAAGATTATGATTTTGGTACTCTTCTGGATAAAAAGAAAACTTTGTGGAAGTTGTTGGAAAAACTGAGAATAGTGAAATCGAATGGAAGAGGATGCACCATAATGACGACATAAAAAAAATAGTAGTCCCCATGAAAATTTTTGAGGACTATGCCTTAGTGCTGACTGGTGCCTTTCCTTCTACCACAATGCAATTCACTTTGTGGCAGTAGATCATGCCATAGTTTCTTCGTGCTAATTTTTATCATTCTTTGTGCTACAATGCAACCCTAACAAACTTTATAGCACCGCATTACTAATAATCCTTATGATGCCACTCACCATGAGCCCAAATTGTGCAACACTAGACCAATCATCACACTAATGTGGTGGTTCAACTTCCAATTGACAATACTAATATGTTGGCATAGCATAATTAGAGAGTAAATAAAGGATTATATGAAATAATTAAGTGGATTAGATGCCAATATGGGTGAGTACTTCAAAGAGAGGCCTTATATATTTGGTCCAACAATTACCATCATATTGAAAGATCAAAACATGATAATGAGCCTATTATATCCAGTCCAATGGAGCCTAATAATCTTGCTAACAAAACAAGCTTGGACATTGGGATGGTACAATCATATACTAGAGATGACCATCTAGCTAACAAAGTGTCCACAACCATAGTTTTAGTAGGTGGTCAGTCTAAGGAACTCGTTGATAAAGTGAAATTCGATGGTGCAACTAGTGGGGTAGTATTCATGTGAGATAAAATAACAAAAGATGTTTTCTTTTAATATGTTTCATTTGGTTTTCCATCCGTGCAGTTAAAGTTGGTGCAACACATTATGCCAGGGACTAATTTATTCCTTTTGCACTGGAGTCAAGAGATTTATATGGAATTTTTTAGGCATTTTCAAATGGTGGCTTTAATGTGAAACCAAGGGATTTTGGCCTACCATTTTCTTCTTAGGATCCATTTTCGATCTATAGACCATGCAAACCTATTATGGATAAGGACTTAAAGAAACACCATAGAAGACAATTACTATCAACACAACAATTTTAGAAGTGAAGTTAGTTTGCAACAGGTTCTAAATCCTTTACAATTTTATTTCCCATAAGGGTTTCTAGAAGATAATGAACAAGTGCATGAAAATTTTATGATGAATTATAAACATGCTCATGGAAAGAAATACCCTTTTTCTCATGGATTCTTCAAGATATTATTATGGACCTTTTAGGGATGTTTTAGTAGTTAGTTGAAAAGATCCCATGGGGATCGAACTCATATGTGAGGGCTTCATCCTACACCAATAGAAGGATCAAGTTAGTATTATTCACCTTTTATGGATGGTCTAGTGCTCAATAGGTCACCCTAGATCAATGTTATGGAGGCTCCAAGAATTCTTTAATAGAGGAGACAATTCTAGTTCAACCATCTCTCGATTACTTTAAAGAGGCTAAGTATTTTTAAGAGAAACTTCAAGAGAGAGTCATCAACTTATGGTTGATATGAGTTCACGTGCTCTTGGAAAAAATCCTATTGAAGGTGGGCATGATATTTACGCAAATAAGAGACATTTCTTCTCAAGTTCAAGAGTTCCTAGACATTCTTACAACTTGGATGCAAATGATAATTATCGTAAGAGCTCTTTGTATGGTTATAGATTATATAATTATGTCACCCAATACCATATGTTAGGTGAGAAAACTAATGGAAAAGGTAATTTCTTATTAAGGATAATCTTTAGGATTATATGCACCGATTATATGCACTTAACACCAATACACAACTATGGAATGGTGGTATATCTAGCCAAAGGTTTATTGATACATTTGTAGAGAGAGGTGGATGGGTTGATGTATCTAGTTTTTACTATCATAAGAGAGTGTTTGAATATCTTGTGGGAAATTCCTCAAATATGGTCAAAAGACACTTTACTACAATGATTCACTCAGAGAGAGAATTCCAGATGAATGACCATCATTTGTAAACATGGCCTCACTTATTGGGGAATGTATGGGAAGTGCTCCACAGGTAGGAAGTAACATGGATAAATCATAAATAAAATCCATGAAAAGCTTATCAAGATATTTCTCAGGGGCCTCATCCCTAGTAATAAATAATAAGTTTTGTTTCCAAGCCTAGTAAATCTATTTTTTCTCGTTGGTCTACTTTTATTAATTGGGACAATAACCTTTTCTATGCACTATTTAATCATACAAATGATATTGAAATGAAAGGAAAAATCATGTGAGAGTCAAGAGGAATGTGAAAAGAAACTAGGAGTCAAATAGGTCATGAGGTAGGTGAATAGTCATGGGAAAAGTGAAGAATCACCAACCCATTTGTATAAATATACCCTCATGCCTCTAGAGAATGAGATTTTAGCACTAAGTGGAAATCAACAAGTTTGTTGGGATCATTCTTTGTCTTGATATTTGAGGATTTCATCATAGTCAGGATAGGGAATTATTTTGGGGATGGTATGAGTATCTGTCTTTCTGATATTGGATTTTGATGGACCTACGATACATGTACTTGAGATTGAAATATTATCAATCAGAGAAGCTCTTCACTCTTAGCAAGATTCTTGTGCACACTCATGATGGTTTGAATGACTATTTGATACTTCTATTACATGTGAATTTTTTCTTTCACATGAGTTGTATGTTAATGAATTAATTCATGGTTTATAACACATATGCTTTCTTATGGATATTTTATTTTTCATTCCACACATTGCACTATCTATTGGTTGTGAACTACTTTGCAACTAGTTTCTAGTGCTCTTTTTCTCTTGTATTTCTTAGGTTGTCTTAGCTAACTAACTCCTATTGAGATCTACTTGATCATATTGTTGTGCTATTATACTCTTATGTCTTCTTTTCAATTTTATCATCTATGAGTTGATTCATATTCACCCTCCAGGTACTTCACACATATCCTCACATTAACATATCTTCACCCAAAACCCAAGATGAAATCATGGTGGTATCCATGGCCAAAAATTGTATGAGAATCCTACCCAAAACAATGTGAGGTCTAATTTGGACTTCATACCAAGAGATCCCCTTAACTGTTGTTAGTGCATTTCACCTCATTAACACATATATACAAAACACACATAAATTTGTAGCAAAATATGTGAAATATAATGGTGTTGTACCAAGATGTGATTCTATATGTCTACGCAATATATGGTGATGTGAGGGAAATGGTTGAATAAGTAGATAAACAGAAACTAAATGCAACAAAAATATTGCACCCAAGAATATCTCTCCACTAAAAAATTATGAGGTTCAAAAAAAATAATACCTAATTAAAACAAATTATTGGTAATTTCCAAACATGAATAAGACAAAACAACTTTAGGATAAAAAAAAATTGCTTAGGCTAGGAAAATTAATTCAATTTCCAGAAAATAGGAGCCAAATTTTGGGACTAAAGAGTCAATCCTCACTAATTTTGTTGTTTTGGAACAACAATGAGGTCAAAATTGTAAGAAAATTCCATAAAATGGTGAGATATTCTTAGATCTAGTGAAACCTAGGTGGTTTCAAGATATGAACGGATATCTATAAGAGAGCGATGTCAAGAAACATAGATCTACTAAAGTCTAATTCAAAAAATTCAATAATGAACTTATTCAATGAGATGACACTGAATAAGTTATTTTGGTACCATGTTAGGTTTGATAAATATGCATCGAAATATGACAAGAAACTACATGGTCTAATCTCATATGAAATTAACAAAGAAATAGTTAAGGGAAAATGAAAGACGAAAGAAGGAAGAAATAGGGAATTATGTGGTGAAACCCCTGTTTGAGTAAACATCGACAAAATTTTCTCTCTTATTCTTTATGTAAACTACACAATCTTACAAGACTACCCCTCGACATATGTATTATAGAATGCTAGATATGTACACATCGAACTCCATTAGTGCACATTTTCTAACCTCTCCAATAGAGTTGCCTTCACCTCAATTATATACGAGAGAGTGAGAGGAGAAAAAATCTCAGGATGCATGTTAGATAAATCATTTTTACAACATAATGAGTTATTATAAATAGCTTTATATATGTTTAAAAAATGACATAGGCATGTACATGAGACTAATAGGCAGTCATTAGCACGTTCTGACATGTTTGGCCACTAGTGTTAAGGCTGTGTTTTCTAATTGAATACTTAAAAGTCGTTTTGACAATACATTCAATGAAATGAAATGTCGATTTAAGCAAATGATGTTTTCTTGTGATGTTGCTAGAAATTGATTACGAAAATACTCATTGGATTGCATTACAATCTTAAGAATGAGCTTTCTTACCAATTTTTTTTATAAAAAGTATCCACAAGGATTCTACATATATGATTAATTTTTCCTAAATCATAATTATTTTATTTCTTAAATTTCTCTTAACATCAATGAAACTTCTATTTTTTAACACAGAAGAAATAACTAATGTTTTGTTGCATCATATTTTGGTTGATAATATTCTTTAATAAATTTTTTTGATTCATAATGAACAACTCAGTTAGATAAATTATCTTCAAGTGATGTTAGGCCACTTTATTTGTCGCACACTACTCAATAGATAGTTAGGGATAATGGAACCATATTCTAGCAAGCTTGACCTCTTTGTTTTGGAGTAACAAATCTAGGAGCTCTTATCCTTTCAATAACTTCTTGGTCAATTTTGGGAGGAGAGAATAAATTATTATGGGTAGATTCCATAATGTCTAAAATTAAAAAAAAGAGGTTGCATCATGAAAAAATATCCATTAAAAGACTATGCACCAATTTCCTCTCTAATTTCAGTCATAGTATAATTAGCTTCAAGAAAATCCACCATTATCTATTCATCCACAACAACTTGTATTAATGAAATAGTCATTAATTTATAGGTTCACCATATGCCAAAAATTGATTGGATTCTACTAAAATCATATTCTTTTTCTAGTGCGATGATGATGGACAAACAATAGTGGCATCTACTGTGTTGGAATTTGGATTGGCCTCTATTGAAAGCCTACATTTTTCCATACTTAACATTGCTTTTTCTCCACCTTTAATGACATTTTCAATGAGATACTCATTATTAAAAGGATTTCCTGATTAGGTCATTTTTTCCTCATGCTTATGAGGATTATCACCAATAATTCCTTCCAAGTACATAAAAGTAAAATAAAAATATATGATGCTGCAATTTTACATAAGATATGATAAGTAATTTTTCGATATGAGAATTCTTTTGGAGAGAATGAGGTAGGAAATTGGGTGTTTCTTGTTTTTTTATCTCATATAAGCCGACACATATTCTATAATTTATGTGAATTATAAAACACACGTGTTTTAGAGTGTGGGCATGGTCTTAACATAAGAACCACAATTATTTTGGTACATACATTTAATAAAGGTGTTTAAGGATAATGAAGGTTAATTAGGCATGGAAAGGATTTAGGGAAACTGGGGCATGGGGTCCTAGGAATGAAGGCAATTTAAGGCCTAAGGAAGTGACTAGGCACTAGGAAGAAGGTGTAAAAGGTGTCGAGCCCCAAGGAACATGGGTATGTTAATAGGGAGCATCATGAGTTAGGTAGAAGTGGTGGCCTAAGGGAATATGGGGATATGGTGTAAGAAAATGTGAGAATAAAGGGTAGAGGTTGATAGGGTTTGCATGAGCTAAAGGTGAATGGGGATGTGGTGGGGCATGAGGTAGTGAGGTAAGGGGGTAAAAGGGGAGGAGAAGAGAGGAAATTTAGATTGGATACATAAGAAAGGTGGAGTAGTGGGCATGAATAAAATGAGGTACAAACCAAGGGGGAGGGTGAGGAAAGATGGATGAGATGAGGTGAGGAGATCCTAATAAGAAATGAATATAGGGAGACTATGGTAGTAGGCATGAGAATATGGGATAAGAGGGGAAAAGGGAGGGGGTGAGAAGAGGTGACGGGAAGATGGGTAGGGGAGAGGGAGTGTGGGAGTGAAGTAAAGAAGGGAGGATCCAAGGGGGATAGTGGAAATACAAAGGGGGGGGGGGATAAATTGAGGTGAAGGAGCACTAGAATGGAAGGGGTAATATGGTGGGATAGATAGGTAAGAGGAGGAAAAGGGTTGATTAGTAGGGTAGGAGGAGTGAAATAAATAAAGGAAAGGCAAGAGAAGCCATTGAAAGAGTGAATGAAGAGGTGAGAAGATAAAGAAGGTGATTGGGCATGGGAGGAAGAATGGTGAGGGGTGAGAAGAGGGAGAGATAGTGAGACAAGGAGAGGTGAGTATGATGGTATGGGGAAAGAGATATAATGGGGGATAAGAGGTGAGGATATGAAGAAAATGTGGGTAGGGGAGGGGGAGTGGTGGGCATGAATAAAAGGGAGGAAAATCCATTGAAGGGGTTGGGAGAGGTGGTGAGAAGAGGTAAGGTGAAAGGGTATAAGAGGTAAAGAGGAAAGGGGGTGAAGAGTGGGATATTGGCAAGACCAGGAGAGGTGGGCATGAGGGGCTCAGGTGAGAGAAGTAAAGTTGAAGGAGGTGAAAATATGTGAATGATGGATGGGTAGGTGAGGGGGAGTATTGCAAATCATGGATATGGGGAAGAAACTATAAATCCCTTTTTGTTGCACCCAATGTGAATCTCACTATGTGAATTTTTTATGTAATTTATGTAAAAATGGATTTGATGACTGAGTTGCAAGAGAGGACATAGATTCAAATTTCTAAGGAGGAAAGTTTGATTTTGATGTGTTAAATATAGACCACATCCACCTCATGTACTTCCATTACCTATCCCCTTGATGCTTTGAATGACTTGCATAAATAGGCAATAAATATTTGGTATGGGTAACCTAAGTGGAGGATGATGCACATGCTATCCTTTCCTAATGGGACATGATGGAGTGAGGATGACCATCCAAGCAAAGATAAATTCAACACAAAAGGGAGAAAATAAAGGAAAACACACATAACACAAAAGAAAGAGAATGCAAGAGGATGTAGAGAGATGAGTTCAAGAGAAGAATAGGGAGAATGAGACACTTTTGGAAAGGAAGTGTAAAAGAGGAAGACACCCTAGCAGCTACGGGAGAAGATCATGTCTAAGCTAGCACTTTTTGGTTGGGGATAAAATTCCTTATGATTGTGTGGAGTCATAGATCGTGTGACTATGTTTGATTAGCCAATGGGAGGTTCAATGGAGAGTTGGATCACTTTGTTCTTGTTGTGTAAGATGATAAAACACTAAGTGCTTGCTAGATAAGTTGATAAACCACTTAGCGTATTTTGAATGGGTTGATAAGATACTAGGGTGTTTGTTAAAAGGTTGATAAAACACTAGGAAGGTGAGCTAAGCCACTTTATTTCTTACTGAAAATAGATGTAAAAATACTAAGTGCTTGTTGAGAAATTTGTTAAACTACTTAGTGCTTGTTAAGTTATATGATAAACCACCTAAAAGCAAGCTATATAATCTTGTGGTGCTTTCTTTGAAAATATGGATGATAAGCCACCTATATAGTATATCCAATATCTTAGAACTTAGAAATATTCTAGATGGACCTTGGGTGAATCCATGTGATTAATCTTGTAGAGTAATAGAGTCACTATTGTGTTTACTACCAGAGAGTAGTTGATAAATCACCAGGACAATGGATTCTTTCTATTGATTGTTTAACTGAGATTTGGTGTTAATTTGTCTTGAGAATATATCTCCTTAGAGTCTAATTTTTTCTTAGGGGTGGTAAACTGTAAGAAATATTGTACTGTAGCTAGCTAATATTTGGGTGGAGAGTTTAAGTACCTCCTCCAGTTATTGGCCATTTCAAGTTGTTAAAATAAGTATAAATACTTATATATCACTGAACTACAGATTATAAAATTGTCCTACATGTGATTGGTAAATTTATGGTTCAACACTACCCATGGAAGGTTGTTGAGATTACTACATGTTCATGGTGAATGATTTACCTTATATTTCATTATGGTTATGATTAAATTCAAGAACTATGTGACTATTATTATCTTCATGAATTGTAGAGTTATTTATATGAATATGATTGGTTTCCAAAGGACCCTCAGTTAACCTATTATTACAAGTGCTTTCATTTATATAATATAGTTTTGAATCTGATGGCTCATTGCCTTGTTTAAGACCATGGGCTACCTCACATGATAAGAAAGTAAATCATGTGTTGTATGATAAATAGAGATTCAGTTAGAGCTGATAGTCACTTATTTTAAGAGAAATGTGAGGGTTTTATGGTTATGAACTCATGCATATTTATGTGATGCCATGCACTTCACAAAATAAGGATGGATTTTTTGCTAGTTGGCATTGTTAGGATGAAAGGTAGTATCAAGTGTTTTGGCATTGATTTCAACTAGGCTAGTATCGATGAAAATCATGTTAGGATGGAATATGCATAGTGTTATTGGAATTGATGTGGTGTGTTGCATGTTTAGTTGGAGGTTGAGCCTTAGCCAAAGAAACAGGGGGAGTTATAGCTTTGAAGGAATTTAAACCTCAGAAGATCAGTTTAGATGCTCCTAGAAATAGCACAGTTAGATAGTTCTTAGAAAGATCTTTCCAATGGTAAGATGAAGTCTAAAAAAGGCTTCTTGTATAAAATGTTATTTCTAGCCAAAGTTAGCAGGCCAAAATTCAAACACAGTGACCTAGGCCATGGGTTTGAGCTAAACATTCAACGTACATACCACGCTTAAGTACAGGTGGTAGAGTGGGGTTGGTTCCTTTAAGCTCAGTAGGGAGAAGCGTGTGGTCCCACTCAGACATGTAAGGCTAACAAATAGACAATGGAAGTGTTCAAAGGAGGATAAAGTCTTTTTTTGGGGGATCCGAGGTCTGGCCTATGCTGGCAGTAAAGGTGGTAAAGGGGACCACTAGGATAATTTCATAATGAAATAAAGGGAACCCTACGTGACACCTGACCCTGGAAGGCTTTCCCTAGGAGCTCTCAATAGAGAAAAAGTCTAATCCTCTAAGGTGATAAAGCTATGGGAGGATGTGGCATGCTGTTTTCCAGCACATGCAATGGAAAGGTGTTGGAGGCATGTCACTAACCTATAAATTTATAAATGAAATTAACACATAAATAAAGGATTGAACCCCCTCTTTTCTCTGTACTAGTGACAACAATGAAGGGATCCCATAGGACACATAATCTCAGGAGATCGACCCCAAAAGCATAAAAGGATGGCACAAAGTAAATTTTTGGGTTGAAAAAGGCTCCAAGAGGGCATGGTGGAGCTGGAAGGAAGAAAAAGTGAGTGTTGGTTGGTGGAAGGAGGTCCCCATAGACATGCAATCCTGGGATGAAGACCCCAAAGGCTACAAAAGTTCACACAAGGATGTAGTACCAAGATGATAAGACATCAGGGTGAGATGTGCACAATGGTGATTGTAGAAAGGCATGTGCGACGGGCCTAACTTGACCCGTAATCCTAGTAGGACAACCCTGTAAGGGCCAAAGATAATAGAAATATGACTGATTTGGGATGGCAACGCTCTAAGACATGATAACACTGCTCTAGTTGTGAAGTGGGAAGGCATGTAACCCTGAAATGTACTTCTACTAGAACAAGTGTATAGTGTGGTCTTATTAGGATACATCAACCTAAAATATGATCCTTGGGAGTTTTGGCTACAAAGATTATGCAAAATCTCACAAAGACTAAGCACTCGGAAATGGTTGCGCATAGAATGTAGGGCCCAATAGTAGAAAGTGACAAAGTCATGAAATCTTGATGGTTTATCGTTGGCATGAGTTTGAAAAAGGAATCCTACTAGGCCACATCACAACAGAAGGTCTATCCTCAGGAGTCATTTGTCGCAGCACATGAGTAAAGGCCCGAGGTGATAGAGTAATGGGACACTAAGGCATACATGTATTGACTATTTTCATATTATTGGAGAGTGTCCCCATAGTACATTTCACCTTAGAGGCTTGTCCCTAGGCGAGTCTCAAAGGAGGTGTATTATAAAAAAGGTTGGGGGCTAATGTAAAGCACCTAGACTTGGTTTTGTGTGCATTCTATGACCACAAGAATGGAAAGATAGTGCACGGTGATTAATCCCTCGAGAGTATACCACACAAGGCTCTTGTAAACTTTTAAGCACTACTAAGAGTGGGGGGGGGTGAATCAGTAGTGTGTTTTATTATCAATTTTCACCAAATTAAAGTTCTCTACTGAATCACATATATTCAAAAAAACACATTATATCATCACATCAATATAAATAATGTAAGTAGCTAAATCAAAAAACCATGAGAGAAATTATGCACAACAAAACCATCAAACACAACCATATAAACCATCACACAAGAGAAATAAGATATATGGTGGAAAATCCTTTACCAGGAAAAAAACCACACTTGATTCTACTACACTAGTCTAAATCTCTATTAAGTAAGATATGTCTTTTACATAGATTTGGTGACTCCCATCAACTAAGATACTCGACCTCAAATACAATCAGTTGACCCCTAGTAGCCTGGAGACTCGATTCTACTGATCAAATCAAAAGACTATGTTCTCACATGGATCTACAAACTATCATCCGTTGAAAGCCACCACGATCAATGATCCTCCCACAGCGACAATTGAACTATCCAACTACCTTTGGATGGAGAAATTGTTCATTTTAGTGAAGATTCAAAATCATTATTCCACTCTCATGAAATCACTACTCCTCTACTGTATGTGGACCTTGTTTCCAATATTTTCACACTAGATCCCATGAAATTTTTCTCAACTCGATTCAGATCTACAATATGATCTCTAGCAACAAGAAATCATCAAAAAATAAAAAACACAACAATTATGGTCTCTACTCAAGAAAATAATGGCCACAATCCATCCAACAAAAACTGAATAATATCAGTAGAAAAAAAAACAAATCTCACACATAGTCATAATATCAAATCCTCACTCCAAAATATAATTTTTTCATAATACAATTAGCAACATAAAACACAATGGTTATTTTCCACATGCACCAACAACTCCTACATAAACAAATGTGAGAGTCACAAACTTTGTGTTAGAAAATTATATATTACAGAGAAATGGAACACATAAAATATATTGCAGAAATATAAATGCAAAAAACACATAAAACAAGAGAGACACATATATACATCATTCAACCAATTTGGGTTACGTCCAGAGGAAACAACCAGTCCTTCCTTTTATATTATCCAACAAACTAAAGAGATACAACCTACAATAGATTTGTTGTAATTCCCTCTTCCCTCTCACACAATCTCCTCTCTCTTTCTCACTTAGAATACATATCTACATAGACGCAATACAATTCCCTCATATCTAGCGAGGGTTTGCCTTCTAGGGAAAGAAAAACTAAATTAAACATTACTTCTACCATCAGATCTCTGCCTAATGAACGACCTAGATTGACTATAAAATTACAACAATTTACAAGGCAATTTTACATCTATTTTTACCTTCTAGGGCACTACCCCAAATCCCCCATCGGGGGGGATCCTAAATATCATCGTTGACCCCCCTGGACCCCCCTGGTAGTGCAAATATTACAGGTGGAATTGTCTTCACATTACGAATTGTGGTCCAATGTGGTGATACCTTTGAATAAAGAAGATAATCAGGCTCCACCACTGCTTCATTTGCTAGACAATGACTCCACTTTGGACCTGGTTGTTTCTCATATTCTTCATCATACTTGAAGACCATTTGAAACTGAGAAAAATCTCAGTTTCTTCCTAGTTACAACTTTTGTTAACATATCTGCAGGATTCTGGCTAGTGTGTATATTTTCCAGCTTCAACGGTCCATCTTCCAACACTAATCGTACGAGATGGTACTTGAGCTGTATATATTTATTATTGGAATGAAATGAAGATTTCTTTGAAATACGTATGGAACTCTGGCTGTCACTGTATAACCTTCCCAACTCCTACTTCTTACCCAATTCATCCAGAAACCTTTGTAGCCAGATCATTTCTTTACTAGCCTTTGTAGCAGCAACATACTCTACTTCTGTTGTTGAGAGTGCAAGAACACTTTGTAGTTTTGAAACCCAACTAACAACTGTTCCACCTACATTAAACACATACCCTGTTGTGCTCCTCTTGTTATCTCTATCACCCACCATGTCCGGATCAACATATCCTTGTAGAGAAATGTTTGAACCACCAAAGCATAGTGCTTGATTTGTGGTACCTCTCAAATACCTGAGAATCCACTTCACCGCCATCCAATGTTATTTTCCTGGATTGTTCATGTACATGCTTACAACTCCCACTGCATGTGCAATATCAAGCCTTTTGTAGGCCATTGCATACATTAAGCTTCCAATTGCTGATGCATATGGAAATTTAGGCATATAAGCCATTTCTTCCTGAGTCTTGCGACACATCTCCTTACTTAGTTTGAAATGGCTAGCCAAAGGTATAATAACTGGTTTTGCATTTTGCATATTAAACATTTTCAACACCTTTTCTATGTACTCACTCTAAGACAATGTTAATTTTCAATTCTTCCTGTCTCTATTTATTCTCATACCAAGGATTTGTTTTGCAGCACCCAAATCCTTCATTGCAAATGAGTTCGCCAATTTTCTTTTGAGCAGATTCATGTCCTGTATGTTAGAATATGCAACAAGAATGTCATCTACATACAATAACAATATAATATAGCTTCCATAATTTTTCCTTTTGATATAAACACAATGATTAGAGTGACATCTAGTATAACCTTGTTCAGACATAAACCTGTCAAATTTTAGATACCACTACCTTGGATCCTGTTTTAAACCATACAAGCTCTTCTTCAACCTTGACACTAGTTTCTCCTTCCATTTTACCTCATATCCTTGTGGTTGTTGCATATATATCTCTTCCTCTAAATCCCATGGAGAAAGGTTGTCCTTACATCTAACTGCTCAAGATGAAAATCTCCAACTGCTACTAGAATTAAAATAGTTATGATTGAAGTCATTTTAACAACAGGATAAAATATCTTGTCAAAGTCTATACCCTTTTTCTATCCAAACCCCTTCACCACAAGTCTAGCTTTATACCTTTTTCTACCTCCATATTCTTCCTTCAACCTGTAAACCCATTTATTCTGCAATGATGTTTTACCTATAGGAAACCTGACTAAGTCCCAAGTCTAGTTATGTGCTAAGGAGTCCATCTCTTCTTTCAAGCCTTGCTCCTGCTTCTTCCTAGTTTCTACTTGCACTACTTCTTCATAACATTCTGGTTCACCGGAATCAGTCAACAATACATACTATAATGAAGGAGAGTATTGATTAGGGGGTCTACTTATCTTGGTAGATATTCTAACAGCACTTTCAGGCTTTTGAGGTGCTTGTTGCTGTTGTGGTTGCTTTTTTGTTATGGTTGTTGATCATTATGATTTTCAAGCACCTTCACTTTTTTTGTGATCTCATCAAGCATTGTGTATTCTTTGTTTTCTTTTTCCCATTTCTTTTCCTGCAGTTGATCCTTATATAAAACATTTTCATTAAATATGACATCTCTGCTCCTAATGATTTTGTGTTTTTTTATAATCATAAAAGCGATAACCAAAATAATTAACACCATATCTAATAAAGGTACATTTCTTTAATTTTGCCTCAAGATTTGTTCTATTTTCTTTATTAATGTGGACAAAGGCTTCACAACCAAAAGTCTTTAAAAATGAGTAGTTTACCTTTTTACCTATCCTTGCCTCCTCTGGAGTACCACCATCAAAATAACTTGAAGGCCCTCTGTTTATTAGATAAACAAGAGTATATACAATGTTTGTCCAAAATTTTAAAGGCAATCCTACATGCAATCTCATGCACCTTGCACACTCCATGATTTTCCTGTTCATTCTTTCTGACACACCATTTTCTTGTGGTGTTACTAGAGCTGTCTTCTCTCTACGAATTCCATTCTCTAAATAGTACCTATGAAACTCTTTGCTACAATATCCACCTCCATTGTATGATCTGAGACACTTAAACCTTTTTCCTATCTCATTTTCAACCAAAGCTTTCCATTTCTTGAAAGTATCAAATACATCAGATTTATTTTGAATACAATAAATCCACGTCTTTCTGGTTGGATCATCAATAAAAGTAACATAATAACGAGATCCACCGAGATATGATACATCAGCAGGTCCCCATACATCTGTATGCACAAACTCTAATTTTTCACTCTTCTTTTCTTTCCCAACTCTGAGGAATCTGACTCTCTTTCGTTTTCCATAAACACAATTCTCTGAGAATTTTGAATCAACGTGCTTCA
Source organism: Pinus tabuliformis (assembly GCA_031772625.1). Taxonomy (NCBI): domain Eukaryota; kingdom Viridiplantae; phylum Streptophyta; class Pinopsida; order Pinales; family Pinaceae; genus Pinus; species Pinus tabuliformis. The sequence goes on from CM062816.1 coordinate 725,913,967, forward strand.
AACATGGCAACAAAGTTCTTGAGTGAAGAATTTGCATCCCCTTATCACTCACGTGCCTAACCCTATGATGCCACAATGCCATATCTTCTCCTGTAGAGGTTAAAGCATTAACATAATTAGAAATACCATTGCATAAATACAATGTACGAACTTTTTCTCCTTTTTCTATTACCAGGGCTCCTTTAGTGACCTTCTAGGTTTTATCTGTAAAAGTAGTTACAAAACCTTCACCTCCCAACTGCGCTATTGAAACTAGATTTTTCTTTAGACCTGGAGCATGCCTTACCCCCTTCAATAGCTATTTATTTCCATTCTATTGTTTTGTGAAAACTGTAACCATTCCAATGATTTTACAAGGTTTATCATCACCCAATCGAACCTGTCCAAAATCTCCTTGTACATAATCATGAAAATGTTTCCTATTAGGTGTGGCATGGAATGAGGCCCCTGAATATACCACCCAGGCATACATAATATTTTCTAATGAAAGAATTAAAGCATCTTGCAACACATCACCTATCACATTCACTTCATGATTTTTTCCTGCTGCACGTTTTCTTCTTTTCCCTTCTGAGACATGCAGTCTTTCTTCAAGTGTCATTTCTTCCACATTTCTAGCACATTATCCCCGGTCTAGACTTGTATCTACCTTTCCTTGACTTACTGTGATATCCTGGGATCTTTCTTCTTTCTATTTTTCTTCCCCTAGTCTCTTCAGTCAAAGCATTACCTGATGTCTCACTGGAGCTTTTCCGTCACATTTCCTTGCTAATGATTGCACCGACAACATCATCAAATTTTAAATTACTAGATCCAGAGATAGGGTTACTAATGGTCATAACTAAACCATTCCAACTTTCTAGCAATGAGCACAGAAATACAAAGCCCTAACTTAATCATCAAAAGTTACCCCTACAAAACTTAGCTGACTGGTAACTGTATTAAATTCATTTAAATGATCAACAACACATCCAGCTTCTAACATCTTCATATGAAATAAATGCTTCATAAGAAATACATTATTTGAGGCCGAGGGTTTTTCATATAGTTTGGCCAATGCCAACATTAAACCCTCTGTTGTTGTTTCCTTTGAAATATTAAAGGCTATCAACACTGCTAGGCACAGCCATATTGTTCCAAGTGCCTTTCTATCAAGAATAATCCATTTTGTGTTTGTCATACTCGTTGGCTTCTTTTCCTTTCCGCTTAATGGTTGGTACAAATCTTTCTGGTACAAATAATATTCCATCTGCATCTTCCAAAGCTGGTAGTTTTGGCCATTAAATTTTTTGACCCTAAACCTACCATCTTCTGCCATTACTCCTACTCGAACTAGGAACCCTTCTCTCCTACGAGTTTATTAGCCAAATAGACCTTCAACTCTGATACTAGTTATTATAAAATTATATATTATAGAGCAATGGAAAATATAAAATATATTACAAAAATATAAACACAGAAAACACATAAAACAAGAGAGACATAGTTATACGTGGTTCACCCAATTTGTGCTACATCCATGGGAAATAGTTAGTCCTTCCTTTTATTATCCAACAAACTGAAGACATACAACCTACAATAGATCCGTTGTAATTCCATCTTCACTCTCACACAATATCCTCTCTCTTTCTCACTCAGAATATAGATCTACACAGATGCAATACAACTCCCTCATATATAGCAAGGGGTTGCCTTCTAAGGCAAAAAACTCTAAATTAAACAAAACTTCTACCGTCAGATCTCTACCTAATGAATAGCCCAGATTGACTATGAAATTACAACATTCTACAAGGCAATTTTAAATCTATTTTTATCTTTGGGGGCGTTGTCCCTGATCCCCTGCCAAGGGGGGCCTCCTAAAGATCATTGCCCCCCCCCTAGAACCCCCTTGCAGGGAAAATATTACGGGCGGTGTTGCCACCACATTACGAACTAGGGTCCAATGCAGTGATACCTCTGAATAAGGAAGACAATCAGGCTCCACACCCAACACTTTGCGCTATACCAAGCTCTCCATCTCTACCAACACACTCTACTACAACTCTCTATATTATTGAATTTAAGCTTCTGTGATCCATATCAGCCATGATCTGATTCTTCAACTTGTCCTGATGATGAACCACACTCGTTGGTTTGAAACGCACCGAAAAAAGTATTATAATGTGATTTCCACCGAAAAATCTTCTCAAAATCTCTCTATATCTCTGATCTGCAATCTGAGGTTCTTAAACAATATACTGTTGCAACAAATAGATATGTTCAATCTACTTCCATAGAACTCATACAATCCTACTCACAAATAGGTTGGAGGCATATTTAGTTTATGCGGTGTTCTCTTACTCACATATACACTCATTCAACCATCACTTAGCTCTAAAGTGAAGAATATAAAACATGTAGAGATAAATTCACTTTTGTATTAGGATCAAGGGTGCACAAAGTTGATGAAGTAAAGACACTATCATCACTACTTTTCTGCTTAAGGTGTTCACACCCACTAGAGGACTTACTTGACCAATTTTGACCTTATTCAATTAATATAGAAACATCCCGATATTTTCAAGTCAAATATCTTCTGAAATGTGTGAGGAAAGTGGAGAAATTTTCATGTTAAGCCACAAGTGCACCAAAAATACTAGAAATTCTTGGTTATAGTGACACACAAAGGATTATATCCATGTAGTTGGAGCCTTTCAACCACACAAACAAGCATGCATGGGTGCAGTTGGGGGAGAGAATAATGAAATAAATAAAATCCTCTAATCAAAACCTATTCCACTTATTGGATCATCTTCTCCAACATCTAAACTCACCTCCAAACCTTTTCCAAGTCCTTTAACACCTATGCAAATAAGACAAAAATGTATCCCAAGTGCCATAGTCAAGTTGACCTAAGGGCCAACAAACAAGGTTTGGAATGACTACTAACAAGTCCTCCACTCCACACGAACACCTGCACAAGCTGCAACACATGTGTACACCACTATAACATCTTAGTAACATCCTCATAATGCAAAACCATCACTGTAACAAGTCATCTCCATGAGTGTAAACATGACGACCTTGATGAAAACTTAGTATACCAACTCAACAAGTGTGGAAACTAAACAACATGAATGACACTTGAGACATCATCTTGAGCACCTGTAGATCTCCATCATTCACTTGTAGTAGCATATCCAATTCCTCCAATCAATGGATAACAAGGCATCCCAAAATTGAAATCAATGCATATTCCAACACAAGACAACTCCTCCATCACCACCATGCTACTAAAAAGCTACATCATCAAAGGTTGACATCAAATTTTGACATCAATGCTAACGTAACAAACTCAATTCCAACACAACTTGATGCAACCATACTATAGGAAAGGCATCAATACATCAACAAGTGTACATAGGGTTGAAATCAAGGCCAACATGAGCTAGCTACCATCATGAGACCAATGGAAACATGAGCTAGTTGGAACCATGCACACCATAATGGGAACAATATTTCCCTTTGGCATTTATGGAAACCACACACAAACTCCAGACCATCTCCTTTATCACTCCCCCTTTGACATCAATGGAAAAGTATCAACTCCATCTGATAAGGTAACAAAAACTGAAGCACAGACATTAGAGTAATTGATCTCTACATGGCTGAAAAATGATGCATATCAACCAATGACCATAATCTCCACATCTAGTAATCAATATATGGACCAAGTAACATTATAGCAATATGTCACACCAAATACATCTAGAAGCAACAATAATATGCACAAATGCAAGCAACTTCAATGAACAATTTGGCATAATATGTGCATATACATAAAACAACCAACCCATATCTCTATAACAACTAACTCATGGAAGAAACATCCACATGAGGAAACCACACATGATCTTCACCATAACTACATAGTATGAACATCAATAGCTATCTTCAAATTTCTCTGCTCATATAATGAGGTCAAGAACCCCAAAAATCAAGGCATAACATAAGGCACACCATGAACACCTCCAAGCAGATCATAATGATAACAATGGATGGATGTAGTAAATACGAAAAAAAAATGCTCCCCCTTAACATGTGCCATCTCCAAAATCAAGTTCATCCTACAAGGAACTGCTTCCACTACAAATAATGATTCCTTTCGACAAATAGAATCATCATATGGACCAAGACTCAACATGACCATGACTATATGACATATAACATTGTACATACATGGTTGTATCAGAGACATAAGATGTCATACATGACCAATATATGACTATAACATTGCCTCATGACTCATGACTAAATTACCCAAAGATACATACAATAAAAGTACATGGCTTCATGGGCAGTTGACATGGATATATCAATAAATACATGGATGCTATCATAATCTCCTATGGACCAATGACTCTAAAACATAATGTAACATGGCTGCTACAATTTCATTAGCCCATACATGTGGCTACAAAATAACTCCATGAAACTCCTCCATAAACATGCCTATGAACATAATGACTCAAACCACTAATGACTAGACCCTCTACCAACATAAAATGATGAATCAATGATAAATAAATTACTATAATAAACTAAATATAACATCCCATACATGGATGGTCCATGTCATATTAGGTCATCTCTACATATGGTCATTCATACCAATATCTCCTTCTATGCATGGTTGTACAAACTTTCCGACCAACTTGTTAGTGAAACCAAAAGCATATATATGGCACAAAATGCACCTTTTCTACCCATGAAAAGACATATGGAACTACTACAAATACATGATAAAATAAGTGATAGTAACAAACAAATCATGAAAATCCATACCATGCATAGCTCCCCTTGATATCAATATACCTCATATGAGTAGATGATCTTGTGGACCTAAATATACATGAGATTGAACTGGATCAAAAACTCATCATATGTTATTGCATTAACTCGTACACATCTAGCTACAATACTGCTACCATATGCTCCACATAAGGTTATGCACCTTCCATGAACTCTGCAACCCTCTATAAGTATGCATGATGTAACCATGGACTGCAAGAGGGGGTGTTCTTCACTACTTGAGACACCATGGTCCAAAACCATAGGCACAACTTCCAAGGACTAACCGCCACGGACCAAAGGTACGTTTTCACATGTACGCGCTTTTACTGAAGCCATCCCGCGTGTATACGCTGATTTTCCTTAATGAACCTGCGTATATCTCTTTCTTGTCCTGCTGTACTAAGATCTGTCCTCTGATTAAGTTGCCATCACTTGTACCTGCTTCTGAGTGAGTTGCCATCAAGGACGACACTTGTATCATAATGCCAACAATCTCCCCCTTTGGACTTGATGGCAACCACCACACCAAGTCACTCTTCCCCTTTGACATCAAGGGCAAAGGGCGGACCAAGATATTCTCTTCTTTGGTATACCTTCTGTTGTCCATACTCCCCCTGAGTACATGCTGAAGTCTCTGATTTGGCTCCCCTTTGTATATGCCAAGTTGTATCAATCCATCCATGCTCCCCCTGAGCAGATGCAGGTTCTAAGACCAACAATAACTATCATTTATCATATATGATCTGTACCATACACATAAGCCTGCAATACCATTCCTTTGATCAAACAACAAGATGTATCATTTAGTTTCATTAGCAACTTCTAACCATAATGCCAACAATGAATTATTTGAAGTATATGCTCCCCCTGAGCGTGAGCCAACCATGACTGAACCATTTCCTGAGTCTGTTCTGCTACCATTTATGCTCCCCCTGAGCCTGAGCCACCCATGACTGAACCATTTCCTGGGTCTGTTCTGCTGCCCTTTCTACATATACGCGACTTTGCAGCCTGTAACTCGCGTATATACGTGACTTGTCTTCATTATATCAGCGTATGCAAGATGGAATACTGAAATTCATCACTTTCAGATTCCCCTGTGTCTGTTATGTCAGCTGACTGAGTTATGCCACACCTTTCTGTCTCTGTCTTCTTCAATTCCTGGAACTGTGATGATGTATGGTCCTCTTGTTTTGAATTTTTAAATCTGCTCCTGCATTCCCTTGCTTTATGCCCATATTTTTTGCATGTATAACATCTTACATATTTCATGTTCCTTCTATCACAATCAATTGCTTTGTGTCCATATGCATTGCAGGCAAAGAAATATCCTCTGAAATACCTGGGATGCGATGATCTTTTGTAATGGTCTTGAACCATTCTACTTCTACATCTGGCTGCAACATGTCCAGGATTATGACATACATAACATTCAACATTATTCAGTGGAGGAAATAATCGTCTATCATGTCCATAGTTAGGAGTAAAGGATCTTCCTTGAGGAATTTCTTTCCTTGGTTGTTCCTTGTTGAGCATTTCAGATTTCTCATTAGAGTTTTTTGCCTCACCTTGTGAACTAGATTCACCTTCAACATATTCATGAAAACCAAGACCAGTTTTGATAGCAGGAGACCTTTGACTATTAAGAATATCATCCAAGACTTTAGTACTATCTTGAAATCATAAAATCTTATCCTTTTCTTCTAGTTTACCTTTCAAGATATTTACCTCAACTTGATGTTGTTCTTCCTTTTCCAGATACTGATTCCTTAGGTCTTCTTTAGCTTTTCTTCCTTCTTCCACTTGTCGCTTTAGTTTGATCACTTCATGTTCTTGTTCTTCAAGAGCTTCTCTGTTCTGTTCTCTTGATTTTTTAAGATCTTCTTTTAGAGAGAGGATCTTTGATTCAAGTCTCTGAATTGTTATGCTCTGCTCCTTTACTGTATCCTACAATTGCTCTCTTACCCTGGTTACTGTCTCCAATTGTTCATTTAATTTGGTAACTTCTTCAGTTTCTGCATTCTTCTTTTCATATGCCATGAGACTTATAATATCTTCACTAACATTGAATGAAGCATTCTTCTTTTCATGTGCCATGAGACTTCTAATATCTTCACTATCATTGAATGAATCATTACTTTTAACATGGGTATAATAGCTTCTACCATCTTCTTCAGACATCTTTCCTTTGTTATGAGGGCATCTAGCAGCGTAGTGACCAACTCTACCACATAGAAAACATTTGAAAGGTAGCTTACCTTTGAATCGTCCAGTTCCCCGTTCAAGATTCTTGACAAAATTTACCTCATCTTCTTCCTCTCACGCTTCGAATGCGGCTTCCGCTGGTACCTCTATTCACATTTCAAAAGCAGTTAAGATCCCGTGAAGCTGTGACATGGTGATTTTCTGCACGTTCTCTTTTTCTTCTATGGCAGACACTTTGGAATCAAATTTAGAAGACAGAGATCTCAAAACCTTTTCAACTAAGACAAATTCCTTAAATTCTTCACCCAGATCCCTCATACAATTTACAATCTCATCCATACGCAGGAAATAATTAGCTATGCTTTCATTACTATGCATCTTAAGATTTTCATACCAGATTCTGAGAGTTTGAAGCTTTGCTATTTTTACCTGATCATCTCCTTCGTAGCTTGTAACGATTTTGTCCCATATTTCCTTAGCTGATTTGAAATGCATGACCTTCATAAATTCTGGTTGTGTCAAACTACTCAATAAGACAGTAACAACTTTGGCATTGAGCTCATATTGCTTTTTCTCTGCTGGATCTGTAGGAGTTGCTGATGGGAATTTGTATCCTCCTTCTACGATTCCCCAAACTTCTGCTCCAATTGATTGTAGATATGTAGTGGTTCTTATCTTTCAGTGGGTAAAATTGTTCCCGTCAAAGACTGGTAACCTGATGTGTGCCTCTCTTTCTGGATTAGCCATTCTGATGGATCTTTTCCTTCAAGCGATCAAGCTTCCTCTGAAGGACCTGCTCTGATACCAATTGTTGGAAATAATACTGAGAGGGGGGGGGTGAATCAGTATTATCAGATCAGTAAAACCTTTCCAATTTCATACTCAGAAACATATACGCTACTTCAGTTAAGTGAATCCATGTGTACACGCTACTGTGTCTAAAGCAACTAGCATATATCCAGAGATCTTATGATTTAGTTAGCTTATCTTCAGTAAATGCATCAGAACATTATTAACCATATTAACAGTAAACAGGTGCAGTATAACAGAACAGATCATCACACAAAAGCCACACACATGAACACCATGATATAAGGTGGAAACCCAATGTGGGTGAAAACCACCTGCTGCAATTCGTCTCTTTCTTCTTTAATAAGAAACTTCTTTTACAATGTACTAGTGCAGTCCTTTACCAGTACGTAGGCTACAACCTGCAGAGGGCTACAACCCTCTCTCGTTTTTCAGCTACTTCTGGAAGGGAGCTACAACCCCCTCAGCTCTTGTACTAGCCGATCCATTTACTAGTACGTAGGTGCTGACCCTACAGAAGGCTACAACCTTCTTTCCTTTAGGGACCACGTTTCATCAATTTTCAGACTGGATCCATGAGTACAAAACAAACACTGCTACAATACAATCATCAACTTATACTTGCATCATAATTCTCTAAATCACCCAATATTGAATCACTGAAACCCTGTCATCAAGAACACAGAACACAAACCAGAGCCCAGAACTCTGCAACAACCACCAGAATCAACAACAACCTAAAATATCAAATCTTATTATGCATACGCTACTTCGCTATACCAGAACCGTGTGTATACGCGCTTTCACCAAAGGCAACCCGCGTGCAGATCCAGAAATAAATACTTATACCTTCGCTGTCAGATCCGACCCTTGCCGAGCGTCCCGAACAGATAACCTGCAGTACTAGATATTCTTACTTTGTCAGACACACCTTCATTTTTCAACTTTGCCTAATGATATTCTCCTTATATAGCCTTAGGCCCTTCACAATACCACAGTCCAAAACCATAGTAACACAATACCATCAACTTCAAAACTAGGGATCGACACGTCTGTCGAGACACCATGGTCCAAAACCATAGGCACAACTTCCAAGGACTAACCGCCACGGACCAAAGGTACGTTTTCACATGTACGCGCTTTTACTGAAGCCATCCCGCGTGTATACGCTGATTTTCCTTAATGAACTTGCATATATCTCTTTCTTGTCCTGCTCTACTAAGATCTGTCCTCTGATTAAGTTGCCATCACTTGTACCTTCTTCTGAGTGAGTTGCCATCAAGGACAACACTTGTATCATAATGCCAACACTATAAGTATGCATGATGTAACCATGCACTGCAAGAGGGGGTGTTCTTCACTACTTGAAGAATTGGTTCTCCTTTCTCCACATGACCTTTGGCTGCTTCTTTTCTTCCATTACTAATTTTTTGCTACGTCAACTTTGTTTTTTCTATCCATGTTGGTTTTCCTTTGAGTAACTCAACAACATACAATCTCTTGCCATATGGCCAAAATTATGGCATCTATAGCACTCCACATGGCCAAGATATGAATCAAAATGATCAAATATCCTACTGCTCATGCCATATCTATATGTTTCATGCAATTTGCTTCTCCTTTGTTGGTTATACCTACAATCTATTGCCTTGTGGCCAAACAGGCTACATGAGTAACAATAACCATAAAAAACATGATTATACATGTTGGAAAATATCTTTCGATGTTGATACCGCTACAAGCTCCATTGATTAGATATATATAGTTTTCTCCTATAGTTGGTTGCAACATGTCCAAACTTGTGGCAAATGTAACATTCTACCTTATGTATGAAAGGAACAAAGGGAAATTTTGATTCCTTTGAAATTTTACACATCTACCACGATCCTCTCTTGGAGAAAAGGATCTTCTAAATGTATGTGCTCTTTGAGATTTTCTTTTATGCTAGTATTGGTTATACTGGTTGATCTACTACTAGTTCTGCTTCTTTTTTCCTTGGTTGCTACTCTTTCTTCTGGTATTGTTCACTATAGGCTTCATGGGTTCTTCTTTGTTGTTTTTTCCTGCATGTGAACTAGACTCACCCTTTTGAAATCCAAGACTCGATCTATCCAATGGTGATCTCTGGATCTCAAGCAAATTGTCCAAGGCTAAAGTTCTCTTCTCCATCTTTCACCACTTCCTAAAGGATGCCACTTTAGCTTCTAATCTCTCAAACTCATTTTCTTTTTCTTGGTACTTCTTCCTCATACCTTCCTCAACTTTTTCTAATTAAATTTCCAATTTAATATTTAAGCTGACAATCTCCTCCTTGAGCTTGGCCTCATTATCATAATAGATTTGGAATAGTTTTTCTTGATTCTTGCATCCAATTGTTAGTCTAGAAATTTGAGCTCTAAGAACCTTAATATCATTCTCATCTTCACTAAGAATTTCAAGATAATTAAAATCTGAATCCTCCAAATGGTAACTCAAAATAAAATCATTAGCATTTATACCTTTGGATCCATTTTTCTGCAATACCTTTGGTTCTTGATCATCTAATTTCTACACATTATTGGCTAAACCACTTGAATTCGAAAGATGGGACTCTTATGGCTAAGCTTCTTGACTCTAAAGGTCCTTCTTATTCTTCTTCTTTGTTGCTCTTTTTCTCATTCTCCATGTCACTGATAGTAGCATTTCTGAATATGGATTCTAGCTTGTCCCACATTTATTTAACATATTTCAAACCTACTAGCTTCTTCAAATCATCATCATGAAGATTCTTTTAGATTATGCATCTAGCTTGCACATCATGCTACAAAATTTCAAGTGCTATTGGATCATTGCCACGTTCTTCACACACTAGTCTCCAAATGTTATATCCACAAGACAAAATTTAAATTTATTTTTTTTACTCCATGAAATTTGCAGGAGTGAGGATAACCACTCCTTAAGAAGTCATTCTGAAAAAAATAAAAATAAAAATAAAAATAAAAATAAAAAATAAAATAAAAAAAATAAAAAAAAATAAAAAATAAAATAAAATAAAAATAAAAATAAATAAAAAATAAAAAAAAAAAAAAAAAACCATTTACTGCTAACAAACCCCAAATTTTCCCTCCAGCGATCAATCTGTAACTAAGAGCCATGTTTTGATACCAATTGTTGGAAACCTTTGAGCACTACTGATGGGGGGGGGGGGGGGTGAATCAGTAGTGTGCCTTATTATCAATTTTCATCAATTTAAACTTCTCTATTGAATCACATATATTCACATGCAACACACAATGTCATCACATGAATATAAACAATGTAAGTAGATGAATCAAACAACCATTGAGAAATTATACACAACAAAACCATCAAACACAACCACAAAAACCATTACACAAGACACACAAGATATATGGTGGAAACCTTTCATGGGGAAAAAAACCACCCTTGTTGTTGTGTTTCTCTAAATCTCTATTTAAAAAAATATGTATTTAACATAGATTTGTTGACTCCCATTAGCTAGGAGACTTGACCTCAAATATGATCAATTGACCCCTATGAGCCAGGAGACTTGATTCTATTGATAAGCCTAGAAGACTATATTCTCACACGGATCTATGGAATACCATATGTTGAAAGCCACCATGATCAACAATTCTCGTGCAACTCCAATTGGATTATCCAACTACCATTGGATGGAGAAACTATTCCTTTCACTGAAGCTTCAAAATCAATGCTCCACTCTCATGAAGTCACTGCTCCTCTACTCTATGTGGACCTTGTTTCATATATTTTCAAACTAGATCCAAAGACTTTCTGCTCAACTCAATTATCTCTACAACATTATCAACACCAGCATGACATCATCAATAACTAAAAGCACCACAAAAAGTAAGTTTTCTATTCGAGAAAAATAGTGGCCACAATCCATCCAACAAAAACTGAATAATATCACCAACAATAAAAAAATTGTCACAGTCAACCATAATATCAAACCCTCACTCCAAAATATAAACTATTAATAATATAATTAGCAACATAAAACATAATGGTTATATGCCAAATGCACCAACAATCCTACAAAAGAAAATGTGAGAGTCACAAACTTTTAGCTATACCAAGCTCTCTGATTCTACCAACACACTTTGTTATAACTCTCTGCATCTTTGATCTGCAGTCTAAAGTTTTTAAACATTACGCTACTTCAGTGAATAGATTTGCTCATTCTGTTGTCATTACAACTCATACACCAAATAAATCCTACTCAAAAAATGGTCTAAATATTATTCACTTTATGAACCTTCTCTTACTCACATATACACTCATCCAAAAATCACTCAGCTCCAAAGTGAAGAATGTAAAACATGTAGGGCGAAATTCACTTTTGGAATGGGACCAAGAGTGCACAAATTTGATGAAATCAAGCCATTATCATCATTACTTGTGAACTTAAGGTGTTCAGACCCACTGGAGGAATTACATGACCAATTTGGACCTTATTAAATTAATCTAGAAGACACCAAATATTTTGAAGTAGAATTTCTCCTTATGTGCGTGAGGAACACAAAGAAATTTTCATGTTAATCCATAACCTCACCAGCAATACTAGAAATTCTTAGTTATAATCACACACAAGATTCTCTTTATGCAGTTGGATCCTTTCAATGGTGCACACAAGTCTGCATGGGTGCTATTAGAGCAAAGCATAATGAAAACATAAAAGCCTCTAACCCGGCTCCTCTTCCACCTATTGGATCACCTTCTCTAGCATCTGAAATCACTTATAAACCTCTTCCAAGTCTTGTGCCACCTCTATAAATAAGCCAAACATGTATCCCAAGTGCCGTAGTCAAGTTTACCTAAGGGCCAAGAGACAAGGTTTGGCATGACTTCCAAGCAGTCCTCCACTCTCCACAAACACTTGCTCAAGCTGGAGCACATGTGTACACCACTGTAACATCTTAGTAGCCTCCTTATAACTCCAAACAATCATTATTCCAAGTCATATCCATGAGCATAAGCATGAAGACCTAGATGAAGAGCTAGTATGCCAACTTAATAAGTGTGGAAACTCAACGACATGAATGACACCTAAGACATCATCGCCAATAGCTGTAGATCTACATCATCCACCTATAGTATCATCTCCAATAGCTCCAATCAATGTATAACAAGGCATCAAAAAATTGACATCAATGCACATTCCAACACATGCCAATAGAAGATAAATCCTCCATCATTATTGTTCTACCAATAAGCTACATCATCAAAGATTGACATCATAAGGTTGACATCAATGCCAACACAACTAGCTTAATGCCATACTACAAGTAATGCATCAATACATCAACTAGTGTACATATATTTACCATCAATGCTAACATGAGATATATTCCATCACGAGACCAATTCCAAAATCATCTAGCTAGAACCATGCACACCATAATTCCAACAAAGGCATAAAAGTGTCTCGGTTATGTTGTGCTTTCATGTGTTTTTTGACTGAAGGCCTTTGGGCTTATTATAATGAAAAAGTGTCATAGGGAGTTTAAAAAGGGCTTAGCAGTTGTGAATGTGAATGAGTTGACAACTGTTTAGACCTATGTGCTATTCTTGGCACTTATGCCATATATAGGATTCTGCTACATATTCTAGTAGAAGGTTTGAATGGGTCGGTAGCATTTGGTGACTTTGTCAAATTTAGCAATGCACTACAGGAATTGTTGGAGTCAATAATAATTGCAGAGATTGTTTATTCAAGGTAGTGAATACCACAATAATCATATAATTAATGGATCATTGACCATAGTAATGAACACTCTCCTGATCACAACATTTATGCATGAGTTCACTTAATTATCAAGGAGAACCATGTCGTGTAATTAAAATCTCTAATACCATGCAATCATATTTAGAGAGCCTGAAAAAGTTGCAATGGAGACCATAAATGTGTATGGTGGCTAAGTAAATTATGCCCATACTTAGGTTGATGATATAGATCAGTTGCATGTGCCCATTTTGTGATTTAATTATGTTGCAATGGCTAAGTAATTAGACTTAACAACATAATGGTATTCCATTGTAGTGTACTCTCTCAAGAAGAGTGATGAAATGATAAATTCAACATCATTCCCTTTGTAGTAGAGGAACAAAACTTAGGAACATAGATTTAGATGGTAGGGGAAAGAAAAATTGTTGAGAGATGTGTAGAGAAACCTAGGTGTGTGTACACTGTTGTGAAAGACCAAATGAGTCTGAGGAGAAAAATAACTGAGATCTATCAATTGTGTGAAGAGTATCAGAGACAAGAACTTCACGAAGAATTATAGGGTTGTTATTGAAGTAAACAGAGGGACATGTTGGTGAATGTAGATCTAAAACAAGGTAGAGTGGGTGCTAGATTAGAGGGTTGATTTAATGAGCACTGATCAGGTATAAGGAAAAGTGGCTGCCAATTGCAATGAGTACTGATTTCCTTATTGAGAGTGGGTTGGATCCTACAAAATAGGAAGTTGGAGCATTCATCCTCGTGGATATCTGAAGAGAGCCTAGGGGTTGGTTCCTCCTACATGTTGGTGCATGCAACAAATCCATGAAGCTGTAACTTGGTGTTTGCAACAAATCCAAGAAGTTAATGATTTAGTTTGTACTTTTGGTAATTTGATATGGTGTCTACGAAAGAAGGGAGTTGATGCTTCCTGCTAGTGGGTGTTGGAAAGAAACCTACTGGAGTTGGTGCTTCTTGTCAGTGGTGACTCACAAAAAATTGATGTAATAGATTAGGAACTCATATTTACATCATAAAACAAAGATTGGTGGTTTTTCCCTTTTGGGTTTCCACATTTAATCCTCTATGTTATATGTGATTTCTACTCACACTTTGGGTGTGTATGTATATGTGTGATGATTTAATTTGATGCACAAGATATCATGGTGATTGCATAAATAATAACTTATAAGTTTGAATGCGAAACTAGAAATTGGCATTAAAAGTTAAAATTAGCCTTAATATTGATTCAACCCCCTAGTATTAAACATTTTTTCCCACATTTGACATTAGATCCAAGTTCCTTCAAGAACAACTTAACCGCTTAAAGGTATATCAAAAGGAAACATGGATAATCAAACTTGGCTTACACAAGAGTGAGTCCTATTATTAAGTGAATTAGGCTAGGAGCTATGGAAGAATAGAATGGGAGCTCTTTTAATGGTCATGAATGAATATATTTGGTTTTTTGTAGAATATGAATTCAATATAAAGGCCAAGAGGATCACCATGAAAGGGATAACAATGTCAAATGATGACAAAGTGAGAGATTGTGAGATACAAAAGGAAATGATGTACAAATTTCAATGCTTATATAGAGGAGACAATCATGAAGCACCAAAGAAGGTTTATGGAGATTTTTGATCAAGTAGTGAAGCAAATCTTAAAGAAGTTACTGGTAGAGATGAGAAGAAGAGAAGAAAGAGTAAGATTAAGAAGGCATCCCATAAGGACAATGCTCAAAAGACATAATATATTCCTCCCAATGCACAATCTACTAATCATCACTCCAAGGAAGATGAAGAATAAAATGCAGATGAGAGGGCATGACACTCAAAAGGTATGCTATTGTTCTACGATAATTGCAAAGAAATGGGTCATTTATCATCTAGATGTTCATACGCATCCATAGTCATACATATAGTTGTTGTGAATATGGACCTACTTTAGTATTAATAACTAATGAGGATAGATGTGAATAAGAGGAAGGAACACTTCATGAATAAATAGGAGAGATATCCTATGAGTGTTCTCATGTAGAAGATAATATGATAATCCCTAGTATTAACGAAAAAGGGATACTTATTGAGCCCATGGAATATTCCTTTGACACAAAGATGAACCTAAACCTTTGTGATGTCTCTGTTAGCACCTTTGTTAGCGAAGAAAATGATTTGAGTGAAACTATCTATTTTAGGAAGAAAATGATATCTTCTCTATAAGAGATCAAGGAGCTTTCAGAAGAAAATATCAAGCAAAAGGAGCAGCTACAAGAATATGAACTTGAGAATATTAAGTTGAGAAAAATGATTATTGATGTAAGGGCTCAACAAGGAGAGGTTAATAGATTGAATGAGACACTAACCAATCAGTTCAATGAAAGAGAATCCCATTGCAAGAGACTACAAACTGAGGTAGTCTCATTGAGACATGCTTTATAGGAATCTAATCATCAATTGTTTCAATATCAAAATATTATAAGGGGCTCCAATTTATTAGATGACATTATTAGTAAGCAAAGACCTCCCTTAATTAAGGTTAGTTTAGGCTTCAATGAAGTTTTGGGTCTCAAGAAAGAAAAGGTCTAAGGAGCAGATAACTAGGCTGAGGCTACCAAGAAGTCCAACATTAATAAAGGTAAAGAATTCACTGGGAAACAACAAGAGTAATAAAATAACCAACAACAAAAAAATGTTGAGCAACCTACAAGAGGGATAATGAACAAAGATTCAAGTCAACAACATAGGAAAGGAAGGTATATTGTTAGCCAGATGAAGAAGTAACACCAAAGAATTGCTATAGGTAGCAATTAAAAAAACCATGGAAGGCACATTAAGGACCAAGAATGATATTTTCCCCCTCGGGGATAAAGTCCTCAAAGGAAAGGTATCTTCAGTTCTTGAAATCCCTTTTATGGATATTGTTTTTCTTGCAACAATTATGGGCATAAAGCCATAAAATATAGATGGAATGCAAGAACGAAAGTGTGATGGATAGCACTAACCCATGAAGGAATAATATATCTAAGTATAAGCATGTTGGTAGCAATAATGGATTTGAAAAGAATGCTATCATATATAACAATCATTTTTCCCCATTAGTGTACCATTTTGAATGCTACAATTGTGGCATTTTTGGGCATAAGCCAACAAACTGTCATTATGGGAAGATGAGGAAACTTTCTCAAAGAATTCAACAAAGAAATGCATCTCAACTTTTGAAGGAAAAATGAAATGAAATCGAACAGGAGTGTGAGTTTGTTTTCGATGCTCATTTTAAAAGCAATGTGCCTAGAATAAAAAAGAATCAGCAGGAGTTAGATCTTTTGCTCAAGAAAAATTAGAGAAAAAAATCCTTTGCTTCAATCATTTACCCCCTTGTAATTACTAGCCTCAGTAAGTAAAGGCTTCATGTAAGCAAAGGAATCAACAACCTGTTTAATTCTTCTTTACAAATAAAGCAAAAAACCAATAAAATGATTTGGGTTAAGAAAGTGGAGATGAACAAGAAATGCATCTGAGACCTGCGCAACCAAGATGAAAACCAGAGGATGAAAAATGAATTAAAAGGTAATGCTCATAAAAAGACTCATCCTTTGAGGGTTTGGACGAAAAATGAGGACAAACTACTCAGGGGGAGTAGATCCTCTATTTCTCTTTATTAAAAGAAGAGAATGGCTTCAAGAGAAGCCAAATAAATTAGATGCGGACATAAAAAAGGAATATACAAAAATAGTGCATTTAAGTGATGGACATAAGACTAAGTCCCCCTGCTGATTTCAATTATGAATTTGTTTATATCAATTTTATCAGTAGTGCAGGAGAAATGAGAGTGAAATTAGAATGGGTTTACGGGAAGTACACAACCACACTTTAAGGTGCATGGAGAAGAAGGGTACAATAGAATTTTTGAATGTGAAGAGGCTGAAAGTTAAACTAGGTCCACGGGATTAGTCCCCATGTAGAAGCAAGAAGGAAGATGCAAAGAGATTAGAGAAAGGAGAGAGAGAATTATATTGACGGGAGTTGCTTTATTAAAAGACACAAGCATCATCCTTTGGTCTCATAAAGACTGATTTCTTAGGAAATGAAAGGTTTTCATCTTGGGTGAAATACCCTTATTTCATTTTAGTTGTGAATTCTACTATGCCTAGCAATCGTTTGTTCATGAACATAATTGATACAAGATTTGCATATTTCGTAGTTTTAAATTGGTATTACTTTTTCAATTGGTAATATTTAGTTTATATGGATTAACCCTTTGCATAAATGGACATATATATTTGAGATGATTTCATGGGAGTTTTTCTGGTACTTTCTCCAATTGTTATGAACTCACTAATGCAATTGTGTTATCAAGAACCAAAACCTATTGAGGGATGTATGATTTTTATGGGAGAAGAGTTTAGCATGCTCAAGTGAACTAAGAAAAATATCAAAAACGATGACAACAACAGTGAAGAGTAAGCCTAAATACATCATTAACTATGATATTTGCAACAACATCAATACCATTTGCAATTTTAATTTGTATATATTTCTTTTTAATTGGTACAAACGATGCATTGGTAGAGAGTGTTTTAAGCCAACATTCATAAGGTGTACAAAATTGGATGATAATTTACAAAAGGGGGTGATACTTTCTCAAAGTGGAGGAGAAGCTACAAAAAGAAACAAGGACATGATTTTCTAATGCTTGATTTTGTAGGTGTATTTATTTACGATTTTTGTGGCCAAGTTTGGATGGAAGACTTCAAACAAATCATCAAAGTGATATCAACCCTTGAGAAGAGAAGTATAAAAAGGAGAATGGACATTAGCAGCAAAACCCTTACACATTAATTGGAAGGGGAGAGAAATCAATTTATATCCATTTTTCATTGATGTCAAAGGGGGAGAGAAAGATTTTGGTGGCTCATGCAGGGAAGAGAAAACTAAATAACAACCATGCATTGGATGACATTGTGTTTGTAGGTTGTAGCATGAGGAGTGGCCATCAATCTGGAGAAGTGTTATGTTTCCTTCAATACCAAAGTGGGAGATTGTTCAATAGTTGACATTGTTAGCATGGTAGGTGGCACAAGTGTGTTGGAATTGATGTTAACTAGGCTAGTATTGATGAAAACTGGGTTAGGATGGAAAATGTATAGTGTTATTGACATTGATGTGGTGTATTTCTTGTTTAGCTGGTGTTGGAGCCTTTTCCAGATCTAAAGAGGGAGTTATATATTTGAAGGAATTTCTTCCTTAGTATATCAATTCAAATTCTCCTAGAAATAGCATAGTTAGATAGTGTCTAGAAATATATTTCCAACGGTATGCTGAAGTATGAAAAGTGCCTCTTGCGCCATAATTTATTGCCAGACAAAGTTAGCCTACCAAAAGTCAAATGTGGAGACCTAGGCAATGGATCCCAATTGTCCGTTTAGCGTACAGGAGGTGCTTGAGTACAGGTAGAAGAGTGGATTTTGTTACTTTATGCTCAAAATCGAAAAATGCATGGTCCCACTGGGACACATAAGCTCGATGCACAGACCTCAGAAGTGTTCCAAGGAGGAGATAGTGTTTTTTTCCAGGGATCCTGAGGTTCAAGTTGTGTTGGCGGTCAAGGTGGAAAAGGGGACCAACAGAAGAAAGGAATAGTGAAAGTGAGGAGACCCCATGCGACACCTCATCATTAGGGGAATTTTAAGGTCTAAAATGGGCCTCCTAAGACAAATGTACAAACAATTTTTTTTATAAGAACCAATAGGACTCAAGATGATAATGTCAACCATGGGGGATGATTCATCATTTTTGGAGTAAAAAAGTAAAAAGATTAAAAAATAATAAAATAATAAAACTACTTTTTCAACTCCTGGAAAACCCTTTTTATAAGACTTTGAGGTCTAAAATGGAGGCCTCACTGGGGAAAATAATGTGGCAAACCCTTTTTATAAGACTTCAAATTGCTAATTCAATCATATCATACAACCAAAGTCTGAACCATAAGACAAATGAATTTAACAAATGAATATTATAACATGGTTGTAGTATTGAAGGAGTACCCACATATCTCGTAACCCTTTTCCGTTCCTAATATCAGAGAAACACCAATATCAAAGTTTTGCAGAGTGTGTCACCACTCAGAAGTTGCTATATCTTAAAATTTTCAATCTCTGAACTCTGATATATCACTCCCTCTTATCATTGAGATTCCAATACACCTCTGACCTCCAACTTTTGATAATCATTCACCTCTGATCTCCAATGGGCCTTCGCTCCAACCTCCGATCTCCGATCTCTAATATGCGATATATCAAAACCTCTGACCTCTGATTTACTCCCATATCCTATTTCCAGATCTGATATGTGAATTAACTTTATTTTAATCAGAATGTCACGTCCACTCTCATATTCGAGCTATTGAAATGTTACATATCTTAAAATTGATAATTATCGACTTGGTTATGGACTTGATATACTTAAAAAAGAGATGAATATGGTTTATCATCTACTCCATATAGGAGCTACCCACATTGCAAATATTTTTTGTTGTCTCATTTAAAAAGTTTCGATGAGCTAAACCACTGATACCACTTGGTTCTTGCCACTTGTCACCACTTCCATATGGGGGTGTTGTTATAATAATTAAAAAGTTTATTTTCAATGGTTTTGCAAGAAGTTTGTTTTGTTTATTTTCCAATTTGGTTTTTGGTTAATTTTAATAATAGAAATAATAAGCTCTGTTTGGATGAAACAAGGATGAACCTAGGATCGATAAGGAGGAAGTAACTGTTCGATCTGGGATTTCCGAACACTCTCTACAATGTGACGCAATGCAGTTCTAAAATGAGGATATTGTTGTAATGGAAATGTTAGGGCCTAACTGAATAGATCATTCTATCAACACCACTCAATCACGTGTTGAGATTCAAATCAAAATGAAAAAAAAAATAAAATTAAACGAAGACTAATATCAAGAAGAGCGTGATCTTGTCAGGAAATCTACTCAGTGGTTATCAACAGAAAGTAAATTGAACTCAACAGCAAGGTAAATTGGGAACTTTATGAAACAAAGGAGATCTATATTTGGCTTATGATTCAACAAGAAGAAGACACCTAGTTTAATTTCTTTTATTATTATCTTGGTTGTTGAGAGATAAATGGAGTTGTTGTTATTTTCACGATTTAACCTTAATCTCTATATAAATACAATCTCCTCGACAAGAACTAGGGGATTAGAATCTGAGAGGAAGAGAGGAAGAGTAATGCCTGGGCTTATGACCTGTTTTTAAGGAGGGATTTTGGGATTCATTTACACTATTTTAGTGAGAGTTGATCCATGTTTGCAGGCAGAGAATCGAGTTTAGAGGTAGCATAGAACTTGCACTATTGTAACTCTTTATTGTTTTATGTAACTTGATTCATCTTTAAGAAAATATTATTTCAATAATTGATTACATAGAACTACTACTTGCTTTGTTATTGAAAATAAATGCTTTAACTTTTAGATATCATTTCTAGTGTATGAGTATGTATGTGGCTTTTCAGCACTACTGTTGATTGTTTACTGAAATGCTCATTTAGAATCTGGTCAAGTTATCTTGTAGGGTTAATCAAAAAATGAAATTTGAAACTGGAACTTGTATAAGGACATACCTTTATCTCTTTGAGCTGCTAGATATCTAACAATTTAATATTATATATGTTCTGCTTTCTACATGTCATATATTTAAACTATTTCAGTATTGTGGCATGAATATTTTGGTCCTTATGCATATGCTTTATTGGAATTGGAGGTGTTTTCTATTGGATTTATATTAAATATTTAATAGGAATTTATTTGTTTAAATTTGCTCGAAAAGGGATTAGATCTTGGAACTATTTCCCTGGTCTATTTCCTTTATCTTATTCCAATTTCAACATACTTCTATTTCTTTTCCCGTCCTTTTAGCTTTCTCTTGATTGAGAGAAGGAATAATCCTCCCTTCAATTGAGATAGGTCTAGGATTAGATGAATCTTAGATTATACTTTGCATTTAGTTCTACTTTCTACATCCTATAATTCATCTCAAAAAAGAGGAAAAGTTTAGTTGTGGCTTGGTTGAGCCCCATATCAACTTAAGGATCATTTTCTTGCCTAATCAGCAAGAGGATTGATCTGATGCATCTTCTCTATTGGTATATAAATGTCATAATTTAAAATAGTAGAGATAGAGAGAAGGTAACTGAGCCTAGTTTAACTAGTCAGAACCACCATTTCAATAGAAAAGGAGCTTCTCTAAGTTCTTGGTTAGGTGGTCTCCCTTATAATGTTGTAGGCAAATATTTTTGAGCCTTCAACATGGCGTAACAAGGCTCTAAGAGGATGTGGCATGCTGCTCACATGTGAATGTAATGGAAAGGTGTTGGAGGCATGTACTAACCTTATAAATTTATAAAGTATTTCATCACAAAAACAAAGGCTTGGACCACCTCTTTTCTCCATACTAGTGACAACAATGAAGGGATGCCAAATGACACATAATACCTGGGAGATTGACTCCAAAAGCATCAAATGATGACACATAATAACTTTTCAGGGTGACAACACTCTGGGAGGGTGTGGCAGAGTTGGAAAGTAGAAAAAGAGAGTAATGATTACTAGAGGGAGGTCCCCATAGCCACATAATCCTAGTAGGTAGACTTGAGAGGTTATAAAAGTCCACACAAGGTTGTATTATAGGGATGATGAGGTGTCGGGGTGATATGTACACAATAGTGATTGGAGAGGGGTTTACGCAAGGGAGCCCACCTAATACGTAATCTTGACAGGCTAACCCTGGAAGGTCCAAAGGAAGGAGAAGGATGAGGGAGGTAGGATGACAAGGCTCCGAGACATGGCAACGCTAATCCATTTGTGAGGCAACAAGGCATGTAATCCTGGAAATTCATTTTATTGGCACAAGTGTATTAAGTGGTCGCTCTTTGGAAAATCATCCCAAAATATAATCTTGTGAAGTTTTGGATGCAAATCTTATGCGAAAGCATAGGATGACTAGGTTCCACGACATGGTGGTGTAGGCAGTGCTGGGCCTAGTAGTAGGAAGTGGCAATGCCACAAAATCTTGGGTCGTTTATCATTGGCGTGAGATTGGGAAAAAGACCCCACGATTCTACATCATCCTAGAAGTTCTATCTCTTGGAGTCATTTCTCATAACACATGAGTAAAGGCATAAGGTGATGGAGCAGTGGGACATTGTGGCATACACATATTCCTTGTTGTTTTTCTATTGGTGCAGTGTGACGCAACATTATATGTCACCGCGAAGGATTTTCCATGGGCGAATATAAAAGGAGGCATATTGTAAAAATGTTCAAGGAATAAGTGTTTGGTGAAAAAATCTTTGTTGCCAACAATAGGGATTTCCCTAGACTTATAAATCAAATCTATAACAATCAAGACAATGCATAGTATCTTTCTCTAGTAATGTTTGAAAGGGACTTACTTATTTATTAAATATGTCTTCACTTAAATCCTCTTCCTGCTTGATTTCCTGCTCGTATTCAATCTCCAAATACTGGAACCTCCAATAATAGAGACAAATAAAAGGATTTGAAAACATACTATGGATGAATAAGTTTAAACTAGTACTAATTAGAAGATCAAGGAGCTCTGATACAATGAATGCGAATAATAAGGAAATCAAGTGAGAAAAAAAAAGATATATTGTATTAGCAAATAAGCGAGGGAGATTACAACCCATGCCTTGATTTCATAAGCCTCCACTCAAACATCTATAATCCTTTCTTTGCAAACAAGCCTTCAACCTCAATTGGACAACGTAAGGGAATAAATTAAGTACATCAAATGCCAACCCCCTACCCTTGATTTGCACCTCATTTATAGGAGAGTAGAAGAGGTTGGAGATCCATTTCCATGGGATGAGATCCACAAAAATAGGGGATAGGTTCCATAATGAGTGGGATTGGATCCATAAAACATGGGATGATGCCTAAATAGGTAGGGGCTTGAGTCCATTTTGTTGGGATAAGATTCCTCAACAGGGCTTCTAGATTTTACTTTTACATTTTACCCACATAAGAAGGTTGTCACACATTTAAATGTATAATGGTTGTAATGATTCAACATGCGTTATCACAATTTTTTAATGAGAAACTTGTGAAAATGACTACAGTTAGGGTTTTTTTTCATAATGTAATCTAAGATTCTTATAATTCTCAGAATAGTTTTTATTTTGGATTTGTAGGGGATTATTAAAAAGGGTTCATCGAATAGCGAGAGATCTAGATTTTTGGTCATTTTCCTAATGATAACAAATGATGTATAACGTATTACCCCCTAAAGTACAAAGTCAAAAACTATGTATGAGGACTGAAGTGCTTTAGTAGGTGAACATTCGTATCAAAGATCAATTGGTTGGAGACCTAAAAATAAACAATCAAGGGTTACAGTACAATGTAATCATGACATCATCTATGAGGTAGGCATTCCCATACTCAATATAAAATATCAACAACTCTAGACCTAAGTATGGAAATGTGCAAAAATTCATTTGAATGAATCAAAGTCATGGCCACCAGTCATATGTCATGGATCCATTATCGGATAGAATTAATGTGAACATAGCCATCATCATACGATGTGGATATATACATCGATCATGAAAACTCCATGTAGACTGGATGGATCACTACAACAAATCCATGTGATTAGCGTCCCTTTTTACTTGTTTTATTGCATCTAGAGCCCATTTTTGGTGCTATTTTCATCCATTTATCAAATATGGTGCAAAAATTGCCACAAAATTTGCATGGAGTTTTGCAACAAATCTTACACCAAGTTTAGCTCCAGGTATTGCAATAGGTTTTGCATTGGTTTTACACCAAATTTTATGCCAAGTTTTGTGTCATCCTTTGCACCAGGTTTTGTTCTAGGTTTTGCATCAAGTTTTGCACCTAATTTTGTTTGGCATACTTTTGCATCCACTTTTTGCACCTACACTTGCATCAACTTTTGCATCAACTTTTGCACCCTTTTTTGCACCCTTTTTTAAATCATTTTTTGCATCCATTTTTGCATCCCTTTTGCGCCAAGTCTTACATCAAGTTTTGTGTCTAGTTTTGCATATAATTTTTCATCTACTTTTGTTGCATCCAATTTTTCATCTTGTTTTGCATCCATATTTACATTCTCTTTTGCATCTGTTATTGTGCCCACTATTGCATCTAATATTTTTGTGCCACAACTGGCGCCTATTTTGGCACCTCCTTTTGCACCCACTTTTGATTATAATTTTGCATCCACGTTTGCATCCTCATTTGCATCTAGGTTTTCATCAACTTTTACATCTATTTTTGCATCCCTTTTTGTATCCACTTTTGGATCAGGATTTTCATCGGGTTTTGTGTCTCGTTTTGCATCTACTTTTGCATCGACTTATATTGCATTCACTGTTGCACCCATTTTAAAGTCCACTTTTTGCATCCCTTTTTACATCTTCATTTGCATCATATTTTGATACTTTTTTTGCATCTATCATTACATCCACTTTTGTTGTGCCACAATTTGCACCATGTTTTGCACTCACTGTTGTACCCACATTTGCCTCCAATTTTTCATCCATGTTCACATCCTCTTTTGCATCAAATATTTGTATCAAATATTGCATCTATTTTTGCATCCACTTTTGTGTCAGGTTTATGCATTGGGTTTTGCAGCTCGTTTTGTATCTACTTTTGCATCTACTTCCATTGTATCCATTTTTTGCATCCAATTTTGTTTTGCCTATTGCATCAATGTTTGCTTCCACTTTTACATTCCTTTTTGCATCGTATTTTGCATATTTATTTTGTCTATTGTTACATCCACTTTTGTTGTGCCATATCTTGCGCCTACCATTGCAACCACATTTTCTTCCACTTTTGCATCCACATTTGTACCCTCTTTTGTGTTCAAGTTTGCATCGAATATTGTGTATGTTTATGCATCCCTTATTGCATCCACTTTTGTTTCATGCATTTTTTCATCTAATTTTGTGTCCATTGTTGCACCCATGTTTGTGTCGATGTTTACATCCCTTTTTTCATCTTATTTTGTATCCATCTTTGTCTCTTTTTTGCATCTAAGTTTGTGTCCTTTTTTGTGTCCGTTGTTGCATCCACATTTGTTTCACCACAATTTGTGCCAAGTTTTACGCCTACCATTGGCCCATGTTTGCTTCCACTTTTTCATTCATGTTTGCATCCAAGTTTGCATTGACAACTGCATCTTCTTTTGCATCCACTTTTGTGTCAAGTTTTTCATGTTGTTGTGCATCTACTTATGTTGCATCCACTTTTCATCAAATTTTACTTCTATTGTTTCCCCCATTTCTGTGTTCGCTTTTGCATCCCTTTTCCAACACTCATCATATTTTCTGCATTGATGATATTCCTTATGGCATTGACAATTATGAACAATTGATGACAATGTCAATAATATTGACAATGATGAAAATGAATATGATGGCGATGACATGAATTGTGATTATGATGATAAAGATGATAGTGGTTACAATGACAATGATGATGATGGCAATGATTATGATGATGACGATGCTAATGACCTTGACAAATCTTCCCAATTTTTAAATGTTGTCATTGTCATAATCATAAGCATTATCTTTGGTGTCATCATCCTTGTCATCATCATCATCATTATCATCATTTTCATCTAGGTCATCATCAAAAACAATAATGGCATGAATTATGATGATGTCCATGATGACTATTACAACAATGATGATAGAAATTACATTAATGACGATGATGGGGATGAAAAAAATGACAATGATGATGATAATGGTGGTGATGATCATCATCATTGATCATCTCTCAAAAATAGAGTTGTTATTTCTCTTACATATATCAATGTGTTCTAAACAACCCTTTTCTAGCACTGATCACATTTTTTGGTTTGATGATATTTCTTACAACAACTATCATTATGAACAATTACAAACAATGTCCATAATGATGATGATGGAGCTGATGATGATGGCATGAATGGTGATTATGATGATAATGTAATGATGGAAATAACGATGACAAAGATGATGGTGATGATGATGACAATGATTATGATAATGAGAATGACCTTACCATCTTATGGATTTGTGAACAATTACTAGTTTCAATACCATCTTCTGGATGTGTATTACTATCATATTTTTTACATTTTTTGTCTCTCTTGAGGTATCTTACTATAATGGTGTTGTCAACACTGGAAAGATATCTTGTTGTAATGGTGGTTCTAATGTTAGCACCAACAAAGTTTTTGTTAAATTTTGGTTTAAAAATTTGATTTATGCAATTATTTTGACAATCTATGTAAAAAAGTAAATAACATACAATTATTTTGACTGTAATCCCATTGATTATCATGAATTCACCAGTTTGAAGACCATCTTCTACATACATATTATTATTAAACTTTTTGCATTATATCCCTCTTATATCTTGTTGTAATGGCAGTATTAGCACTAGAAAAATATCTTGTTGTAATGGTGATGTTAGTATTAGCACTAAAAAAATCATTAAATTTTGGTAAAAAAAAGTTGATAATTTATTTAGTTATTTATTTTTATTTATTTATTTTTAATTTGTGAAATTTTTGTTTTTGTTTTTAATTCTATTTTTATGCAGTAATATTTTTTTGGTTGAATTTTGGTAGTAACTAGTTTTTGGTCGAATCATATGTATTAACCATGTTCTTTGTACTACAAGTCTAATTGTTGGGACAAAATTTCTCTTTCAAATAAGTTTCAAAAATCATATAAATGGAAAAATAGCGATGGAAACTATTTTTATTGTCCAACTGTTCAGGACATCATGTATGAAAATATTCAACATTTTTAGAAACAATGGATTAGAAGTGAGTCTGTGGTTGTACATAATGTTTGGATGATACATGAAAACAAAGTTGGTTTCATTGATGTGCTTAGGATCTACTTTGGATATGAAACCCTAGGTTTTGGAAGTATGAGAATAATTAATTTGGTTTACCTTTGATAACCAATGAAATTTTATTTTTTTTTCGTTGTAAAACCAAGGAAGATATGGCAATAATCCTCATTAGAAAACTACTTCTTGTTGAAGGTTTATAATTGGTTGCAAAAGTTCAACAACTTGGTATAGAAATTTTTAGTTGCTATTAGGGAAACAATGTGATTATAAGTTTTAGTAGACATAGATCATTCTTGGTATTTGATTCACTTTGACGATGGCCTCTTCTAACCAATATATGAGATTGTGAATTTGTTGATATCTTTTATATTACCAAGTAGAGATAGTTGTTTATAGGAATTTTGTAAAACTTGAAGTATTGAAAAATGGTTTTTTCATTGTTAAGCATGTTTAAGTCAAATTGGGTTGCAAAACTTAAGGAGAAAGCAAAAACAATTGTTAGTAGTTGTGAATTGATATAGCCATTAAATGATTCCCAACCATTTTCTTTGTGCTACAAGTCTAATTCTCAAGAAAAAATTAATAATTTTGTTCAGTTACAAAGAGCATATAAGTAGAATAATATCAACCATGGAAACTACTTGTATTGTCCATTAACTATTCAATATATCATGTGTGAAAATCTTTAACATTTTACAAAATAATGAAAATGAGAGGTGAACTTGTAAATATATAGAATGCTTGGATGATACATCCAAGACAAAGTTGGCTTCATCAATGTGTTCAAGATCTACCTTGGAATAGAAACCATATGTTTTGGAAGTGTGCAAAAAAAATAATTTGATCTACCTTTAAAGATAGTCTATGTATGGTAGCCTTTTATGACCAATGATTTTTTTTCTCATCATCATCATCATCATATATATATATATATATATATATATATTAGAAACCAAGGAAGATATGATGATAATCCTCATAAAAAAATGACCTATGGTAGTGGTGGCGATGGTGAATATGATGACGATGACAATGGAAATGAGGATGATGATTAAATGATGATAACGATGAAAACAATACAATGATAGGGACCGTATGCCATCAGGGATTCCCTATATGGGGAAAATATTACCTGCATGTGGGAGAGTTATTATTGATCACAAAAATGAATAAACTCATTAGACAATTTGAATTCACCTTCATTACCCATCCAAATATCCTTAATAATTCGAATTTTTATTGCAGTGTAGTTTAATATATTTGTGTGTTAAGTTATATTTGTCTATATGCACAATATGTGACAATTTATACACACATAGATTATTTTCATTTTGTCTCGGTCATAACTTCATATCATTTCTAACCATTTTCAACTAATAGATGAAACTAACCATAGTAACTCTTACCTAACTAACTGAGCTTGTTATTTCCAACCAACAAACCATATTAACTAACATACATTTTAATGACATTAATTGCATCAAGTAATGAGTATACCTATAAGAATATTCAAAACACCAATTTAGATTATGAGTTCTAAACATGGTAATTAAATGAATATTACAACCAAATAACAATGAATCATTTCAAAATGGGACATAATAATTGTCCTTATTTAAATATGAATTACATACCCTGTAAGTTATCTAGAAGTCTTCATTTATGTTATCATCTGCATCTATGTCTTCCAATGCTTCCTTGTCAATGTTCATATGTTCTTGCAGGAAATTAATATTACTCTTCCTAAACCATTTTTCTAAATTCATATTGTGATCATCCTCATATTCACCTTTGTCATATTCTGTATCAGTAAAAGTTGTTTCTAGATGAAAAATATCAATGTTCCAGATCTATTAATTTGATCTTCATTTTCATATCATCAATATTGCCTTCTTCATTAAGATCATTTTCCTTTGGAAATTGTTGGTTGTCATGGTGAATTGCCTCATCTAATTTATCATTTTGTGAAAATACTCCTCTAGCCCCGCTTCTCCATATTGCTAAAGGAATGTTGTCACCATCATCTAGTTCATAGTCTTCTTGTTGAACATCATCATCTTGAACATCATCGTTGATGCCAATTTGTTCTATATTCCTTGATTCTTGACCTATATTTGGTTGGTCATCATTATTTTTCTCTGTATTGATTGAGGCATCTTCGAATATATGCCTTAATCTTCGATCATAATGAATGAAAAATATCCATTTTGGATCCAAAATACCTTCATAGAAAAAACCTACATGTGAAGAAGATAAATATATTATATCTCCAGTGGTATCAAATTTTATTATCAATGAGAATGTATATATCTACAATAAAAAATGAATTAAAAAATTACATAAGACCATTATTTCTTATATTTATTATATTTTTTTAGTGAAAAAATACCTGCTCACAGTGAATTGGTAGAACATAGGGCTCCTTATCTAGTGGTAGGTATTTTGATGAATCTATAGAAAACAATCCACTATGGATATCATGTCTCCATGTCTTGTTAAATGCTTCATACCATTTAGATTTAAAAATACTACATTTGAAAGAGCAATAATCTAACCCAATAATTTAGAGTATTTTTCCAACGTATTGAAGATTCCCTTCAATAACATTTTTATCTTTTGAACTTGCTCGACTTGATTGCTTGAAATCAACCATGACCCCACAATCAAAGGATCGTCTTTTTTCATCTAATATTTCTATGTGATAATGATGACCATATGCCCACATTGCAAGATACTTCCTCACCTGTGACAAGCCATTTACATGAGTGAAATTAAATATGATTGTGCATAGTTAAATAGTTAAAAATGTGATTAATGTATTCAAGCAACCATTTGTAATAATTCAAAATTTACTTTTTTTCACATCCTCTGCACATGTTGATCTCATCTCCTATTATGTTTGCATCTATTCCTTCCTCATCTATTCGGTTTAGAATTTGTTTAGAAACCCATTCTATTGTGCATTCTTTTCCCCATTGACAGGAAATAACAGTTGGAAGTGGGGTATTCCTCGGGTTTGATATCTTAAATTGTTTCCTTGCTTCTAACACTTCTTTCCTTTTTATATCATACATATCAATCCATTTATTCATGAATTCCATTTGGTAGAGGACAAACTTGTTGAGCACAACACTTTCATCAACACCTATTAAAAATCAACATGTATAATTCAAACTTAAAATATTATTCTTTCAAATGGGGAAGCCTAAATTGATTTAGTAAATGATTCTAAAATAATTATAATAATGAATATTTTACATACCAATTACTTCTTGGACCCCATTAGTTTGAGGCTTTTGTCCATCTATAATATCAAATGCACGTTCTTGATCCCAAAATTGTGCACCATCTTCAAAATATTTACCAAGGAATTCACATAGGAAGAAAAATGCTTCATTTAGTACATACCCTTCAGCCATGCAACCCTCAGGATCTGCCTTCTACCGAACATATCTTTTTAGGTTTTTCATGTATCTCTCAAAGAAAAACATCCATCTTGGTGAAACGACACCTGCCATTTCAATGTCATCAACTAGATGTATAAGTAAATGGACCTGTAGGTCCATGAAACTTGTAGGGAGCTCCTTTTCAAATACACATACAATTTCTATGATTTCTTTCTTCCATCTTGGCACTTCAAACTCATGGATCTCTTTAGAGGTCACCCACCTAATTAGATAGTCATTAAGTTAGTATGAATTTTTAGTGACATTTAGAATGAGATATAATATATCATTGTATCATATAGAGGAACATTTCATACCACGTAAAACCTTGTAAATATCAAGTGACCACATACCTCGTAAAGGCTGACAATCGATATGTGGCATTCCTCAATTTAGATGTAAGGCATGAATCCCCTCTTATTGCTAGTGGCACGATATGCTATCAAACCAAATTATTATAGTTCATTAGTATTGATTTATCATAATATATCAAAATAATTTTTAGTAAGTAAATGATAAGAATAACAATTAATTGATGTTAATACCTTCATAAAATTGTGATAATCATGTGTTTTGAATCTTGTGATATGTCCCTCTACTGTAAAAGCTTTATTCAATGATGATCCATATCCAGTGGGTGTTCTTATTGAACGAATCACATTTTTTAGTTGATCTAACTCTTTCCTTTTTAGTATCCATGGAGCTTCTACATATGATTCATTTTCCTTACTTGGCCACAAATGTCTTCTATCAAGTTTGGTACGTGAAAGAGCAATATCTCTCCTTGATGATAAAGTGTCTTTATCTTTGCTAGATATATGTCGAAAAATAGAATCAGGGACATTTGTGAAAACATGCATAGGATCTAGTAAATGAGATATTAATAGATGCTTCCAGTAAGGGAGATCATAAAATATGGATTTCCTTTTCATTCCTTTTGTCATTTCAACCATAAATTGTTCTAGTTCCTCAATTGAATGATCATGACGAAAAAAATGGTTCCAAGCTTTTGATTTAGCATCTCCATACATTTTAAGCCAATCAGCTGGACCCATAACCTTGGGAGGAGATTTATTTTCAACTTTTCCATCAAATTGATTCTTTAGGTGGTTTCTGAACTTATGGTCAGGTGGTATAAAAATCGTATTGTTTGCATAAATAACTTTGTGTAGATCTTTAGAATATCGCCCCTCAAATTGTTTTTCACATCTTGGACATGCAAAAATCCCTTTTGTTTGTAGCCCTATAATCAATAACTAGCTTACATTAGAAAAAAATAATAATGTAATACTTATATACAACTTGAATTGAAAATAAATTACGATGTACTATGAATATGCAAATTATTTGATCTCTTACCAGAACAAACACTAAGTCCTGGGAAATCATGAATTGTCCAACATAGTGTGCCATAAAACATGAAGGGCCTATTTGATGGAGGACGTGATATGTCATACATTCTTATGCCTTTTCATAACAATTGCATCTCATCAACAAAAGGTGCAATGTAAACATCCATTTTTTCACTTTATGTTTTCCTAGAACAATGACAATTAACATAAGGTGTTCCTTTCTAACACTCATCCATGAGGGAATATTGTATACTATCAGTCCAACTAGCCAAACACTATAATTTGAGCTTAGGAAAGAGAAAGGGCACATTCCATCCATCACAAGTCCTAACCTAATACTACGAGGTTCATCTTTGAATTTTCTTGGCCATTTTTCCTCTATATGTTTCATTACTTTGGAGTCCACGGGAATTTTCATGAATCCATCTTTACTCCCATTCTTTGCATGCCAATCCATCAATTGTGCAAGAGATTTACAACGAAACATCTGTTGTATTCGAGGAATAATTGGCATGTGTTGTAAAACCTTATTTGAAATTGTAGAACCTTGTACATTCGTACGATATATTTTCTCTTTGAAAACAGGGCATTCTTCATTGTCTTTATATTCATCTCTATATCAGATGCAATCATTTTTACATGCATGAATTTGCTTATATTCAATCCCCAACTTGACTAACAATTGACGCGCTTCTCTACAAGTTGATGGAAACACATTATCTTCAGGGAATATTTTATCCTTTAGAGCCCTGTAAGTTGTTTTTTCAAACCCACATGTTAGAAATGTCATTTATAACATTGTTTATATACCATAATGTAAAATCCACCTCAAATTAAATTAAATGAAGTTAGTACTTATATTCTAATTGAGGACACAAATTGACAGTGCAAAACTAGAAAAATAATTCAAATTACTTTAGTAAGGTAGTGAAGCTCTTGTCTGACCAACCAAATAACGACTTGATTTCCAATAATATTAATGTGCATGAAAGCTTGGATGTTCTACTTGCACCCAATTTGAACACCACTATCTTTGTTGCTTGCTTAATTGATTCATTTATGTTGATATCGTCATAATTATGTTGGTGGTGATTTCCCTCTATATTAACATCATCATTATTATGCATAGGATCATCACCCTCATCCTTGTTTCCATCACCAAAGAAACTTGTGAGCATTTCGTTCAATCCTTCTTCATGCATTACATTTCCATCAACATCTCTACTCTGAGCAGTGGATGGCATGTCATCAGTGTATGCTAATTTCATGAATTCCTCAAATTTTTCACGTAGTAGTGCTCTCTTCAATGCTTCTCTTCTTCTCCTTGTATGGTTTAAATGATGAATTGGATCATCTTGTTGAATTCTTAATGGTCTAGTTGGATCTTGATCATTAGTAGGTGTATCATCAACATCGTTTGCCTATAATTAAATGCAACCATTATTTAATGTTAGATAGCAATTACTGTATAAAACATGGATCCATTTCAAAGATATACGCAATAAATTACTCAACAAAACAATATTATACATGTATACAATAAATTAAAAATATTATTTTTGAACACATTATTTTAAAAACAAGCCACATCAATTTCATATTCTTAGATTTTCTACCTTAGGAACATCCAAAAACAACAATTGTCTCAAAGTATTCATCCATTCATGTAGTATCATCATGACCGACCTCTTGTTCATTGTGTTGATTTTCTATTGCACAAACTCCATTGTCATATCCTCTTCCACCCATTTCTTTTTGCGTGATTTAATTGTATGGCGTAGGCCACGTCCATATGCAGGTATTTGTATTCATCTATCAAAATGATTAAACTCCTCATTTGTTTTGATTCCATTGCCAACCTAAAATAATTGATACATGCATTATTTTTTCCAAGGTTAGAGATTAGACTATATAATGTACTTATATTTTCCATTAATTTATAGCTGAACTTATTTATAACACCCACAAAGTATAACAATTGTATCAAAGTATTCATTCCATGTATTATCATCATGACTAACCTCTTATTCATTGCCAACAATTTCTATTTTATTTGCAGAATCAATTGTCATATCTTCTTCCACCCACTTTCTCATGCGATGTGCTTTAACAGTATGGGGTCCACCGTTGTGTACATATTTTGGTTGTTTTATAGTAAAAGGGTTCAACTTTGTATTTTTTGCAAACTGTTGGCACTATGACACAGGTTGGCGCTATGGCACTGGTGTGGCACAGGTGTATTCCTTGATGGCAACTCACTCTGGTGACAAATATTAGTTCAGGCTCTCAGAATGAAGGAAAAGATATATACGCAGGTTCACCTAGACGAAGGCGCGCATACACGCAGGTTAGATGTTACAAAGGCGCGTATGCGTATATACGCACTTTCATGCAAGGAAAAGCGCATACATTTTGGAGAACTTACTTTTAGTCTGTGGTATTTAGTCCTTGGTAATTGAACCTATGGTTTTGGGCCATGGTATCTCGTCAGAAGTGTTGATCCCAAGTATTGGGTCCATGGTATTGTTTCGTTATGGTTTTGGAATGTCGTATTGTGAAAGGCCTAAGACTATAAAAGAGGAAGGAGATCATTTGGCAAAGGATCATCTGAATTATTGAATATCTGATAAAGTGCTAGATCTGGAATACTGGTGATTGGGTTATGGTGCAGATCTGGATTTGAATAAAGGAGGAACCTGAGTGCAAGGAGAAGGATAAGTTGTATTGATGGGGCATAATCTTAAGGCTTGAATAATAATATCTTTGTATGATTTTGATTCGTTATATGTGGTGCATGCTTGATCTATAAATCTGGTAATATGGGTTAACTAATTTCTGAACATTTGAAAGAGTGAATTATCCTTTATAGATCTGTACGCAGGTTCAGAGAATTGAAGGTACATATACACGTTGGTTTTGCGAGTAAAAACAGCTTATACGCAGGTTGGTCCAAACACAAAAGCGTATGCACGTAGGTTTCTGGTTATTGAAGTAGCGTATGTCTCTTGAATTGTGTTCTAGTTGCTTCTGTTTATTGCTGCAGTGTTCTGGGTTCAGAATTTGGTGTGTGGTTACTATTACTGTGTTCTGGGTATAACTATGAGAGAAGTGTCTATTTGATTCAGTTTTAATTGGTGAAAAGGAGATTGTTAGATGCAGAAATTCTTGATGTTTGATTGATGTTCATGGATCCAGTCTGAAAATTTATGAAACGTGGTCCCTGGAAGAAAGAGAAGGTTGTAGCCTTTTGTAGGCCAGAACCTACGTACTAGTATCTTAGCTAGTGCAAGAGCTAAGGGGGTTGTAGCTCCCTTCCAGGAGAAGCTGGAGAACGAGAGAGGGTTGTAGCTCTCTGCAGGTTGCAGCCTACGTACTGGTAAAGGACTACACCAGTACAGAATCATTGTAAAAAGAAGTTTCTAACTGAAAAAGATAGAGACATATTGCAGCAGGTGATTTTCACCCACATTTGGTTTCTACCTTATATCTTGTGTTCTTGTGTGTGACTGTCTACATTTTTCCTATTCCTGGTTATTGTTTCTATGGTTTTGACACACAGATTTAAAATCAACATCTGAAGATTAATTAAATTACAAGTCTATAAGTTATACGCAGGTTTCCTTTACTGTAGTTGCGTATATACGCGATTTTATCTAACTGAAGTAGCGTATATGATCTGGGTGTGAAAATGAAAATAATTGACTTGTTAATACTGATTCACCCCCCCTCTCAGTATTATTTCCAACAATTGGTATCAGATCAGGTCCTTCAAAAGACGCTTGATCGCTTGAAGGAAGATCTATCATCATGAGTAACTACGAGAGAGAAGCATCGATCAGACCACCAATTTTTCATGGGACCAACTTCGTCTATTGGAAGGTAAGAATTACAGCCTATCTTCAATCTCTTGGTACAGAAGTTTGGGATATCATAGATACAGGGTACACATTTCCTTCAACTACTCCTACAGATCCGGCTGAGAAGAAGCAACATGAAACAAATGCAAAGGCTGTCAATACTCTATTAGGGAGTCTATCTCAAACATAATTCGTCAAGGTTATGCAGTATAAAACCGCAAAAGAAATATCGGACAAGATCATTCTAAGCTATGAAGGAGATGAACAGGTAAAATGAGCAAAACTTCAAACCCTCAGAATTCAGTATGAAAATCTCAGAATGCACAATGATGAAAGTGTGGCTAACTATTTCCTACGTACAGATGAGATTGTTAATTGTATGAAAAACTTGGGTGAAGAAATAAAAGAGGCTGTTGTGGTTGAAAAGGTTCTAAGATATTTTTCCTCTAAGTTTGAATCAAAAGTTTCTACAATAGAAGAAAAACAGAATCTACAGAACCTTACCATGTCACAGCTGCACGAAATTATAACTTCTTACGAAATGAGGAAAGGAGGACCATCAGATAGGAGAGAAGTTGCTTTCAAGGCTTCAGGCAAAGGAGATTACTATGAGTCATGACATATGTCAGAAGAAGAGGAAGAATCAAATTTTGTCAAGAACCTTCAACGGGGTGCTGGAAGATTCAGAGGTAAGCTGCCTTTCAAATGCTTTTCTTGTGGAAGAGTCGGTCATTATGCTGCAAAATGCCCTCATAAAGATAAACTAGATAAAGGTAAGGAACCTGTCATATGGAACAGAAAGCAGAATAAGAAGAGTTATTACACACATGAAGACAATTATGGATTGTCAAATAGTGATGAAGATGAACGAGGTAATGATGATATACTTTTGATGGCTTTTGAAGATGATGATATTTTGGATGTTGTAAATGAAGAAGGGCTTTATGAAGAAATTTCTAGGCTTAAAGTTTGTTTACAGGAAAGGAATATGATTATAGATACTCTAACATGCCAACTTGCCAAAAACGATATATATAATGATAAGCTAGAATGTGAAATTGTGGGGCTTAGAGAAGAAATTGAGAAAACAAAAGCCCTTAATCTCAGATTTGCTAAAGGATCTGAAACTTTAGATGAGATTATCAAAGTGCAACGTTCTCTGCTAATCAAGACAGGTCTAGGATATAATGAAGAAGCATCTCAAGCATCCACCTCCAAAAGTTATCTTGATGCAGCAAGGAGTGAACAAATTGACAATCGACAGCAAAGGTTCAATGGAGATCACCAGGTAAATCGGGGACAATCTACCTCAAGAATGAACAGAGACTACCAGGTAAATCGAGGGAAATCTACCTTAAGGATGAACAGAAACTACAATTAGCCACAGGTAAAACATTCTCAATTTGCCTCAAGAATGGATGTCAATAGAAACTACAATCATTTGGTTGGTAGATTTGATAATCGCAGGAGTTTCTTCAATGGCCAGTGTTTCTCTTGTCATAACTTTGGTCACAAAGCAACTCAATGCGTTGCCTATAAGACAATCATGACTAGAGAATCTCAAAAACAAAGAAGTATGACTGGGATCATGAAAAGGACCTACAATAACTTTTCTGCTCTTGAAAATGAAATAGAATGTTCTATTTGTAACAAATTCGGTCATGAAGATTTTGAATGCAGGAGCAGGTTTCGGTAGACAACTCAGAAGGAACAAGTCTCAAATGCCAAAACATGGAGAATGAAAGAACCGCAACCGAAAAGATGTGGGATAGCCTTATATGCAGAAGGACAGGAAAATCAATGGTATATCGATAGTGGATGTTCGAAACATGTGACAGGAGATAAAGAAAAACTTCAATCATATAGTGCCTTAGAAAAGGCAAAGAAGGTCTCATTTGGAAAAGACACCCTCGCATTCATAAAAGGTAAAGGTTCTGTTCAGTTGAAAGAAAAGGTCAAAGCTAGAAATGTTATGTATGTTGATGGCTTAAAGCATAGTCTATTGAGTGTTAGTCAGATGTGCGATCAAGGAACTGAGGTAATATTTAGATCAAATAGATGTACTGTTCGTGATCTTGATACAGGAAAAACAGTGATCAAAGGCACAAGAACTCCAAATAATTTATACATATTCAAAGAATGACAACATCAATTCTATCTAAGCAAGAATGATGTACACTGGCTATGGCACAGAAGATTGGGGCATCTTAGCTTCTCTTAGATAAGGAAAGAATGCAAATATCAAGCGGTTTGTGATCCTCCTGACATCGGAATCCCAAACAATACAATATGCAAATCATGTCAGTTTGGTAAGCAAACCATAACTAATTTCCCTAAGAAGGAAGGATCAGCTAGCAGGTAGCTTGAACTTGTCCATACTGATATATGTGGTCCAACTAGGAAGAAGTCACCCCAGGGTGAAGAGTACTTCATATTGTTTATTGACAACTTTTCAAGGATGTGTTGGTTAGGACTCATGAAATATAAATATGAAGCTTTCGAAAAGTTCAAATCATTCAAAGCCTTGGTTTAAAATGAATCAGATCGACGAATCAAATGTCTCAGATCTGATCGAGGAGGAGAATTCACCTCAGATGAATTTTTTGATTTTTGTGAAGAACATGGCATAAGAAGGGAATTCTCTGCTGCAAGGACACCTCAAAAAAATGGAGTAGTGGAAAGGATGAAGAGAACGATTCAACAAATGGCTCGTGCTATGCTCAATGAATCTGGAACTCCCGCAACCTTCTGGGGTGAAGTCGCATTTTCTGCTGTAACTATTCTTAACAAGACAAATGTCTAGGTAAACAACACTCATACTCCTCATGAACTTTGGTATGGTAAGACTCCCATGGTAAAATACTTTAAAAATTTTGGAAGAAAATGCTACATTAAAAGGACTGATGAAAATCTTGGCAAGTTTGAACCTAGAGCAGATGAAGGCATTCTCCCTGGTTACTCTCCTCATAGTAAAGCATATAAGTGTTACAATAAAAGACTTGGGAAGATCATTGAAAGTATTGATGTAGTGATTGATGAAGAAGGAAATACCCCCAGGCAGGAAAGATATGAAGTTTTCGAAGATGATGAGGACTATCCAAATCAGACTCATGATGAAGAAGAAACCCATGAGGCACGAGAAGAACAAATAAGAATAGAAGAAAAGACTCCATCTAGATACGTTCAGAAGAATCATCCAGAATCTCAAATTTTGGGGCAGAAAGAGGCAAGTGTACAAACTAGGAGAACCATTTCAGAAACTTCAAGTTATCTTGCATTGTTGTCCTCCACCGAACCACAAAATGTAAAAGTGGCATGCAAAGATGAATGCTGGGTCAAGGCAATGAATGAAGAACTTGAGCAGATTGAAAGGAACAACACTTGGGAGTTGGTTCCTAGACCAAAAGATAAGAATGTCATAGGGACAAAGTGGATTTTCAAAAATAAGCTGAATGAAAATGGAGATGTGGTTAGAAACAAGGCAAGACTTGTTTGTAAAGGATATGTGCAACAAGAAGGCATAGACTCTGAAGAAACCTTTGCACCAGAAGCTAGACTTGAGGCTATAAGAATGTTCCTTGCTCTCTCTAGCTTTCAAAAGTTCAAAGTATTTCAGATGGAAGTAAAATCTGCCTTTTTGAATGGAGACTTGAATGAAGAAGTATACATTGAACAACTAGATGGGTTCATTCTTGGAAATGATCCAAATCTTGTATGCAAACTAAAAAAGGCTCTCTATGGTCTCAAACAAGCTCCAAGTGCTCGGTATTTTCAGTTGGATGAGTACCTTCATCAACAAGGTTTTGCAAAAGGATCAACAGACAACAATATATATATAAAGGTTGACAATGAAAAGTTGCTAATACTTGTGTATGTTGATGATATCATCTTTGGCAGAAATGAAGAAGACATGAGTCAAAATTTTGCCTTGGTAATGCAAAAGGAGTTTGAAATGTCCATGCTTGGAGAGCTCACATATTTCCTTGGCTTACAAGTCCAACAAAACAAAGACGACATTTTTCTATCACAAACCAAGTATCTCAAGCAGATCTTGAAGAAATATGGGATGGAGGATTCAAAACTAGTATGCACTCCTATGATTAGAGGATGCAGTCTCAGCACAAATGATGAATCAGTAGCTGTACATCAACCTACCTATAGATCCATGGTTGGTAGTCTACTCTATCTAACAAGTACCCGACCAGACATTATGCATGTAGTAGGGATAGTTGGAAGGTTTCAGGAAAATCCAAAGGAAACTCATCTTCAGGCAGTCAAGAGAATTTTCAAATACCTTCAAGGGACTCAAAACTATGGTTTATGGTATCCTAGAGATACAAATATCACACTTCATGCATATACAGATGCATATTGGGCAGGTAGCGTGGATGACAGGAAAGGTACTAGTGGTGGTGCATTCTTCATGGGTCCTAGATTAGTATCATGGTTCAGCAAGAAACAACGTTCCATTGCATTATCTACAGCTGAAGCAGAGTATGTAGCTGCTACATCTTGTTGCACACAACTCCTTTGGAGGATGCAAACATTGCAGGATCTTCAATCACTTGTACTCCACCTATTTCCATTTTTTGTGATAATACAAGTGCAATCAACATTTCAAAGAATCCTTTCATGCATTCAAAGACCATGCACATAGCTATCAAATACCATTTTCTTTGGGAACAAGTTCTTGAACAAAAGGTCAAGTCGGAGTATGTTTCCTCTAAGGAACAAGTTGCTGATATTCTCACCAAACCACTGCCCAGGGAGACATTTGAATACCTCAGACAGAAGCTGGGGGTAATTAATGCATCATCTTGCTACTGAAACCTGTCTGTTTCAGAGAAATGTGGTTGTACACGAGTTTCATGAGGAGGATCCACGTACATACGCTGGTTTATGCAGGTACAGTCACATATATGGTGGTTTGAAGGAAATTAGTGAGGACAGACTCTGGTTGAAGAGAGTTTGATATGGGTCTGACGAGAGACCATCTGGCACAAGTTCAAGGGGAGCAGATAAACTTCTAATAATG
Organism: Pinus tabuliformis; assembly: GCA_031772625.1. Taxonomy (NCBI): domain Eukaryota; kingdom Viridiplantae; phylum Streptophyta; class Pinopsida; order Pinales; family Pinaceae; genus Pinus; species Pinus tabuliformis. The sequence goes on from CM062816.1 coordinate 725,955,180, forward strand.
CATTGTTGGCATTTTCATTCGAAGCTCTTGGTTGGAGTACACAAGTTGTTTGGATTTAGGTGGATCAGCTGGAGAAGGAGAACAAAAGGAGAACAGGGTTGCTGATCTGCATAGTGCTGCTAATATTAGTTATTGGTGACTTTCATAGTCTTGCTTTAGATATTTTTTCTCTATCTTTTAATATTATTATCAAGGTCATGTAACGACCTATGTTGGTTTCCCCACTATGCTTGGGATGAATGTTGTAATGTTCTTGATAAACTTCTGATGTATCCCCACTTGTTTGGGTGGATGATCCCCACTTGGTTGGGTGATGGATGTTGTATAGAGTCTTTTGGTGATATGAAGGTATTTTATGATGTATAAATCATTGTTCTTCGTGAAGAACATCTTTTTGATCTTTCCCACAGTTAGGGGGAGCATGGCCAGCACAATAGAGCAGAGATTTCAGCATGTACTCAGGGGGAGCATAACCCTTTTCCCTTGATGACAAAGGGGGAGAATGACTTTGAGGATCTTGGGGTTGCCATCAAGTCCAAAGGGGGATATTGTTGGCACTATGACATAGGTTGGCGCTATGGCACTGGTGTGGCACAGGTGTTGTCCTTGATGGCAACTCACTCTGGTGACAGATCTCAGTTCAGGCTCTCAGAATGAAGGAAAAGATATATACGCAGGTTCACCTAGAGGAAGACGCATATATACATGAGTTATACGTTACAAAGGCGCGTATGTGTATACACACACTTTCATGCAAGGAAAAGCACATACATGTTGGAGAACTTACTTTTGGTCCGTGGTATTTAGTCCTTGGTAATTGAATCTATGGTTTTGGGCCATGTTATCTCGTCAGAAGTGTTGATCCCAAGTATTGGGTCCATGGTATTTTTTTGTTATGGTTTTGGACTGTGGTATTGTGAAAGGCCTAAGACTATAAAAGAGGAAGGAGATCATTTGGCAAAGGATCATCTGAATTATTGAATATTTGATAAAGTGCTAGATCTGGAATACTGGTGATTGGGTTATGGTGCAGATCTGGATCTGAATGGAGGAACCTGAGAGTAGGGAGAAGAATTGATGGGTCATAATCTTAAGGCTTGAATAATAATATCTATGTATGATTTTGATCCGTTATATGTGGCGCATGCTTGATCTATAAATCTGGTAATCTGGGTTAACTAATGTATGAACATTTGAAAGAGTGAATTATCCTTTATATATATGTACGTAGGTTGAGAGAATCGAAGGTGCATATACATGTTGGTTTTGCGAGTAAAAATAGCGTATACACAGGTTGGTCCAAACACAGAAGCATATGCATCCAGGTTTCTGGTTATTGAAGTAGCGTACGTCTCTTGAATTGTGTTCTAGCTACTTATGTTTATTGTTGCAGTGTTCTGGGTTCAGAATTTGGTGTGTGGCTACTATTACTGTGTTCTGGGTACAACTGTCAGAGAAGTGTCTATTTGATTTAGTTTTAATTGGTGAAAAGGAGATTGTTAGATGCAGAAATTCTTGATGTTTGATTGATGTTCATGGATCCAGTCTAAAAATTTATTAAATGTGGTCCCTGGAAGAAAGAGAAGGTTGTAAGCTAGCACCTACATACTAGTATCTTGGCTAGTGCAAGAGCTAAGGGGGTTGTAGCTCCCTTCCAGGAGAAGCTAGAGAACGAGAGAGGGTTGTAGCTATCTGCAAGTTGTAGCCTGGGTACTGGTAAAGGACTGCACCAGTATAGAATCATTGTAAAAAGAAGTTTCTAATTGAAAAAGATAGAGACATATTGCAGCAGGTGGTTTTCACCCACATTGGGTTTCCACCTTATATATTGTGTTCTTGTGTGTGACTGTCTGCATTTTTCCTATTCCTGGTTATTGTTTCTATGGTTCTGACACACAGATTTAAAATCAACATCTGAAGATTAATTATATTACAATCTTGTAAGTTATACACAGGTTTCCTTTACTATAGTTGCGTATATACGTGGTTTTCTCTAACTGAATTAGTGTTGGGTGTGAAAAAGAAAATAATTGACTTGTTAATACTGATTCACCCCCCCTCTCAGGATTATTTCCAACCATTTTCCACCTAAAAAATCAACGACATGAATTATTTTTTTTCAAGTTTGAATAATAAACTATATAAATTACTAGGTTTAGGAAAACAAGGATCGAAAACTAAATTTCATTTTATTATATTTCATAAATTAATGTAATATTTAAGTACCTGATGCCCTAAATCATGTTGTGTGTCTTCATTGGAAATAAATTCATTTGTTTCCATGGCCTCTCCTAGCACCTGCAATACACAACAATGATAACGATTTTTATTAAAGTCATATATGGAATTGTTATAGTCTTATTTCTTATTCCATTATTTTAACCATTCTAATTTTCATGTTAGCTATTTCCATTTTCAGTTATGAAATTATCCACCATTGTTGTGACACTCTTATGATAAGGATTGATCCCGAGTTGAAGTCTTAACTTTTCATGCAAATCTACACTTCTAATTATTAGGGTCATATCTATTGAATTTTGGATACTAGTTTTTAACATGGATGTCAAGTTGCTTATCTAGTTTGAATGTACATTAGGAACATAGCGGTACTAGACTCTCATGAAATTGTTTGAATCCTACGAAGATTTCAGTATCTACTGAACATTAGATGTTGAACATATTATACTACCATGTCATACATGTGAAGCATATTTAATATATGTTAGATGATCTAAATTACACCTTTGCATTAATATTAATACACAAATGATATTTTTTCTTATTGGAAAAAAAACACTATGGCATTTCCAACCTAAGTCAATAATGACTAAAATAATTATTGCATAAATCAATAAATCCTAAGATGATGCCTAGGTGATCTATTCCTCCCAAAGGGACAGGAGTAATGTATAAATGGTACAACTATGGGCACTACAATGTAAACAACACATGTTCAAACCTTTACACGGGTAGAGCCTCTATGCACACTATGCATGAAGGAAGGTTCTTGATATCTTATAGTTGGTTTCCCTTCATCACCAAAGTGTATTAGGTTATGAGTGGACTAGCAAAGCAACCCTTATTTTTTCCTTTTAGTTTTTTGGAAATCTCAAGTTCAACTAGTGCTAGTAGATGGTTTCAAAGATGTTTGCTAGGTTTTTTCAACAAGGTCACTAGATCCCAATGCAACATAGATACTTCAGATTGTTGAAAAGTAAAACCCCCACATAGCACTGAATACATCATTAATGAATACCTAGAGAACTTAGACTAAATTAATCATGGAAGTAAAAACTACAACCAAATTAATCATGAAAGTAAAAACTACAATTGAAAAGAAAACATACACTCGGTAATATACTAGAATTCATCCTCGCCCAATCCAAATTTGATGAATAAAATGTTAAATATTTAATGAAACTCAGGAAAATTAATAAGCATGTTATTGATATAAGAGTGCATGAACTTGTTTAATGTATATTTGTTAATTGGAGATGATGAATATCCAATGTTAAATATTTGATGAAACTCATGAAAGATAATAAGCATGTTTATCCATATAGAAGTGCATGAACTTGCTTAATGTGTAGTTGTTAATTGGAGATGATGAATATGTACATATATTTATTTATGTATTTAATAGGGATTATTGTAATTTCAAGAAATAAATATACATGACCAATATATAGGTTATTGTTTTTTGGCTTGCCCTAACTACGCTGGAACCTATGGCCCTCATTCCCAAGTTCAATGCACTGAACATAGATCATTCACTCCAGAAAACCCCGATTTCGAATAGGAAAAAAGGCAGAAGGAGGGGAATTGGGAGGATAACGCAAAAAAGACAAGGTGGGAACAAAAAAGGGCCAGCGCTGGAACCTATGGATCTCACTCCCATGTTCGATGCACTAATCATAGATCATTCATGCCAAAAAACCTCGATTCACTCCAGAAAACCCCGATTTCGAATAGGAAAAAAGGTGGAAGGAGGGGAATTGGGAGGATAACCAAAAAAAGGTGCAGTGGGAATGAAAAAGGGCCAGCACTAGAACCTATGGATTTCGCTCCCATCTTCAATATGCTGACCATAGATCATTCGCTCTGGGAAAACCCTGATTTGGAATAGGAAAAAAGGTGGAAGGAGGGGACTTGGGAGGATAACCAGAAAAAGAAAATGGTGAGAAAGAAAAAGGGCCAGCAATACCAGATCATCCATAGATTGAAGCTATTGGTGGTAAGAGAGAAGGAAAGTGCATGGGTCAAGGAGGTAGTGGGAAAAATTTGCGTGGCTTAGAAAGACGTAGCATAGAGGTTAGTTGATCCATCTAAACTTACCCTCACCAACTTTGAGATTGTCCGCACTGTTTATACATATTATGTGAACAACTGATGGAATCCCCTAAACTTTTTGTGCATATAGTTATTTTTTAGTATTGTTAATGAATGGATTATTTTAAGCCCTAACTTTCTATTGTTAGGTTAGCATTATTTTATCCTAGGGAAAAGGAATTGCAGACATTTTGTTAGATAGCCACTTCTAGCAGAAGAAATTTGTGATTATCTGAGATAGTTATTGTATCCTTTAACATTGGAAAATACCTTGGAACCTTTTGCCTCCCATTAGACATAGTTACTGGTTGGTTCTTTAGGGTTCTTAACTGAACTGAGGGTGGAGGATCCAAAAATTTATCCAAGAAAAGATAAGGATGGTTGCAAGGAGATCTAACATGGAGAAGCTTAGCTTCATTAATGAGTATCCAACTATTTTTTCAAGTCAACCCACTCGCAAGTAGATCCAACATTGGGCATGCCCAAACTAATTTAGCAAGTCAAGTGTTTACCATTTCCAAGCTTGGAAAAGAAATGCGTGAAGAGGAGCCCTATAAAACTATACAACCAATTAAGCTAGAGGTTAATTTCCTGTAAGTGCAAAAAATTAAAATCTACTAATTGCTCAAAAGGAGATGAAAGGATTTGCAATTGCCAAAATAGTGATAAAGATGCCTCAATAAATAAATGATGCCTTTAAGAAAAGGAACAAGAGAAGCTTACTCAAATAAGAAAATGTATTTGGAATTGCAATAGAGAAAGATACAAACTATAAGAAAATGGAATGCTCAAAATAAATTAAAATAGTTCACAAGACTCATATAAGTATTTTTCTTGTGAAGTTTAGAGCATATGAACTACAATGCATGAAATGAAAGTAAAAAAGGGAATGAAAATGAAAGTAATTAGTGTTCATTGAATCTACTTAGTGTTAAGTGACAAAAACAAACCACTCAATCAATCACATGGAGACCTTCCACAAATGAGGAAGAGTTGGATGCCAAGGGGAAACGGTCACCAAGCTCCCAAGAACAAGTGACTTTGTATTATATTGGTTCCCTCTTATGAAATGAGGGATGGAAAGGAAGTTTTTTTTGGAGGAAGTTTACAAATGATCCCTCAAAAGGGAGAGATAGTTCCTTCTAATAGTTAGAAGTGATTAAAAAATCAAATTAGATGTTAATTGGAAAAAGTTACAAAATTTGGTTTGATCTTTCACTCAATGATAAGATCAAAACCCAAAAAAACTTAGAACTCCCTTTATGGATGAGAAGACAAGTCTAAATGAGTTACAAAATAGGGAATCCATGAAGAATTTTTGGAATGTATAACGACTCTGGAAGGTACAATGAAAGGGTCTAATAGTTAAAGAGTTTGCTTGTCCTTGTTGTCCAAATCCACAAATGTTCTTTCCCTTTCAAAACCTACCCCAAAATCATCTCAAAATGAAGTTTTAGGTCTTCTAGTACAACTACCTGATACCAATCCAAAAAAGGGCAAATCTGGCCACTCAAATGCAACAAAAATCAGCTTTCTTAGGTAGAGGAAATCTACCAAGAAGCAACTTCCTTGCTGCCCAATATCAGTCCAAAAGAGGAGAGACAAATCAGCTTTAGGAGACACTTGATACCTGCAAAAAAGGTTAGAAAAAGCCAATGTGAAAGAGGCCAAGATGGCCACTTCTAGCAGAATAAATTTGTGATTATCTGAGAAAGTTATTGTATCCTTTAACATTGGAAAATACCTTGGAACCTTTTGCCTCCCATTAGATATAGTTGTCGGTTGGTTCTTTAGGGTTCTTAACTGAACTGAGGGTGGAGGATCCAATCCAAGAAAAGATAAGGATGGTTGCAAGGAGATCCAACATGGAGAAGCTTAGCTTCATTAATGAGTATCCAACTAATTTTTCAAGTCAACCCACTCGCAAGTAGATCCAACATTGGGCATGCCCAAACTAATTTAACAAGTCGAGTGTTTACCATTTCCAGGCTTGGAAAATAAATGGCTGAAGAGGAGACCTATAAAACTATACAACCAATTAAGCTAGAGGTTAATTTCCTCTAAGTGCAAAAAAGTTCAAATCTACTAATTGCACAAAAGGAGATGAAAGGATTTTCAAGTTCCAAACTAGTGATAAAGATGCCTCAATAAATAAATGATGCCTTTAAGAAAAGGAACTAGAGCAACTTACGCAAATAAGAAAATGGATTTGGAATTGCAATAGAGCAAGATACAAACTATAAGAAAATGGAATGCTCAAAATAAATTAAAATAGTTCACAAGACTCATCTCAGTATTTTGCATGTGAAGTTTAGAGAATATGAGCTACACTGCATGAAATGAAAGCAAAAAAGAGAATGAAAATGAAATTAATTAGTGTTCATTTAATCTACTTAGTGTTAAGTGACAAAAACGAACCACTCAGTCAATCACATGGAGACCTTTCGCAAATGAGGAAGAGTGGGATTCCAAGGGGAAAAGGTCGCCAAGCTCCCGAGAACAAGTGCCTCTGTATTATATTGTTTCCATCTTATGAAATGAGGGATGGAAAGGAAGTTGTTTTTGGAGGAAGTTTACAAATGATCCCTCAAAAGGGAGAGATACCTCCTTCCAATAGTTAGAAGTGATTAAAAAATCAAACCAGATGTTAATTGGAAACAGTTACAAAATTTGGTTTGATCTTTCACTCAATGATAAGATCAAAAACCAAAAAAACTTAGAACTCCCTTTATGGATGAGAAGAGAAGTATAAATGAGTTACAAAATAGGGAATCCATGAAGAATCCTTGGAATGTGGAACCACTCTAGAAGGTACAATGAAAGGGTCTAATAGTTAAAGATTTTGTCTGTCCTTGTTGTCCAAATCCATAAATGTTCTTTCCCTTTCAAAAGCTACCCCAAAATCATCTCAAAATGAAGTTTTAGGTCTTCTAGTACAACTGCTAGATATCAATCCAAAAAAGGGCAAATCTGGCCACTCAAATGCAACAAAAATCAGCTTTCTTAGGTAGAGGAAATCTGCCAAGAAGCAAGTTCCTTGCTGCCCAATATCAGTCCAAAAGAGGAGAGACAAATCAGCTTTAGGAGACACTTGATACCTGCAAAAAAGGTTAGCAAAAGCCAATGTGAAAGAGGCCAAGCTTACTTGGGCATCCACTAGATTAGTGATCAAACTCAATTAGAAAAAATTAACAAATTAACTATACTAAAACTTGAATAAAACTCTACCCTATGGCAGCCAAGAAATGTTGGGTTAAACCAAATCTTCTTGGCTGATTTGTGGCCTTTAGGTCAGCCACTAAATAGCCTTCAAATATCTTAAATTTCCAATGAACTTCAAGGAACATATGAGAACATTCAAGTTTCAGAGGATGAAGTGCATCAAGGCAACTTTTCAGACAATGGAAATGAGTTTTATAACCTCAATGAGTTGCATGGTTCAACTCCTCAAAAGGAGGAAGATGTAGTTGAGCAGATCAACAAGAATGTTCAAATTCCCTTAGCAGTTGGTGATGAAGTAGAACATGCATCTTACAATGTAGCTCTAGAAAAGAATGAAGTTGAAGATGAAGCATATCAGGAAATCATTAGTATTGTTGATGGAATAACTGATGTAAGTCCAATTAAAGAAAAATTGTTTGATATGGACAACCATGGAAAACATGAGGGGTTCATTTCCCTTGACAAAATTGAGGGAAAAGAGGATGACCAGGAAGAACAATCTATATAGAACGAAGCTGAAGAGACACAACCCAGCCACTAATGATCTGCTGCAATAATTCTAGAAGAAATTAGATGAGCCAAGCTTCCATATAATAATGATATGTTCCCTTGTCCAGGTATAACTAATTCTATTCTTGAAATAGAAGCAGACATTTCAATCGATTTTGTATACTGTTACAATGTGTTCCCTCATCAAGATATGTATGATTTTGTTCCAGATAAAAGATGGAATATCTCAGTAATGATACTACTAATGTGTTGTTCCCTATGATGTAATGACTCTGGTACCCTTTTAAACAAGCCCAAACCTATGGACACTAATGACATGTTTCTTTCTTTAGGAATGGATGATTTTGTACTAGACAAACTCCTAGAGAGTCTTACAAAAGAGACCTGTAAGTAGGAAATTCCCCAGTTAAATACTTCGTTGAAGACCCCTGAGGTTACTGACGGATATAATATATCTCCTTGTTTAGTCACTTTGTTCAGGACTAGAATATAGTACTACATCCAAAAAGACAGAGCTTGGATACTATGACATGGAAGAGAAGATTCCAGTTTCAAATGTAGATTTGGCAAATAGTGCAATGCTAGGATAAATAGATAATGAAGATGAATCACAAGATTTGGACATTGTTGAAGAAACTGTCGATGAAGAGCAAATTGCAGATTCAGTTGGAGGTAAGAAAACAAGCAATTTGTTAGTATAGGATCAAGTTCTAGAAGCTCCAGTGCAGAAGACATCAAATAATGAAGTTCAAGCCAATGAAGAATGAAGTAAAGAGTATCTTCAGGAAAATCCAATATAGCTTGTTAATGATGAAGGCTTAGAGGATAAATTGAATGATTCAAAAACCACTGAAGAGTATCAAGTCTCTATAGTTTAAAAATAAGAGAAAATTGAACAGTTTTCCAGGAGTGAAACTCATAATGCTCAAGAAACTATATCTCCTAAGAACTCCAATGAGGAAGCTCAAGAGGCTGTGAAGGATGAAGCTCATGAAATCAAGTCTTATTTTTCAGACAAAAGCAAAGTGTGTTTTGGCCTTGATGATTTGAATGGTCCTCAAAAGGAGGAATATGACAGCCAACAGACTTATGAGAATGAAGCTTCTGAAGGTGAATCAATGGATTGTGGCAACACTCCAAAATTAAAAAATAAGCTTCAATTTGATGCAGACAATTTGAATGGTGCTCATCAATTTGAACTCCTACCAAAGGCTTTGTCTCTAGAAAATCTGTCACAACTGGCATCATATGGTGAAGGTCAAGCACCTGGGGAATGCAGTGAACCGAAGCTTTTAGTTCTAAATGATGTTCAGCAAAGTCACATCTCACTGGTTAATGGTGAAGCTCAAGAAGATAAATTGAGTGATCCCAAAACTAGCGAAGGATTTCATGACTCTGTATATCAAAAGAAAGGATCATTATGAACTTGCTTCAATGGCTGAAACTCAGGATGTTGAAGAAACTATATTTTACAAGCAAAATGATGGCTCTCCTGATGCAGTTTGGATGAAAGTGAAAAATATTGAATAGGTAGATATGTCCAACGAACTTCAAGGAACATATGAGAACATTCAAGCTTTAGAGGATGACGTGCATCAAGACAACTTTTTAGACAAAGGAAATTAGTTTTATAACTTCAATGAGTTGTATGGTTTAACTCCTCAAAAGGAGGAAGATGTAGTTGAATAGATCACCAAGAATGTTGAAATCCCCTTAACAAATGGTGATCAAGTAGAATGTGGATCTTACAATGTAGCTCTGGAAAAGAATGCAATTGAAGATGAAGCATATCAGTAAAGAATTAGTATTGTTGATGGCATAACTGATGCAAGTCCAATTAAATAAAAATTGTTTGATATGGACAACCATGGAAAACATGAGGGATTCATTGCCCCTAACAAATTGAGGGAAAATAGGATGACCAAGAAGAATAATCTATACAGAACGAAATTGAAGAGACACAAACTAGCTACTAATGATCTTCTGCAATAATTCTAGAACAAATTAAAGCGAAACTTCCAGATGATAATGATATGTTCCCTTGTTCAGGTATAACTGATTCTATTCTTGAAAAAGAAGCAGACATTTCAATCAATTTTGTAGACTGTAGCAATGTATTCCCTCATCAAGATATGTATGACTTTGTTCCAGATAAAATATGGATTGTCTCAGTAATGATACTACTTTTTATCACTCAGGTTGTTCCCAAAAGTTGTAAGAAAGGGAATACGGCTGAGGTAACCACAAAACAAGCTTTTAGATACAGAATCTAGCCAATTTGTATCCAGAGAGGGCTCTCTCTTTATTATTTAACATTGTTTGGTAAGGTTTTAGGCTAGTTATGAAGTTCAGGGGTTTTGTTTGATTTTGGATGTTGAGATTCAATAGAACAAAGGTGTAAGTCTGAGTAGTTCAGTCCATTGGGCTAATGGAGTCAAAGAAGCAGGCTTCCTGGATTTGGATTTTGACAGAGGATGGCACCACAGAGCAAGGTAGTCAAACATGGAACAATTTTAAAGGTTGGAATCATATGGAATGGAGTCTAATGGGTGAAGGGCAGTCAAGAATCCTTCATCATATTGACAGAGGTAAAATGAATGATTATTACCAAGAAGTAATTAAGGATTCCTTAGCATGTAATCAATATGAGAGAATTAGGAAACAGGAGCAATTAAGAGTTACATTGTTTATTCTAATTCTGAAGAAAACACAGAGAATGATAATGAATGAAACACGGAGTGTAATCAAGAAAATTTTGAATTAATCTTTATCCTTATCTTTTAGTTTGTGAAACACAGGTGATATAAGAAAATAGGAAAAATTTAAAACACGAAATATAAGGGACTTATTGTTCCGATGGTTGATTCAAGAATTTTGTGACAAGTCCATTGCTTCAATTCCAGTTCCAGTAAGTCCAGCAACAATTGATTCCAACAGCTTTGTATTCCAAAATTTGAGTATTACAACAAAGTTTAAGAATGCCTCACCAACCCAAAATACTTCGATTGGGGGGGTCTTTATACAAAATACCATACAAAATATCCCGTGGAAATAATATCTAGTGATGACTCATCATTTTTTACAAAAGATAGAGACAGATAGTCTTGAAAACAGGGAAAAGACAAATTGATGTTGTGCAGGCTACACCGTCCTATCGAATGTGCTGGAGATAGACTCTATGAGTCGGTTTACACCTGTCTTCCACTAATATGTTGTGTTGGCTGCCTTGGCTTTATCGGATGTCCTTCAACTCTGATTTGATCCTCTCTGACCCGTATGACCCTCTTTCATTTCTGTCCTCCGCAGTATGGTAGATGGCTCAAAATTTTCATCTTCACCAAACATACCAAAGATAAGTTTATAGAATTTCAAACATACTTTGCCACCATTCATATTCTAGTAATTTATGCCTTTGCAGCTTTCTCAAAGTTTCATCAATCTCTGTGTACCTGAAGTAATTAGGCTAGATAGTGAATAGATGTTTCACTCCATGCTCAATATAAAACAAATTTTCTAAGTTGTCGTAGAGGATTTGGCCAGATGGAAGTTCTTTCACTCCTGAAGCACTTGCTGATGAAGTAATTTGATAAGCGGCATATGTATTCAATCTGTGTGCATAATCTACATGTTTCATCAGTCGGTAATTATTTGTTAATAGACTGGGCAGACCCTTTTCCTGCAAAGTTGTGAACCTTTTTGTGAAAGAATTTATCTCCACCTGCATGTCCTGACATCTCCTTTCCAAATTTTGCATCAAATTTCTCTTGGTCAGAACTCTCTTGATTTCTAGTATGGTGCCTATCCTATCTGTCATTTCCAGAGCTGCTAGTTCTTCACTGGTCTTGGTGTTCAAAAAGTGTATTAGCCTGTTGGCTTGTTCAGGCATCTGTCCCAATAAAGCTCGTCTTTTGAATCTCCACTTGGGTTGCTCCTATTAAGTCAATCTACTCATGAATCACCTGGATAGATTTCCACACATTACTAAGGGATTGACCGATGTTGGCCCACAAAATTCCTTTGATTTCTGCCAGAGGTTTATCCAGAGAGAGATCCTTTTCTAATGCTCTCACTTTGTTCTCTAATGCTTTAACCTCTCTTGTTTTCTCTGCCACATTCATCTTGGATTTGTCATAACTCTTTTCTACCTTTTCCAATTGCTCCTTTACTTGTCTCAATTCTGATACTTGGAGCTTCAATTCTTCCATGGCCTTTATCAATTCTTTAGTGCTCATGTTGGTATTGCTGCCAGGTGTTGTTGCTATTGTACTTGTTGCTAATGTTCCTGCAATTATCTCTATTGTAGATGCTGGAACAGTGGGAGGCAATGCTGTTATAAGTGTGGAGGGGGCAGTAGTGACTGTAGGAATTACTCCAGGAGGTTGGAAGGTCAAATATCCCTGCTTTTCCTTTAACACTTTCTCTAGTGCCTGCTCTGTATCACTTAATCTCTCATTAAGTTTCATTAGCAGGTCCATCATTTCTTCTTCTAATTTCTTCTATATAACTTCTGCAGTCTGTGGATGCATGGAAGGAGGCATTTTCAGCTACTTCCTCAGGGCGCAATGTCTTCCTCCTTCTTCTTCATTAGTGCCTTTATGCCTTTAGCATCTTTGGGATCATGTCCCAGTTCAATGATGATTTCTTCCAAGGATTTGATGTTGTTGTCCTTGGATAGATAGGAGGCTTTCTCCAACTCTAATTGAGCCGAGGTATTCTCTAAGGAGTCCTGTAATTTATGGGCCAGCATTGCTTTATCGGCCAATGTGGAGTAGACCATCTCTCAAGTCTTTTTATGAAGCTCAATTTGGTCTAGTGGATGAATGTCTTTGGCTAAGACCTCCAAATTGGTCCTGATATAATCTGCTCCTAATTAGGGTTGTTGTACCTTTGGTTTAAAATAGCTCATCAACATTTTTCCTTCCTTGATGTCATAGGAAGACATTAACCTTTGTGGTTTGAGGGGGCCATTTTTAGGTATTGACTATAGATTTGAATTCTCACAGGATCATTCTTGGCCTTTATCTCGATGAAAGTCTTCTTAATATCTGAGGCCTGTTTGCTTTGTCACCTAGTAGAAAACACTTCTGCACTGTACTGCCTCTCTAGCTCTTGCCTGTGTGAGCTGGTTGATGTTTCAATCACTGGAGAAGTTTGCCTGCTGACTGCCCTTTCACCTCTTAGACTGCCTATTGTTTCTTCAAATATTTCCTCTTCTGATAGAGGGTCCAGTCTTTTCCCTTTTTCCCCTGGTTGTTCTACAGGCTCACTGATAGGTGTGGTGTCCTCCCTGTCTCTCTTCTTTCCTCTTTCCTCATTTAGAGGAGTCTGCAACACAGGAATCTCTGCTGCTTTGGTTTGGACTGGAGGCACTTGTTCCTACTGATCTGTCATTTCAGGTTGCTCTGTGTATGCACTTCCTTTCCCTTGGAAGACCCTATGACTGGTGTGCTAGTTTCTTGTATAGGCTATTGAGAAGTTCCAGCAGAGGATGTACCAGCTCCTGCTTGTTGAGGCAGCTTGAAAGATACATGTCGAAAAGAGTCCAGGTCAAGGGTTTTTTCAAGGTGTTTCATAGCTTTTTCCATATTTTCTTGCTCAGTAATTTCTTCTATTAATGTACCCTCTACCCACTCATCTTGATTGGAAAACTGTTCAATTTCAGGGATATTATGATGTACATAAATTGACAGCCTGTTTCTTACTTTTCTATCACTTATAAAACTATTTGGGTCATATGGCACCCACCAAAAACTCTTCATCAATTTAAGGCGTTCCCCTAATATCTCCTAAGCATCTTTCCATGCCTCCCTCTTATGGATGATAAAAGGGTCTAATTGGTTTTTTATTCTCAGCTGAGCCTTTTTCTTTGCATTGCAAAAGTGGGTTAAGTCTGCATTGATAAGCTGTCTGAAATATTCTAATGCAAATAACCTCATGGGTACATATTTGGGTAGCTTGAATGGACAAAGTTCACAACCGTATATTCTAATTTCTGTGTGATTCTGGTACAAGTACCAGTCACCTATCTTGTACTGTCTGGAAAGTTGCAAAATCTTCTTTATATCACCAGAGAGCCTAGGAGGGGGATTTCCTATCGATGGAGTGGATGCTGGGCGAACAAATAAGTCAATAAATTCATTGTATGTATAAGGAGAATCATAGGTATTATGGAAGACTGAGCTCTAGAAGATTACATACCTCCTATTTCCCCTTGAATCCAATTTTCTGATGTGAAATGGAAAGTTGTCTGGATGATAGTATAACAGAAGGTGGTATATGAAAGATGAGTACTTGAAGACTCCTTCTCTTTCCAAATTTATAAATTGGTCATGGATTTTGTTGGCAATGAAAGTGGTATAGTCATATTTGACAGCAGGAGGCTACCTTGGAGTAAACATTGGCAACAGAACTAGGGTGATGTGATAAACATACTCACTGGTATTAAATCCCAAAACCAGGGCTATCATGTTAACAATAAGCCTACCTCTTTCAGTGAACCAGACTTGTAGATAAGGAGGTGGGCCTGTAGGCTGATGCTCTAGTAGCATGAACATTTGAGCAATACGAGTTATCTCTGAATTGGGCAATTTAGAAGCTTGGTCGAGCAAAAATCCCATGGAAAGATGGGCAGGGGGCTCAGTGGAATGGAAATGTATCATCTCATTGATGGAATCAGCAATTATGTAAAAAAGGACAGTTTCGGAAGGATACCTACCGGTTTTGGAAGGACACATAACCGCTTTACGGACATGGTCATAGTTAGCGTAACATTGGTGAATTATGTCTGGGAAGACATGGATAAATGGAAGGAAATATCTGGGTAGGTTGGATTCCCAAATTCCAAAAATATCGGAGTTATTTTGATGACTGTCCCCAACTTGGCAGAAGGCCTGGAGGTGGTTGATAGTAGCAATCAGGTCTTTAATTTGAAAATCTTTGTAAACCTAGGACAAATAATCCTGGTCTTTATGAGGTGCATTCAGGGGAGTGACATTGAGGGCTATGGGAGCTTCCATGTTTGGTTCTTGTGTTTTCAAACTGGAGGTTGGGTTTCTGTGGAAGAAATGCTCTAAACAGCAATTCTGGGGCCTTTCTCTAAGAGTTACGGACTAATTTTACTTGAATTGGTCTCTTTTGGATAAAATTCACAGAGGAAAAACGAAATTGCAGGTTCGGGAAGCGAATTGGGTAAATACCTGTGTTCAGCAGGAAAACAATGTAATTCACAAGTTGACCGACGAGCTGGAGAGCGCAATGTTGAAATTTCTTGGCCGGGTGGTGGACTGGAGGCTCGAGCAATCAAACAGACATAATTTGCATGAAAACAGTTCACAGAGAAAATGGGTGAAAATGACATTTTAATATGATTTTAACAAAAATTTTGGCTTTGGCGGGGGTTTTGGCATTTATTGGTGGGATGACATCATCAGGATGTGACATCTTGTCGTGACGCGAAGGGTGGTAAGCGGTTTCCCCCCGCACCTCTCTTGGGGTCGAGTGGTTTCAGGCGGGGAGGCAGCGATCACAGTGGGAGTGCGATGCATGTCCAGGGTACGCGATTAATACCACCACTTCCCCAAGAGTTAATGCACGGCCAATGGGAGGAGTGCGATATGAATGACAGTTGTCAGATGTGAGGGCATTGATCGGATGGTGGGCGCTTTGCGGAGATGGAGGAAGGTTAACTACGTGGGCCCGACACAGTAAAATACGTTTTTCAATGATATCGGGGCGGATTTGATTGGTTGGCGGAGTTTAGTTATAATTAACCTGGTCGTTAATTATCCCACGTTTTGTGTGAAAAGGTTATTAAAAGGTTTCAGATAAACCTTTAATCTCGATAGACATATATATATGGTTATAGTTTAACTGGGGGCAGGATTAATAAATTTTTGGGGTTTTTTATATATTAATATAATACCGGAAAGGGGAATGGATTATATGGGAGTTAAATAATAAAGGTTAGTTTGTTAATGTGAGAAAATGTAATGAACAAGCGCTAGACTAGAAATAATTCAGCTATTTTTAGTCAAACTTAGGCTTAGGATGACAAATGGGTTTGTGTGATATTTGTGCAATTTCCTAAGTAAAATGGAGTTTTTTACTTAGGGAGGGGTTATGAACTGGTATGAGTGATGTACGAGGGATATTAAGCAGATCTTAATATCCTTGGGGAAATCAGTAAGTGATTGAAAAAGTATGAGGGGAGTTAGTCATTCAACCTTGCTTTGCTTGAGCTGCCTCACAAATGTTTGTCATGTACTTGTGATAGGGGCAAGATTAACACCTTTTGGAAACAAAATCAATCACAAGAATGCTTCTGCGACACCATTGTACTTACCCTGCCTACCTGCCTAGCATTTTTTCTTCTTCCTTTGGGTGCACTTGGATTGGCAAACCATCATCATCCTCTTTTTCTTTTCATGGTAATCCTACCTAAGTCAACACTTATAACATCTAAGGGCTCAAATTTAACTTTTGAGCTCCTTTGCTTCTCTACCTATATATTTATCTGCCAAGATTGAGCTGTTTGGATATATTTTATTCTCTATCTCTAAAACATGAAATTGAAACATGAACTAGCCAAGATTGAACTGTTTGGCCATTCATCCATGGTAGCATAAATCAACAAGCTGCACACCATCAGATTGTTGCAAAAATAGAATAGTAGTGGCATTTTGGACTTGCACACTTTCCTGGTCTATTTGATTTGGGGTTCATTTCTTTCATTTTTTTGACCATTTCATTCTTTTTGCCCTTTGATTTTTCTTTTAGGGCATACCCTCTTTACATTTTTTAAATTTTCTGATTTTTTGACAATATGGAAAACCTTTGCAACCAGAAAAGGTATGAACATATTAGAGAGCTCATCAATGTCAATCATGAAATATGACACCTATTGGTATAGGAGCATAACAAAACTGATGTGTTGTTCCCTCTGATGTAATGAATCTGGTACTCTTTTAAACAAGCCAAAGCCTACGGACACAAACGACGCGTTTCTTTGTTCAGGAACGGATGATTCTGTACTAGACAAACTCCTAGAGAGTCTTACAAAAGAGGCCTATAAGCAAGGAATGCCCCAGTTGAATACTTTGTTGAAGACCCCTGAGGTTACTAACGGATATTATATATCTCCCTATTTAGTCACTTTGTTCGGACTAGAATATAGTACTGCATCCAAAAAGCCAAAGCTTGGACACTATGACATGGAAGAGAAGATTCCAGTTTCAAATGTAGATTTGGCAAATAGTCCACTGCTAGGAGACATAGATAATGAATATGAATCACATGATTTTGACATTGCTGAAGAAACTACCGATGAAGAGAAGATTGCAAATTCAATTAGAGGTAAGAAGAAAGGTAAGTTGTTAGTAGAGGATCAAGTTCTAGAAGGTCCAGTGCAGCAAACATCAAACAGTGCAGCTCAAGAAGATGAAGAATGCAGTAAATAATATCTTCAGGAAAGTCCCATATCACTTCTTAATGATGAAGGTTTAGAGGATGAATTGAATTATTCAAAAACCACTTAATGGTATCAGGTCTCTGTAGTTGAAAGAGAAGAGAAAATTAAATAGTTTTCCAACAGTGAAACTCATAATTCTCAAGAAACTGTATCTCCTAAGAACTACAATGAGGAAGCTCAAGAGGTTGTGAAGGATGAAGCTCATGAAATCAAGTCTTATTTTTCAAACAAAAGAAAATTGTGTTTTGGCCTTGATGAGTTGAATGGTCCTCAAAAGGAGGAATATGACAGCCAACAGATTGACGAGAACGAAGCTTATGAATGTGAATCAATGGATTGTAGTAGCACTCTAGAATTAAAAAATAAGCTTTAATTTGATGCAGACAATTTGAATGGTGTTCATCAATTTGAACTCTTGCCAAAGGCTTTGTCTCTGGAAAATCTATCACAACTAGCATCATATAGTGAAGGTCAAGCGCTTGGGGAATGCAGTGAAGAGGAGATTTTAGTTCTAAATGATGTTCAGCAATGTCACGTCTCACTGGTTCATGGTGAAGCTCAAGAAGATAAATTAAGTGATCTTAAAACTAGTGAAGGATTTCATGACTTTGTATATCAAAGAGAGGAGCATTATGAACTTGCTTCAATGGCTGAAACTCAGGATGTTGAAGAAACTATCTTTCACAAGCAAAATGATGGCTCTCCTGATGCAGCTTGGATGAAAGTGCAAAATCCTGAATAGGTAGATATGTCCAATGAACTTCAAGGAACATATGAGAACATTCAAGCTTCAGAGGATGAAGTGCATCAAGCCAACTTTTTAGACAATGGAAATGATTTTTATAACCTCAATGATCTAGGTGGATGTTGGTGGCCACCCACCTATCCCATCCAGACCCCCACAACTGTCCCTTTTAGTTTCCTTAATTATAGCACAGTTTACTATTTTTAGCAGTTTTTTAGGTCCTAAACTTCCGGAGCTGTTTTGAGGCCCTAAACGACGTTTTTTGGGAAATTTACCACTAGTGATTTTTTTGTCAAAAAATCATCTTTTCCATCGTAGTCCTTGGAGAGATCTTTCCAACGGGCTATCATGCATGTCAAATGGAGATAATACGACCAATTCGCGACCCCAGGAAGTTGATGTACCAACTTACCCAAAAATGGGGCCCACAAATTGGTGTTTCATCTTCTAGGGTTAGGTTTTGGAATGTGAAGGGTTTTCCATTGTTTCTCAACAATAAATAGGCCTTTGATCCTCATTGTAACACGGTTGAGAACAGTTCAGAGGCATGTAGCCACACATCTCTTCTCAGAGATAAGCTACCATCGCCCTAGCTGGTTTATTTCCATTTCTGATTGTAAGCATATTTCAGTATTTTCCATTAATGAAATGAAGTATTATTTCCACTGCATCTTTGTGTATATGGTTATCTCTGTAATTTGTTGCATTCCTGTTTAAATCCGAATCAGTGGTATCGGAGCGATCTGCTTTTTCTCTGTTTTTTCATTGCATGTCCCCAACGAGGTCGGGATATAAGGAGTTAGGGCTTGAACTGGTCGAACCTTTGCAAGACCAGCCTCGCAAATCTCAACGACCTCCCATGGCAGATGAGAAGAAAAACAAGGGGGCAAGAGATCCTATCAAAATCTTGCTCGAAGAAGCCCTTGAGCGACAAAGGAATGTGATGATGGACAACTTTGCCCAGATTCTTCAGCGGCTACCTAGAGGCGACGCATCGGCTTCCAACATCTACTCTAGAAATGCCACACCCTTTAAGGTACAAGTTAATTTTGAAATACCCATCTTCAAGGGTCAAATAGGCGCAGATGCCGTAGATAAATGGTTAAATCTGCTAGATGGGTATTTTTCTGTTCATGAATTTTCAAGTCGGGAAAAGATTGTTTTTGCTCTTCTCAAAGCAGCCCCCCACGTCAAGGACTGGTGGGAAACCTACTGTGAGCAGAAGGATGAAAGTACAGGCTCACTATTTTCAGCCACACCCACTTGGAATGACTTTCGGGATGCCAGAAAGGAGCAGTACTACCCTGTGAAACGCTATGAGGACAAATACATCAAATGGACCACACTGCGGCAGGGATGAGACCAAAATGTGCCAGAGTTCACAAACATTTTTAATACCGTTCACACACAATTGGGTATCAAATATTCTGAGCTGCATCTGGTACTCAAATACCATGGCTGCCTACACAGATACATC
Organism: Pinus tabuliformis; assembly: GCA_031772625.1. Lineage (NCBI taxonomy): Eukaryota > Viridiplantae > Streptophyta > Pinopsida > Pinales > Pinaceae > Pinus > Pinus tabuliformis. Next base: position 725,974,929 of record CM062816.1, read on the forward strand.
CAAGAAGAGATGGAGTTCTTGAACATCTCCTCACTCAGCACAACATACCGATATGCTGTCAAAATCGAGCAAAAGTTGAAACAGAAGAAGCGAGACTTTGGATCGACAAATCCGAAGCTCAAAGGACAAAGCTAAGGCGGGGTGGCCCAAGACAACCCGTCAAAGCCGCAAGAAAAGAAGACCACCACGAAGCCAAAGAAGGACACAGGAAAGTGGTGTGAGTTCCACAAGAGTCCCACTCATAACACAAGTGAATGTTGGACCAAGCAGTCACTGGTGGTCGAGTTGAAGGCTTCTGAATCAGATGCATGTTCTGACCCTGAGCCAGAACCTAACAAGGGGAATGGAAAAGGGAAGCAAATCATTGATGTGGATCCCAGTGCCACTGTTCCCACTGCCAAGATCCAGAAGAATGAGCCCGAAAATCTAGAGGAGGGGGAGCGTCTTTTCCACTCATAGATGTGGGTGAAGGGTTCACCACTGCAATTCATTGTCGACAGTGGTAGCCGAAAGTTATTTTAGCAGAGGCCATGAAGCGGTTGGGCTTACCGACTACACCACACCCACAGCCGTACAATATCAGGTGGCTTCATGAAGGACGAGATTTCAAAGTTCGCCAGCAGTGCCGCCTTCCCTACAGCATCAAGCCCTTCACAGATGAGGTATTGTGTGATGTTACACCTCTAGATGTTTTCGATGTACTATTAGGCCAGCCATACTTGTGGAGGTGACATGCTGTGTATGAGTCAAGGCCTCACGCTGTCATTATTTCTTTGGATAATTCATTATACAGGATTCCGGAGGTAGCCCCACCTACTGCCACCTCTTTGATCACTGCCAAGAAAGGAAGCAAGCTTATCTCCTAGACTAGGAAATTCATTTTCTGTCTGTTTCTCTCCCAAAGTAAGGGGAAGATCGTTGCTACATCCATGACCCCCGCAAAGGATTCCTCCACACAGCAGTAGCAGCAAAGGGATACGGTCATGACAGAACATAGGAACAACTTCTCCTCACCCACAGGGGTACCACACAAGTTTCAGGTGGGCAACAAAGTTTGGTTACATCTGCAGAAAGAATGCCTTACCAGAACCCATCAGAAACTCAAACCACTCCGACATGGTTCTTACACTAGTACCAAGGCTATGGGAAACAATGCTTGGAAGCACAACATTACTCCATTCCTTCGCTTGCACCGAGTATTCAATGTGGATCGTCATCGACCATGCTTCCCACCATTTATGGACACATCAGAGATTGCAGAACAACTCACTAGAGACCCAGCTCAGCAGAAGCTTCCTCATCTCACGGAGGAACTCAACGCAATGGGGACCATTTCTTCCTAAGGGGGGAGGAATGATCCAGGTGGATGTTGGTGGCCACCCACCTATCCCATATGGACCCCCACAACTGTCCTTTTCAATTTTTCAGTTTCCTTACTTATAGCGCAGTTTACTATTTTTAGCAGTGTTTCGGGTCCTAAACTTCCGAAGCCATTTTGAGGCCCTAAACGATGTTTTGTGGGAAATCTACTGCTAATGATCTTTCTGCCAAAAAATCGTATTTTCCATCGTAGTCCTCGGAGATATCTTTCCAACGGGCTATCATGCGCGTCAAACGGAGATAATATGACCAATTCGCGACCCCGGGAAGTTGATGTACCAACTTACCCAAAAATGGGGCCCACAATTTGGCGTTTCATCTTCTAGGGTTAGGTTTTGGAATGTGAAGGGTTTTCCATTGTTTCCCAACAATAAATAGGCCTTCGAGCCTCATTGTAACACAATTGAGAATAGTTCAGAGGCATGTAGCCACACATCTCTTCTCAGAGATAAGCTACCATCGCCCTAGCTGGTTTATTTCCATTTCTGGTTGTAAGCATATTTCAGTATTTTCCATTAATGAAATGAAGTATTATTTCTGATGCATCTTTGTCTATATGGTTATCTCTATAATTTGTTGCATTCCTGTTTAAATCCGGATCATTCAATGAGTTGTATGGTTCAACTCCTCAAAAGGAGGAAGATGTACTTCAGCAGATTGCCAAGAATGTTCAAATTACATTAACAGATGATGATCAAGTAGAACATGGATCTTACAATGTAGCTCTAGAAAATAATTAAGTTGAAGATGAAGCATATTAGGAAAGCATTAGTATTGCTGATGGCATAATTGATGCAAGTCCAATTAAAGAAAAATTGTTTGATATGGACAACCATGGAAAACATGAGGGATTCATTGCCCCTGACAAAATTGAGGGAAAAGAGGATGACCAAGGAGAACAATCTATACAGAACGGAGCTGAAGAGACATAAGAATTCAAAGTTGGAGAAAATATACAACTTGTGAAAGTAGACATAGTGGCTAGCAACCAAGAACGTTCTAACATGGATACTCCATTGAAGACGCCTATGCTTACAAAAGGCCTTGATATATCTTCTTGCTTGAATTCTTTTTTTGGTACTGGACTTTAGTGATCCACTAGATAAGCTCAATCTTATGGAGAGTAATGATGCATTATTTTGTTCAGGTATTGATGATTCTCTTCCAGAAAATATCTCAGAGATTGTTACAGAAGTTTCTTTCAAGTAGGAACTTTACCGACTTGATAATCCTTTGAATACCCCTAAGGTTACAGAGGGATATAATATAGCCGTGGAAAAGAATGATGTTGAAGATGGAGCATGCTAGGAAATCATTTTTATTGTTGATGGCATAATTGTTGTAAATCCAATTAAATAATAATTGTTTGATATGGAAAACAACGGAAAACATGAGGGATTCATTGACCCTGCCAAAAATGAGGGAAACAATGGCCAGGAAATTGGAGAGACCCAAAATTTCAAAGTTGGAGAAAATATACAGATTGTGGTGAGCAAGCAGGATCCTTCCCAATTGGATACTCTGTTGAGGATCCCTGAGGTTAAGGTGGGATATAATATATCAACTTGTTTAAGCACCTTATTTGGCCTGGACTCCAGTATTCCATCCAAAAGTTCAAAACTTCCAAAAAGTTACAATATATCCCCTTGTTTAAGTATGAATGAATCTCTTCTATAAGACAAGGATGTGTGCAATCGACAACTTTCCCTAGATACGCCAATGAAGAGGCTTGAACATGCTGAGGGACCAGAATATGATACCCCAGTGAAAAAGCTTGAGCTTATAGAAAATGATGTGACATCAGAGACTAAACATTTTTCACTACATGTCCCACTTGGAGACCATGTGTTAGTCATGGAGAAGGACGCTATGGTTTTGGAAGGGACAAAGCATTTTTAAAGTATTCTCCTTACAGAAAATCTTGTAGAATCTGGAGAGTAGCTGAGGGTTCTACTATTTTGGCTGATATGGATGTTCCTAGTAAAGGGGATTCAAAGAGCACCAAAATTGTAGACAGAATACTTACTTTGAGCAATAGATTGCAAACTTTGCAATTGGACTTACAAGGACAACTTCTAGAGTCATTCTATGCTACACCTTCCAAACGGTCGATGAATTGAAAACTTAATGGAAGCACAGAGAAAACCATAGATACCATTTCTATTTACAGGCCAAGGCAATCCATAGGAAGTGATGAGGCTATGCACAATTCATTAAAGGAGAGTCATGCTGAGCTGGTGGGACAACTTAGTTTATGGAAGCTACAAAATCTATACAAAGAAAATGAAATATCAACAAAGGATTCTGAAAAGGTAAGCTAAATTAGGTATGAACTTCATATTTTTCCATCTTCTTTATCATATTCATATTAAGGAACATAGTACACATTTGGTGCAGTATATGTATGACATTTTTTCATTTTTTCTTTTCAAGAGATAAGTAAACAATTTGTTTCACAGAATATGTCATCACCTACACTGGAACAGAGGATGGAATCCTTCGACACACCACTGAAGACGCTTGGACATACTGAGGGCCATGATATATCTCCTTGCTTGTACACATTATTTGGACCAAAATGTATTAGGCCATTGACAAATCATGAGCTCACATAAGATAATGATAAGGTTGTTACTGGAACACCATTTGAAAATGCTATGCAGCCACCATCAGTGACTGAATCGGGGGGAGTTGACAATTTTGGGGCAATGAATTGCCATGGTTAGTTTATGTATCCCATGAAAAAAGGCCTAGTTTCCAACACCACAAGAAAGTCGGAGCAATGAATGCATTGGTATATTTCTAGCTATGTACACATCTCTCTTTTTCTGTTGATTTCCTCATATGAAATTCATTAATTATTATGCTAATGCTGATGATTATTATCCATTGCTCCACTTAGGTCCGAGTGTCTGTTGTCCTCAAAAAAGACCTCTTTTAATTGAACCTTGATTGTGATCATTATATAAACAACAACAACACTATTTGTGAGGCAATGTGTTTTCTAATGGATCCAGTTCTTGGGAAGAAAACTTGCTATGTACAATTTTCTCAGAGATTGACACTTAGAGTTTTTAACTCAAGTCGGTTCACTCACAGTGTCCATCACATACAAGTAATTAAGGAGGTTAGTTGAGGTACAAACATTTGAATCCTGACAGCTAAGAAACCTACCTATCCAATAGAGACAGTGGTTTCCCAAGACGGCCTTTTAAACTATAATTGGCCACCTTTACAATAATTTGTTGTTATCTCTTCGCACATTGAATGTTCGGACGTGGAGGTCAAGCGCAAACAGTCTAAAAAACCATTGGAGTTGGGGGCTCTTTGACTATAGTTTGATTGGTTGACATCAAAATCATTGCTACCAACAAAGGTAAGGGGAAGAAGCCCATTAAAGTAAAGAAGAGATTGATAAATTGATCATAGGTGTTCACTTACACTGGAAAAATGTGGTTAGGTTCTGAAAGTGCATGCTATTTGTTAGATTGGTGTAATGAAAGGAAGGGTAAGGAGGGTATAGCGAAAATAATTGATAGGTTTCTGGTGGAAACAAAATTAGGCTATACCTATTTTCAGTGACAATGGAATTCACAACCAAAAAACCCAAATTTTATATTTTTTAGGCACTAGCTAGAGTAGTGGATAAAACCAACACTCATTTAGATCCTATTAGTTTCAACTTCTATATCGATCCATCGCCACTTTATGTTATTTCCTTGTAGATGAAGGGATGGGACTCCTTGTCTAAAACATAAAACAAAATTTAAGGAACAGTAGCACGAGTCAAGCAGTGTTCTACCTTGTGATGAGTTGTGGCACAAAAACCATGCATTATCTAAAGTCCCTCCTCTTGAAGGTAGAACTGGGTGAGTGATGTGCAAGTGACCTGGAAAAATTCTTCATCCTCTATCGCAAAATAGAGTATTTCTATCTTAGTCAATCAAACTCACATGGAAAAGCCAATCTATGATATGTTTTATTTCTCTAGAATAAAACAAAATTAACCATAAGTTGCATTACAGATTTGTTTTCAACTTGCATCTCAATCAGTGATATTAGGTTATATACCTCAATAAATTATTGTTTTCATTGTCACGTTCCAGGTACTCCTTTTCGATCAAGTCCTAAATTCTAGACTCTATTACTATAAGTTCGGGCTTGAACGTGATTTGAGTTGTCCAACACATTCACTCAATAGTTGTTGTTGAGGTAAGATTTTTCTAGCCTTCATGATGAGAACTATTGTTGAATCTATTTAGAAATGTCTGTATTCTTTTACATTTTCGATCACTCTATTCCTCTCATTCGCATTCATATCTATAAGTGGAATCTTAATCTTTTTCAACTTGTGGGAAAAGGGAGGATTGAATTCAAAATTATCACTTGTAGATATTGTTGCAGTGCTAGGTTCCTTTAGAAGAATCTTGTACTTGCCACATGAAAGTAAATACAGAAGTCAAATAATATCTTCATCTTCCAAATTTAGTTGAGATTTAATTTCCACATAGCTCAACTTCGTAGCTTAATTGTCCAACAATAGCAGAGCTACTTGGTATGTTGTCACTGCCAATTCTGTTACCGTGGTGTCAAATTTGGAGATGATGTCATAGGTTCCTAAGGAGTATACCCATGTAAGTGTACGATGTTCATATCTCTGAGAATAAAATTCCTGAAACTCGACAAAGCATGCAGTCATCTCAGAAGGTATATAAAGATTGGAAGACTTGTAAGTTGGCCAACGTGTAGCATTCAATATTCTAACACCCAATGTTAGTTTCAGATTGTTATATGTAGAATTGTTAAACTCAGTTTGGATTTCTTTCGAAACTGTGAAATATTTAACCATGCCCTCCATTTTTTATATAATACTAGAACCACAGGGCTCCTTCAACTTCGACAATTTGTTTAGCTCATCATTAATATTTACAGCTATTTCATGCAACAATCTCTTAGCTAAGCATTTCCTACAAAATTCTGCAAATAAATCATTATCACTCACATAGCGAACAAGTTTTACAACCTTTTCCAACAAGCTCTCAATATTATCATCACTGGACTTTTTTGGATTACCACCCTTCTTCAATAAATTATCCCAAAAAGCTGCAAACAACTCTGTGCTTGTAGTTGCTGCAACTCTTTTATTGCAAATTACCACCAATGCTTCATGAAGAGCTTTAGAAATGGAATTATCATTCTGAAATTCATGCTCCAAACAATCCACATACCGGTCATAAATTTCAATGACCTTCTCTAGGAACTCAAGTCCCTGTATTCTTGTACTGTTTGATGAGTTATTGTTCCTAGTAGTGTTTTCTGCCCATTTGACTAAGTCTATTCCTCGGCTAATTATATGTTGTTGTAAAACACTTGCCACTTGTTAGAGACCTTTTGGGATCTTACAAAATAACCTATACATCCTAGAAATATCAATTTTCTTATCATCCCTAAGTAGGGCCTTGAAACCTAAATCATGTTTCCCTAAAAGAATTTCATAATGGTCAAGGAGTTCATTTTGGAATATCTCTAATAACCCATGCTTGCTACGAGAGTGAAAATAATTTTCAACTCTATGCTCCTCATTCTGCAAGCACTCTTCAGCTTTTACCATATATTCTAGACAAGAATAATCCAAAATCCATAAAGAAACGTTTCAAGCATAGTAAAGTCGAGTATCCTCCAAATTTCCACTTTGCAAGTGGCTCAAATTTAACACATTCGTTGATTCAACAGTTTATGGAAAGTATCTTGAGCCTTGGTTGTTATTTACTCCTACCTCCTAATTCTTCCCCTCTACCCCTATAGGAGACGTCAGGTCTTGACAATACAAACTTATTTTATAATATTGCACTGGGAAAAAAGGACATCGGATCATAGTACTGATTACCAAGTCAGTGAAGGTGTTGAAGTGGCCAACATTCTATTTATAGAAACATGTTTGGATTTAATAAGAAGAGAAAATTTGCAAATTAAGGATCATGCTTTCCAATTACTATCAACTGTTAATGGCAATTTGGATTGTAAATGTATTTTAGTCTTCTTTCCTAACAAAGTTCTAGATATTTAATTCCTTTCTTAATTTGAGCAAATGTTTAACTTTATTCTGTGTAGGAATGAATGTTGATGAAAATAAATCAACTCTGCAGCAAGGGGAGGGAGAATATCCTTCAAATGCAATTTCTGGTAGATGTTTAGGAACTTCTACAAGTGCACCAGGGAAATCAATTTCTATGGAAAGTGGAAGTGGTGTATCAAGAGGTAGTGATGCAGCAATTGCAACACCTTCCATAAACAATCATGTGGCAAGGGTAAAATGTTTAGATATTCATCAGCAGGACTTAGATTCTTCAGATACTGCAGGGTGAGTCTCATTCATTACTCTATGTTCTTGGCTTCTTGTGGTTGTGTATTTGTCATGTTTGAGATAGAGCATTATTGATCAGTTGTACCTTTGTACTTAAATAGCACAAAGAAGATAAAAAGAGTTCCTAGAGTCAATGGTGGGGAGAAGGGTGAGAGGGGACTCCGACAGTTCAGCGTGAAAGGTGTATTCTCACAATTCACCTATTCTCTTTCTTTTTCTGACTGAAATTTTCTTTCGGTACATGTTGATGGATGGATGTCTTTATGTTGCTAGAGGTAATGGAATTGATATAAATCGATAGTAGATTCGTATGTGTTTGTTCTCGTAATGGCAGTCATGGGGCACAGAGGGAGGTCAAATGCAAGCCAGGTGTGGACCTCTCCAGCCATGGAGAGAATGTGGGTAGCTAATATGTGTGGAGTTTTGTTTAATCCCTGTGGTTGACTAGCTCAAAAAAATCTTGACCCACTAGCAAATAATGTTTCTGTTTGTTATACATGGTGTCCTTAGGGCATGCTTGTAATTATATTTGTATTACACATTGGCCTCGGGGGTTTGTTTCACTTACTGTCGATTGTTTAACTATGTCCAGTCAGTCAGAAGGTTGAGAGCAAGTGCCAGACCACATATAATGAGGTAACAACATGACCATAGAGACTGCTTATTATTTAGCAATTGTTCGTTGTTTATTTGTTAAGTATGACTCCCATTTTTTTCTCATCATCTTATCTTAATTAAATATTGAAATTCTAATATGTAGCATTTTTTAGCAAGCAATGCAGAATGCATCTCTAAATTTTTTTACCATTGCATATAAAATGCTAAACTGCGGTAATGGTTAACACATAGTACAATCAATGGGAATTGTTACATCCCCAGATCTCTGAAATTGATCAATATGACTGAATCAATGGTGATATGGCTGGGTAAGTAAAATGAATACTGGTTCAAGTGAAAGTTTTGGAAATGATATGCTGAGAATGCCCCCTAGGCACATGCCCAGCAGGTAGTAGGAATGAATTGAATGAACCAGTGGCATGCAGAAAATGTTAAACGGTACTCATCTCTGAGAGGAATAGTGAACATGGATTCTCAAGGGAAAAAAAGCTCTTGAACAGGAAAACTTTGTGCAGTCAAAGGTTGTTAGGACATGCTCACAAAACAATACTATGAATGCAAGAGAGGTATTAAATTTATTCAGTCTATTTGGACTTGAAATAAATATCTAATCTATGAAAACTGTGGATCCTTGTAAGAAGTTCAATTTGGCAGTATTGTACGTCGTTTTATCTCAATTGAAAGTACTTCATGCTTAGATTTCTAATATCATATGCTTGATTTGTTTGTAGCCCTTTTGTAGTAAGTAATTGTTTCTTTTGCAGGACATTTTGAATTCAAATTTACAAATGAATTTAAAAGAAAAATAGGCGAGGAGATCCTAAAGGATTTTCTATAGGTTATGCTTCTGCAAACTCATCTGTATTTGATAGTGCCACAAACATGTCTTAGTGTCTTGTTGAAAAAAACCAACATCTTTATCAAGGTAAGGTTTTGGTTCAAGTTTTTTTATGAAGTAATTTATCTATTAGTTGGTCCACCAATTTTTACTAGTTTTTTATATTATACTATACTGAGATGTTCAATTTCTGCTTATAAATTGTTTATGTCGAGCCAAAATGTTCTTGACCTTCTAAGAAAGTCAGATAATCCAAAAGAAAGTGATGCATTAAATCACACTATATTAGGAACTTCAATGTAGCTAGCTATAGTTTTCCCATAACATGCAACAAGCTACGCCTAGTCTTATCTCACCATACCTCTGCTAGGAGTGATTCTATTGGCCTTCAATTGGTGGCTCAACTTTCATGGCACGCTAGTAAGCAAGCAAGTTTTTCCTAAAGCTATGGATCCATAAGGAAATCCTTCATCAATTAAACAATGTGGCTAGCTATAGTTTTCCCACAACATGCAACAAGCTACCCCTAGTCTTATCTCACCGTACCCTTGCTAGGAGATTCTATTGGCCTTCAACTAGTGGCTCAAATTTTATGGCACACTAGTAAGAAAGCAAGTTTTCCCTAAAGCCGTGGATCCATAAGGCAATCCTTCATTAATTAATCAATTTTAAATAATTATTTTTTAACAATTTATTCAACACATTATCAAACTATGTTTCTCCACACATTATTGTAATAATATTACAAGAACAAAGTCAAAGTGAGAGATTCCATTGCTCTCCAAAAGTGTTGAGGTTTGATATAAATCATTGATCATTTTACAAACCTTGGATGTAGTACTATTTCTGCAAGACAAGATATCAATTATATTTCATCTAATAAAGAAACAATAAGTGACTTACAAACCGCAAATAAATAATTACTTCCTGCAATTTATGGAAATTGTCAGCCAAACATAAACGGGAATTACAATATGCTTGGTTTTCTGTCATTCAGTGCATCACCTTTTTGCAAAACAAAGGGTTGGCCTTCAATAGGTTTAGCAAAACAACTCCCGATCACCCAGTATTGGACCATGAATATTTGGTGCAAACTACTGAAGACACAGTGGAGAGTAGATAAGAAAGCCTGCCCTAGTGAGGTCATGCTCCCCACTGGCTACAGAGGCTCAAGTTCCCCATGCATGTGAATCAACAACGAATAAATTAGATTGCAACACATAACATCATTGGTGGGCTATTGGCACCCACAACCCGTGGAACAAATTCCTAATAATCCATATTGATGAGATATGCATAACAACTAGCATTGTGTTGGGAAACTCCAATACCAACATCATTGGCAGGGATGGAGAGAGGAAATTTTATAACCCCAAAAGTGATTGTAAAATATTACAAAATATATATGTTTAACTTAGGCAAAGACACAACTGTGTCATTTCAGCATCAAGATCCAAACATTAATTCAAGTCACAATCGGTAGATATTACAACATTAAAGTTTTCACATGGGTAGATTTCCTAGGAATCCTAATGCAAATAATAAACTCATATAAGTTTCAATTAATTTTAGATACTGCAACAATGATTTGACCAAAATAACCTTCTTGTGAAAATTCCATGTTATTCAGCACAAATAAAAACTTACAAATTCCTTTAGGAAATCTATGGGAGAGTGCTAGTTCCTCCCAACCAACAAGCTGACACCACCAACTCCTCTCGAGCATAGACTTCTTCCTTCTAGGAATAACACCTTCTATATTCCCTTAGTAATATTTTATAAATTTTTACTAGAAGATTTTTCCTAGCAGCTGCTTTTAGGGTCTGCCTTTTACTAGGCTTTTTCTTTTAACTAGGATGGGTGATGCTAGGGCATTATTAGAAATTAGATTTTTATCTAATTACTAATTAGATTTTTTTTAAATTAGAAATGATATTTTTATCAAATTATAGATTAGATTTCTATCTAATTTCTAATTGGTAAAGATCTACTGCTTTTCTTTTAACTAGGATGGGTGATGCCAAGACATCATTTTATCTAATTTCTAATTAGATTGTTATCAAATTAGAAATTAGATTTTTATCAAATTTATAATTAAAAATTAGATTTGTATCAAATTTCTAATTAAAAATTAGATTTTTATCCAATTTTTAATTGGTAAAAGTCTGCTGTTGTTTGTATTATGTAATTATATAAAAATATGCTGATGTAATTATGTAAAAAGAGAAATGTTTTTTTTAGAAAAAAACATGAAGTGGGAAAAACAATGGCATGAAGTCTTTTATAACTGTTTTTCAGTGAGGTCCTTTATGAACAAAAACATATTTTTACCAATTAGATAATTACAATATAATCGATAAAAATCTATTGTTGTTTGTATTATGTAATTATGTAAAAATGTGCTGCTGTTATGTTTTGTAATTAGATAAAAAAAACATTTAGAAATTTGGTAAATCTAATTTCTAATTGGTAAAAATCTGTTGTTGTTTATATTATGTAAGTATGTAAAAATCCATTGTTGTTTATATTTTGTAGTTATGTAAAAAGGGTAATGTTTTATTAGGAAAAAAACATGAAGGGGGGAAAACAATGGCATGAGGTCCTTTATAAACATGACAGCATAAGAGCTAAACCATTTTATCACCTAGGACTGGAGAATTTGATTCCAAGAAAGGAAGAAATTGTCAAAACAGAAATTGTCACTTGGATTTTTAACTAAGTTGTCTGCAAATTCTGCGCTAGAGTGCCATTCTAAGATTATTCACCTACAATCCTTTGTTTTCTTAGGGAGAACATCCTTTCCTATCGATCTCTTCTACTTTGGGGATATGGCAAGTGGAGAAGGAGGTGCAAGTGGATCGGAAAAGGTAAGCTTACTTTGTTTTTATAGAATAATTACATAATATAATATGTTGTATTTTTTGTTTTAGTTTTGAAGTTAGAATTATAATTTTATAATTATACTTTGTGATAAATCATTGAAACTTGGAGAGGGAAAGAATCTGATAATAGAGTCCTTGCTTGAAGATGTTTTTGGGACAGAAGGACTTTAAAAACTTCATGCTTTGGATGCTAAATCCCTAATCCATTTTCTTAAGAGAAAATCCACTGAAGCTAATCAACTAGGTCTAGGTAATCAACAAGCTTTATGAGAATTGATAAATTCCCCATCCTCTCTTGGATCAAGAAAAAAATCGAAAAAAGTGTCATTAACATCAAATACCAATAATGAAGAACATTGTGTTGAGACATCTTGTGTGATGGCAACTCCCGGGACTGAAAAATCTTGTTCATCCTTAGCATATGCATCATCTATTGGTAGTTTAGGTACCAAGATAGAGTATGACCCTATTTCAGGGGAGATAAGAAGGAGAGATGTAGGAAACAATTCTTACATGGGCTAAAGGACTCATGCCTTCAATGATTTAGAGATCATCTTCACCTCACATTCTACAAGATTCCACTTCACCTAAAAAAGATGGTGGTACAGGTTGGTCGGTTAAGAAGATAAAATTGCAAATGTCGCTCAACTGTAAGAGTTTTCATTGGAACCAAACAAGAAAAATTAAAAAAATGCCCCCAGATCAAAGACTGAAACAAAGACCATTTGACATACCTTTTAAAGTATGGAAAGAACTTTTAAAATCATATGAGAAGTTGGATGCACAAAGAAAGGCTGGCGATGAAAGCATTCACGTATTGAATTTTTCATTAAACGTTATTCAAAATGTATTAATACTTATAAGTATCTTAGACGTGTATTTGTGTGAAAATAAATTGAATTGGTTTATGTTTAAGGACAAGGCATCCAAGGTGAGGTTAACCAAGACAAAAGTCACTCATCATAGTGGCTAGAAAGGTTTTAAAGCACTAATAGCAACCTTTGTAAGTATATTAAACATGTGATATTTTTTTAATAAAATTTGTACTAAAAGAAAGTCATCATTATCTAATTTCGCCCTATTTACTGATAGACAGGAACTAAAATATGGAATACCTCCAAATCATTTGGAAAAGGAGGTGCTGCAGCAAAAGAGATGGGTTGAATTTGTTGTTTATATGGAATCTATGATATGTAACCTTAGTTGGATTTCCAATGTACTTTTGAACTATATTTTCATTTTATTTTTTAGTACTATTAGACATTATATATTACCTCATTTTATGGTTAGCATTGTATAACAAAAACATGCGTTGCGTTATGTAATTAATACTAACATGTAATATTGACTTTTTTTGCCAGAATGCTATAGGTAATGATTTCCAAGATGATGATCATGATGATGATCCAAACTATGCTCAACATATATCAGGAGATGATGAGGATGAGCATGATGGTGGTGAAGGAGGAGATGATGATGATAGTTGTGGTGTTGGTGATGATGTGGATGAGACTAATGAGGATGGTCAAGATGATCATGAGGATGATCTTGGTGGTGGTAGCTAGGCATGCACATGCATTGTTTTTTATGAAGAAATTATTGTGTAGAATGACATTGTTATGTTTAGATGGGTGTTGTGAATTTACCCTATATCAATGAAAAACTTTGATTTGGTAATCATATAATGAGTTTGATTTGATTAAATATGATGATGATATTATCATTATTAGATTTTTATTAGATTTATATATTGGACAGTATCATCATTATTTTGATAGAGAATTATAATGTATGGTGATATTACCATCTTTGGATGTATGTTGTTAATTTATCGTAGAATAATGATATTCATGAAATATTTTGATCTTTTAATCATATTTGAATTTTAGTTGTTTTGATTAAAAATAATACTGATCTTATTAGTATTATGTTGCTATTTTATACATATGTGTTGAAAATTGTCAATGAATCACTGTATATGATGACATTGTTATTTTTTTGGATGGATGTTGTCAATTTCCCTTAAATTTCTTTACAAATGATTTTGAATTGTGATATATTCTTTAATGATATTTAGAAACTATGATATATTTCACTATGCAATTGAAACTAGTAAAATGAATCTATAAAGGGTGTCATATATGTAAAGAAAAATATACTCTACATAAGAAGTCGAATGCGGATGTAACGATGGATGCAAAATTGAAAGTAAAATCGGATGCTAAACTAGGAATTAATACAAAATGCAAACAATGACATACAAAGTGTTTTAAACTAGAAGTGAAAATTTGTGCAATAGTTGACACAAAGAAGGAAACAAAACATGGCATACAAAAGGATATCAAATTGGGCAAAAACAAGGACACATAAATGGACACCAAATTAGATGAAAAAAATACAGACATCTAGATGTAAAATAAGATGCAAAGTTGAGTGCTAAAAAGAAGAAAAAAATGTTACAAATTAAGATGCCAAATGATGATGCAAATAATGGTGTAAATTTCGGATGCAAACTTGGGCACAAAAAAAAAAAAGATGTAAAAAAAGACATAAAACAAGATGCAAAATGGGGCTGAAAAAAGGTGAAACCAAGGATGCCATACTGGATGAAAAAAATGATGCATAATCAGATGCAAATTTAGGCTCAAACTTAGACACAAAATTATATGCAAATGTGGACACAAAATGAGGTAGAAAAAGAAGCAAATTTAGATGGTGAAAACGATGTAAAACTACACACCAAAAAAATGCAAAATTGGATGAAAATGTAGGCATAAATAATGGTGCAACATTGGACACATAAGTAGACACAAAAAATGGTTCAAAAATGGGCATAAAAATAGCTCAAAATTAGATGCAAAAAATGATGCAAAACTTGGTGCAAAAACAAATACAAAAGTAGACGTAAAAATGGCTCTAAATTGAATGTACAATTAGACACAAAATAAGATGCAAAGGTGGAAACAACACATGACTCAACATGAGATGCAAATATAAATGAAAATTTGGATGTTCATAATGATGTAACATTAGATGCAAGAAATGGTGTTAAAAACGATGCAAAATTGGATGCAACAAATGACGCAAAATATGGTGCAAAATGGCATGGGAAAAATGGAGAAAAATCAAACGTAAAAATGGACATAAAAAATGGTCTAAAAAAATGCAAAAATGGGCACAAAAATGGATGCAAAATTTGGTGCTAAATCAAATTCAACACATGGTGCAAAGATAGGCACCAAAGCTGGTGCAAAAATAGGTACAAAATTAGAAGCAAAAACTAGTGTAATACTAGATGCAAAACCTGGCATAAGACTATATGCAAAAACTGACACGAAATGGATGCAGAAAAAGACATTAAATTGGATGCAAAATACAATGTAAACTTGATGCAAATGATGGAACAAAAATGGAAGCAAAGAATGACGCAAAATAGGAAGCAAAAGACAATGAAAAATAGATGCAAAAAATGACACAAAACTAGAAACAAAACCTGTCATAAAATAAGATGCAAATCTTAGTTCAAAATTTGACACAAAAAATGATGCATAGTTTGGTGTAAAAAATGATGCAAAATCTAGCATGAAAAAGGATGAAAAATCAGGCACAAAAAAGGACACTTTAAAAATTGTACAATAGAGCCAGATTTAGTGCTAGGTTTCTCATCATAATTACAAAAAAAATGCACAAAAATATGGTGCTAAATCTAGCGCAAATCGTTGGTTTTGTTGTAGTGGATGGAACTAGATCTAGTGTCTTTGTCACTACCACACAATAGTATGAGTCTACCTATGTGAATGAATGTTTCAAAGTCGAACATGGTAGAAACCATTTGATTACTAGTTAATTAATAATACCACTAACAGATGTGAGAGGAACCACCAATAATGTCAATGTCCCCCAAGATGCATTAGTATAATGTCAATGACCCCCAAGGTGCATTAGTACAATCTACAAAGTGTGAATGAACGATTTGAAGTTGAACACTCATATAATTGTCCAATCGAAGGCCAATGATGTGAACATATCTTCAAAAGTGAGGAGACCTGCTATTAAGGCATGCAAGTTCCAAGGCACTAAAGGGAATTTCTAAGTCAACTTCCTAGATAATTTGTTGAAGTCGATAGGAAGTGACCTGTTGCAGGGGAGCCTTGATGTAGCCCCCATCAACTACATGAAACATGTATCAAAAGTTTATGTAGGACAAACAAAGTAATTCAGGACTAAATTAGGGATGGCCAACGTGAAAGAAGGCTATAAGTACTGAAAAATATTTTAACTAAGGTTGAACTTCTCCTGAACATGTTGGGGACACTATACAGAGTTGGAAGCACTAACTCAATATGGGATAAAAAACAAATATGAATAATTTCAAGGAGGTGTGATCAACAAATAGGTAAGTTGATTTCCTAACCCAATCAAACACGAAATGAAGTATTTTCATGTTCAAGAGTGACTTACTGTCAAATATTGACTTTATACATTGTTTTCCCCATTCCCCCCCTCTCCCCCTCAATTTCTAGCACGTGCCTTTTTATTGTTAAACAATCTTGAGGAGGATAACATAAGATTGAAGTATAATCTTATCCCTCAGATAAGTCCTTCAAAGTATCTTTAACGAACCCTAGGAAGGAGTCGTTCAGTCTCATCATGATTTATGATTCCTACATTGTTTACGTTTTATGAGTCTAGTGAAGGGGTAACTCAACTTATTTTTCACATTTTAAAGAGTTTTAAAAAGAGATAAAAATAAAAATCCATAGTGTTCTTTTTTGTAAGTTTAGTTCCTCGAGCTCCAAAAATTGTAAAATAATACAAGGGAGAATTCTTTTGATCATGATTTATCAAAGTATACCTTTTACATAAATAGTCTACATAGTCTGTAAAAGGGGTAAACTTATACTAGGTAGATTTTGTTCATATACTTTAACAAGTTCAAAAGAAAGAAGTTTAATAAAAAATATTTTCATATTTTGAGAGTACGAAAATGGATTAAAGAGGACTACAAGGGGTTACTTTTTTCGTACAGTTTTAATGAGCCCAAAAAAGTGATAAAAGTATACTTAGTAACTTATTCTCATGTATTTACAAGCACAAGAAGTAACGAAGACTAAGTTCGAGATAAGTTTCATTTTACACAAGCTTGAAATAGATAAAAAAGATTGTGCTTGAGATAGGGTTCATTTTTATACAACCTTGAAATAGAGAAAAAAATGTGCTTGAGCCTTAGGTTTCATTTTTGAACAAGCTTGAAATAGAGAAAAAAATGTGGTTGAGATAGGTTTCATTTTTACACAAGATTGAAACAGAGAAAAAAATGTGGTTGAGATAGGTTCCATGCCTCCAACATATTGGTAGAGGCTAGTGGCTTAATTATAGCATGATGACCATAGGCCCATACCACCAAGCTTCATTTGATTCACCCAATTAGACTACTAGTTACTAATAGGCAAATGAAATGAAGGTTCATTAATGAGATCAGTTGAAAGACTGAAGTCAAAATTTACAAGATCTAGCCAAAGACTTGAATCAATTAGAGGGGGAATATGTTTCATTTTTTAGCGAGCTTGAAACATGAAAGAAATTATGCTCATAACACTTGTTTCATTTTTTAATGAGTTTGATAGAATAAAATAACTATTCTTAGTATGTTGGTTTCATTTTTATATGAGCTTGAAACAAAAATAACTATGCTTGGACGTCTGTTTCATTTTCTAAGGAGCTTGCCACAAAATAGGAACTTTGCTCAGGATACCTTGTTTCATTTTCTAATGCACTTGATACAAGAAAAGAACTATGCTCATTGAACCATGTTATAGATTCCAAGAGAACAAATATCTTGAAGGAATAAATGCCAATGGACTCAATAGGGGTAGGAAGATCAAGCTCCATTGTCCCCATTGAAGGGTTCATCATGTCAATTACAAAATCTAAGTAGTTAGGAATACAATGAGAGGCTCATTTCATCGGTAAATGAAGGAATGGGACAAGTTTCCACATAATTAACCTGTGGTGGGGTGGATACCACTTGCACATAAGGAACATTAAGGGAGTTTGAATGGTTGGTAGTGAGATCAAGACCATCAAATGAAAGCTAGTCAATATTCACAATGTTTCCATTATGAGGGAAAGCCATCATGTGAAAGAGTGTGGACACGACAACTTTCATGGCATTGACATAGTCTCACCCAAGGAGTAAATTGAAATCCAAGGGGCCTTGGACTACTATAACATCAATATAGATAGTTTTTTCTTCTGAGGTAATGCACAATAGAGAAAGGATCCCTAAAGGTTCACAAGCTCTTATTTTAAAAGCCAACATATTCTGAGTAATAGATACAAGATGAGGGGAACCCAAATATTTCCAAGAAGTTGAGGATAAAATATTAACAAAATCACCTTCATCTACAATAATATGATGCACATTATTATCAAAAGCCTTTACAATGATTTGGAAAGGGATGTAAGAAGGGAGACGAGGCTATGCCATTCTATTCCCATTAGAGGAAATCACCTCAATACTTGGAGGGTGTTCCATTGAAATGTATGAAAAGCCACTTGGCTAGGAAAGATCTGAATCGATAAGAGGAACCTGAGAAATATTATCTTCACTCTCTAAGGGGAGAGTGGGATTGACTAAAGGTAGAATCAAGTTGACCACTTCATCAACCAATAGTTTATCAATCTAGGTTTTATGGGTTTCACTCTCCAAGGGAAGAGTGGGATTGAATGAACTTGGAATGGGATCAATCACTTCGTCAACTGATGGTGGTTTGGGAGAAATCTTACAATAACCAGTTGGAAGTTTCTATTGAGAAATAGTAAGGTTTTCCAACAATTTTAAGACTTCATCCATGTGATGGAAAAGGTGAGCTTGATGTCTCCCTTCACATAACTTACAAGGAAACCTAACTTTACCCTTTTCCCCTAGGAACTTATAATGACAGGTTGACGGAAAAACAATAAGTTGATAAGAATATTTATACAACACATATAAGACTCTAGGTATACTAGGACAATTATTAAGAATGTGGGAACCCTTACAAAGATTCCAAGGGTGTTTTGGTTTGCAATGTATGTTATAGGGTTCCTAAACATTATCAACCATCATAGTAATGATTAGTTGGTTGGCTCCTTTCTTATCTTACTTCTTCTTATTCTTCCTTTTCTTCTTCTTGTTAGCCTCCTGGTTACTAGAATTAAGAATTTCACTCGCTGAAGAAGAAGAAATGGAAGAAGACATGGTGGGTGAAGAAGGTAAAGGGTCAATACGAGGTTGGTGTGGTTGAGGTGAAGCAATTTGGGTACTTGGGACCAAAGAGGTTGATTCATACAACCATACTAGTTAACCTATCGTGAATGTAAGAAGAGACAACAAAGTCATGTAAGGAGGACCAAAATTTCCAAAGCAATGAAAACGACTAGGATCCTCGTTAAAATGGTTTACTTGATTGGAAAATTTAGGAACTGTTTCCATTATATTTAACCTAAGGTCTACTAAACATTGAATTTTAATTAAGATTTTTAGGAAGATAAATTAATTAAGTTCACAATTTACCCGTAAGGTATCAATAAAAAGTATAAACAAAAATATAACACACACTAAAAAATCTAAGAGTCAAAATGATGAAAACAACCTTTTTCACAACAAAGTCAATAGTTGGAGATCAAACCCAATATCACAGATATCAATGTGAAAAGTGGCTATAGATAGAGTGCTTGGAACCAATTATGCTGACAAGGTGCTTAATGGTCACAACCTGGTGCAAATAACTTCACATATACCATCTTCTGTGAAGTACCCTCCAAGAATTCTCAAGTAATTCTTTCCAACATTTGTTCCAGGTACATCAAGGAATTTCATGAGCCCTGGTATTGCACCAAGAATGTTACAACTCCCAAGGGCTCCTAAACTCAAATTATCAAATAGGGGTTCGTACAAAACAAGAGTAGGCAGTGCTATATGAAGAAGAGATTGGATTCCACTCATGCCACCCTCAGTCATGATATTTGATTAAAGTGCTCAGATACCATTCCTCCTACTAAACTATAATGAACTATTGTTGATGACAATGTAATTCAAAAACCAATTCTAGCTATGAAAATGGAAATGCCATTTTGTCAACTTGTATATGTTATTTAATCAATTCATGAAAGGACAAGGGTTAATATACTTGTAGAAATAAAGCTATTTTATCTTGCATAATTCATCAAACTACCAAATCTACTTGCATAAAGGAAGCTACTTTGTCTTTCATAATTCATCAAACTACCAATAATTGCATGTATCATCTACCTAGTTCACACTTGCTTGAAAATCAAAAATCCTACTTGCATCATACTTATGATAAAAAACTAATTCTACTATGTTTTGCAGTGAGGAAAAGGAATGGTTGGAGTGGCCTAAGAGCTTCCCCTAATCATCATATCATAGTTGGGGGTGATTTGTAACACCCCTCCCTTGTGTACTAAATTATTGCAAACCTAAGCTAAGTTAAAGCTAGGTGTGATATCCTCCCTTGTGTGTTAAATGTTTGTAAACCTAAGCTGAGGAAAGATAGGTTTGATACCCTCCTTTATGGGTTAAACTATTCTAAACCTAAGCTAAGGAAAGCTAGGTGATATGTAATATGAAAATAAAATGTGTTATTAAATAAATTAATAAAATAAATCACTTGGAGGGTGGAGCACCAAGAGAGAGTAGATGTTTGTCAAATCCCATGAGGAATGGGATAGAGATGAATATTTCATGATAAAGCTTCTAGATGTGATTCTATATAAGCTTCAATGGACTGGATATCCATTGGATGGATGGGAGATAAAGATCCATCGGACATAAAATATTTGTGGGAGATAAAGGAAATATTTTATGTGGAAAAGCCTCGTGGGAGATAAAGATGAGATTCTTTGAAAAAGACCTAGGCAAATGGAAAAATCCATAAAAGTGGGACACCGCTAATGGTAACCAAATCATGAAAGAGGGTATTAAATACCCAGTGCATTGCTCAATTGTGGATAGTTGATCTTTGGCAAGATCTTCGGCTTGGGGGGAATCAAAGGTGATTCATGGTTGGGTGATGGTTCTCATTCCTCCAAGTGATTGTTTTAGATGGATTCACATGCGTGGGATGTGTTGTATGTCGATCTCTTACCCTTATGTTCTTATTATTTGTTTCAGTTATATAAATGTTGTGTTATATATTGGTATGAAAAGAATTGCAGTTTATGCATATGACGTTTATGGCTTTTAATGTGTTTTCAAGTTAAATTAGTAGAAGAGTATAGCATGTTGACTTGTATGGGATAGTGGATATGTATTACTTTTAACTTATGTGTTGTCTAGATAATGATTATGTATTCATAGTACATAAGTTATGTCAGAATGTAAAACTGTAACTATGTCAATGGTTTCGTCCATATGTATGTTACGCTATTACCCTTTGAAAGTAAAGTTAGTGGTAGAGGCTTATTAGTCGGTTACTATCATTGTCGCCATGGGACTATCTTATTTTGATAGGATTCACATGGGATCATCAGTGTGGACAGAACTACTTGCACTAACTAGTTTATGGTATGTTCATGAATATTGGATATAGTTGTTGAATCTAAACATGGTTATCCTTTTAATTTAATGTCGGGACATAGCAAGCCTTAATGTTAGGTGATAAATGATTATGCATGAGAGTGAATTATAATATAGTGTTTATCTTTATAGTTAGTGAGGGAATGATTTTCTATGTCATGCACGAGGGTTGGTAGTTATGTTTTATTTACAGTGATATCACAAACTCATAAGACTCTACATGGAAAACCATGATCATGTTAGTTGCAATAGACTTAATCTAATGTTTATTGATGCGTATAGGTTAATTGTGATTCTCATGCATGATCAGGGTAACTACATTAGAATTAAGTTATTAAATGCTAATGGGGAAAACTAACTAACGAATGTTATGGGTTACATGTTAGGACTAGTTTTCCTTCCACAAAATTATAAAATTGTGCTTAATGATGATGGCAGTGTAAATTAATGATAATGATTTCATTAAGAATTATTTATGAGATGATCATAATGGGAATGGCCATTGAATTTAATATTAGAGGGTATCTATGTTGTAATATTTTCATAAGACCATGGGGTGTGTAGAAAAATTTAAGTGGAAATACATCTAATTATGGTTCAATCATCTATGCCATGTTTTTCATAAGGAATTGTAAAGATCCCATCATGAACCCACAAAAACTATAAGAGGATGTAGATAAGTATAGTTGGAGAATGGATAAATGGTCATCACATAAAAAGGAACATAACACTTGTTAAGAGTGAATATTCACCATAAACTAAGAAAAAAAATTAAAATTAGGGAGCCTAGTGGCAGTTTTTCAAGTAGGCTCAGGAGGTTCATTACAAATGGTATCAGAGCCTAGGCTCAAACACTGATGCCTATGGACCAACTCACCTCCGTAGAGTTTTTTTAACGAGTTTCAATCTATAATCCATAAGGTTTAAACTTAGAATATTTCTTTAGCATTAAAGGAATTTAAGATTCTTTCAGAATGAATCCAAATAATAACATGGTCATTGAGGGGTCAATAAAATAAATTTCACCTATGTATAATAATTTTTCAACAAATATGGCCCTTACATAACAAGGGTATTAATTGTTTAAATTTGGGCTTGAGGGTTGTAAAGGATGAATTAAAGTATTAAAATTTTGAGTAAAGAAATGAGGAAGCGTTGACCTTTGTATCTAATATATACAAAATGGTTTAATTTGTATACTGAAACATGAGTTCTTGAAAGACCTCATGGGTCAAAAAAATTTATATCAATTCGACTAATTTTTCCCCGAATGGATATCAAAGTAAATTTACAAGAACTTTTAAAAAAATCAAAGGGGAGATCATGAGTATGACTGAAGCTTTCTATTTTCTCCAAGGGGACATGCAAATTCCCAATTGCAATGGCAATGGACCAATTGGGTACTTCCCCTAAACGTTTCCGCGTATGTACTTCATCTTTGACTCACTATCAAGCCAGTACTAAGTGTTTGACTGTGCGTTGTATACAATAACATGGTAATATATAATTATTAATAATTGATTGTTCCACTAGTTGACTGCGTGTTGTTTTCACCTGGTACACCCTAATGGGGTTCTTTTCCATCATACACAATATATTCCGAAGCATACAAACATATCTCTCTTTTTTCTTCCCTCATAAAGATGACGGTTTCTTGCCAATATGGATGTGTTTCAAATTAATAGACTGCATTGCTCGACATCTTGCCATGGTGAACGAAAGATGAAATGAGTTAGCTTTCTGTTCGAAAATGGATCACCATAAAAAAATAATAAAAATAAAATATAAAGAAAAGACATATCTCATGTGTAAAACTCAACAAATCTATTGCGATGGAGTTCATAACCAGCAAGCTTGTCAAATCGTAAACGTGTGAAACAACTGATAGTGGCATGGATCAACCGTGGTTTCTCCTCTTCCGTCGAGGGCCTTAGAACTGATTGGAGAGACAAACAAAACAAATTATTTGTCGACATCCTTCACAGGCGGAGACCGAGTCATCCAAAAAAAATGCAGGTGGTCGGACAAGCTCCCATCTTGTTGAAAGAATATTTGGTAAAAGCAGCATTGCATACAAAAATCATTAGTGAATTTTGACCCGAGCATGAGATTAGGTTTTAGGAAAAAAAGGGGGGCCGGAATGCAAACCAAAAATCAGATAAACGCTCACAGTGTTATGAGTGCCACTTTATCAGCATTTTGGAGGTAAGAGAGTTGGTAGGAAGTTGAAGAAAAGTCAGGATTTGGATTTTCACCTTCTGTCGATAAGGACTTGAATACGGAGGTGGATAGCTACTATTCTCAACCTATCAGATTAAGCGATAAACATAATGTTTTTTTTCCAAGCGATAAACACACAGTCATAAGGTATGCGTGACGTGTTAAGTAAAAGCAGGATATGGATAGGATGAGGATGTGGATTGGATGAGAAATAAATTAGTGGAATAAGAAGTGTCTGTAAGCATTCTATAACAACCACGAGCTTTTTTATTTGTGAGGAAATCACGTTAGTATCTAATGTTTCCTGCTTTCAGCGATCGATCACTGGCTAGATAAGGCTTATCCTAGGAGGCAGAAGAATGGATAACGACTATCCGGATTCAGAGCAAATACTCTCTCCTCCGATGCACATAAGTAAGATTAAAAATATGATCATGAGGACAGAGTTGGCTAGTCGACTGGAAATATCATAGTTGTTTCTGAGTTCGTTGAAAGGGAGAGCAGTGCAGTAATTGGTTTTGCTCTCAAAGATGCCTTCATATTGTCTATATACGAAAAAAAAAACTTACCTAGTGGGTAGGAAATCGGAGCAAAGACTCTCTCCACATAGTTATGCATGGATTCAACAATCACCCTTGACCGAGTTAAAGGAACAAGAAGACAATGATTGCACAAATTGATCTGTCTAAGGTTGAAGTGTATTATTGATCCCCAACCTCGTTCCTCAGCAAAAATTTCTCTAGGCCATGCGCTCACGTGCATACATACATATATGCTGGTTTTCTTATTGTTTCCTGTGAGTTTTTGATACAACAATAGTATATACTTGAATCTGTTTCCTAATTTGGTATTTAAAATGCATATAAGTTTATTGATTTTTAACTAGTTTTTGAATGGTGATTTACATTCTAGGAAGTAAAGGGTGTTGGAATCCTCTATGATCCTTGCAAGGGAAAAGGATGAGTGACTTCTGTGCAAGCACAGAGCAAGAAAATTTAGCGGCGTTGTCTCTTGCAGAGCTGTGTGTCTGTTTACATGATTATGCATCTCTATCTAAATAAGGCCAATTTTAGATAGATGGATTAACAAAAAAAAATTGGAAGCCTCTTCATGTTATGGATATTGGTCTTTAATGTGCCTCAATTAAAAATTTGTTTTATTTCTTTCTTCTATAAGTAGAAGTCTCAATGTTTCATTCAATTAGAAATAATACTTGGATAATTAAAATTTCCGCCGTAAATAGTGATGCTTAATTGTCTTCATATTTTTTTATTGAGATTGTCTGTAAAGTCATTCTACCTGGGGAATTTGAAGAGCAAAGGAAAGACCACTTATAAAAATTTGGAAAAATATGTATGCTCAGAAGAACTCGACGTTTCAAAGTAAAGGAAACCTACTAATATGGTGAAAATTTTCAAAATAAATCTGCCATAATTTAGAAAAAAAATTGAGTTGTTCTCATGCCATTCAATTGCCCTTTCTTGGTTGAAAACATTGGGAAAATTTGTTGAAGACATGCAGAATAAGACGTGTTAGTCTTTGTAGTCTGGATATTCATGATTGATTGTGTGTTACTCTCTTATAAGAGATATTTTCTGAAAGCATTTTTTCTTTACGCTAGATAAAGTCAAGATTCTTGTAGGTCGAATAAATATGAGTTTTTGTGATTGTCCACAAAAAAAAAATCTTTTAATATAGTTTTTTCCATGCTAACATTTTAGAAATGGAAAAGTTTCTTTGAGTGAAATGGCCCAGTAAGCCAACAACTAGTCGTGAAAGTATGATTATATAAAGGAGGAAATATTAAACCTTAGTAATGTGTCATGCAATGGTAAAGATTCCCATGAATAATAATAATAGTATAAAGAGCATGAAATGGCATAATAAATTTTTTTTGTTAATACATCTATATACAAAGGAGTGTGATGGTTCTTTGAAAAAGTGACTAAGGAGAATCTAATGTTAACATGTTATATATAAGCATCATTGAGTAAAATAATATATAAACCATGGTAATTAATAAAAAGAAAGTCCTAATTCTTCTTGATTGATGGTAAAAAGAGTGTGCTAATTTTATAAGTACCTCTTAACAGTATGAAAATTTTCAACTTAAGAGCATACCTTAATGTATACATCTGATATAGATAAGGTTATGGGGGAAATATCTAACCCATATGAACCCTTCCAATTTGGAAAATAAATTGAGACATGACAAGCATACTTCTTAGTAAGAAAAATGGTACAATTGTTGTGTCTATGCATGGCTTAATAAATCACGGAATACGTGAAAGGAGGATTGTATAATAGAGAGACCAAAATTGTATCATCATTTTATTGTTATGTAATGATACATATATCCATGCATTTGCATGAATGGTGTTTGTTACCATAGGCTTTCTGAGTGGTCATTCAGATAGACATGTTTTAAAAAGGATCATGCTTAATATCCATGCATAGTAAAGTGTCATATGAATCTTCCATGTAAGCACTTCCTGATGAATTATGGTATTGATAGTCTCTTACATGTTGAAAGAATTTAAAAATTCATTGCTCAACAATCATAAAGATGTTGGTTACCCAAATTCCTATTAAGTGGGAGTATGTTGTAGAACAAAAGAGCATGATTGACCTAACGATTATATTGGTAAAGTAGGGTGGAGTTGTTGTTGTGTTGTGATAGACCGTATGTTCTTTTCCTTAGATGTTGGGCATAGTTGTGTTGAGCAAAGATTGGTGGTTTGTGACTTGTAGAATCAATGTTAAGCTGCTATCAATGCTTACAAATATGCATAACATGTAGAAATTTGGTTTTTCCTCCACGTAGGGGATTTGAATTGCTTGAACTATATTGGAGTTATATTTTGTTAGCATACATGCATGGGCTGTTATGTGCCAACAATAAATAGGAAAAGTATGCATGACTATGTTTTAGAGTCAGGTTGGACAAGGAAATTTAAGGTCATTAGTCTTAGAGGATAAATCTTATAACTAAAGTTGTTATATCATGCAACAGGGAGCAAATTCCTTAAAAAGTAATGTTGTTCGATTTTGTTTAAAATTTATAACAAGTAATGAACATGGGAGTAAGATATCATTACTTGAGTCACTCACTTACATATGTTGCCTTCATGAATGCAAGAATCACAATTCTCATAAAACTAGACTATGATTATGGTCAGAGATTAAACTATGGTCATCATGCTATAAAAGGTATTATACCAAGGTAAAGGATGGTGAGAACATGTTATAGTACAAGACTATATAACCTGTACAAATTGTCGTTCAAATTAATTCTTTGATTAATGCATCTACATACAATATGATTTGTTCTTCGGGTGGAAGAAAGTATGGTTAAGGGAAATTTTAACTTAAATATATTTCCAGTACATATGCATCTTTCGATGGATATGGATAATAGAACCTACAAGTATCCTTGAGTGCAAATCGTAGTAATTGATGAAGTAGCACAAATGGTATGGACCACTTGGTCAACTAAATGATATCTAACAATCTATTTAAATAGATTGATATCATAATTTGTACCAAGCAATTTTGAGAGGTTCTCTTATTGGATTGCATTGATAATGTCTCTGGACAACATAAGAAAGGAATTCATAAAATAGATAACTCATCCTTTGGTTAAGGGTGATTTAATGTTAAAGAGGAGCTAACATGAAAGTAGGGTGAGATCATAAACGCTTACAACAAAAAGGAGTGTAGGATTCAAAGTAGTAAAACATTTCATGTATAACTACATTGAATTATGCATGGCCAACAAGTTGTTGAGGCATAAAAGGGGCAATAGTAAAACATACAAGAAGAATTAATGATCTGATGAATAATTAAAATTTATAAGCTACGAGTTAATAGTCTGCTTTAGAACATTAAGCAAAGGTATGATTAAGATGAAAATATGTCTGAATACAATACTATGCAGCTGATATTGTAACCACATGAAGTATGGAATTGATTTACACTTGACATACAACTTTCCTAATTACATAGAGGAACCATGATCATAAAAATTCCTTGAAAAATGAACACAGTTAAAGATAAAGGAATGTTGGTATGATACTAACATGGTGGAAAAATATGTGGATAAAGTTTATGTCATGCAGGTGATACCATGAGGATGGTATTATAGGTTGTACCACAAATGGACTATGTACAACAGTACATATGGGACCGTATGACTACATATGCTACAGTTTTGAAAAATGAAATGTGTATTGGTGTGTATAACATACCTTGTGTGTAGGTATGCATAGAGTCATTGGATAGATGTCTGGCCAGGTAAACAAACCTGGAGGTTACCCAAAAGAAGGAAAGTAAGATTGGTATAAGTAACTATGGTTAATCACAGTTTGGCATACATACGATTACGATGAATATATATTGTTATGTGAACTAATATGTTATGACCTTGCAGGCATATTAATGTGGAAAATATGCTAACTGATGTATTGTATGTAGAGAGACTACAAGAAGCAGGTGTTCAACAAGAACACAAAGGCTTGAAAGAATGCAAGTAGAGAACATGCTTTATTCAAATAAAATAAATGATAAGAAATAGTTGCTTTAATAATATTAAGTAACAGATTATGATACTTATCCTAGTTAAGCTTTTACATCTATAAATTCTCACAAATGGTTTGAAAGAATGTTATAGGTAGCTATCAAAGGAGAGCACTCCTTGAGACCGATGTACCTATGGAAGGAGAGGTGCTAGGAGCACACCTTGTGACCAATGTACATCAGAAAAATTGCATCAGATGGCAGAGCCATGAGAGTTGTTGATTCAGAAACTAGCTACCTGTGAACGTGGACATGATGCAGTAATACACCAAGGACAGTGTAAAATTTAGAGGGGGAGTATGTAACACCCCTCCCTTGTGTACTAAATTATTGTAAACCTAAGCTAAGTTAAATATAGGTGTGATATCCTCCCTTGTGTGCTAAATGTTTGTAAACCTAAGCTGAGGAAAGTTAGGTTTGATACCCTCCTTTATGGGTTAAACTATTCTAAACCTAAGCTAAGGAAAGCTAGGTGATATGTAATATGAAAAGTAAATGTGTTATTAAATAAATTAATAAAATAAATCACTTCGAAGGTGGAGCACCAAGAGAGAGGAGATGCTTTCCAAATCTCATGAGGAATGGGATAGAGATGAATCTTTCATGATAAAGCTTCTAGATGTGATTCTAGATAAGCTTGGATGGATTTGATATCCATAGGATGGATGGAAGATAAAGATCCATCAGACATAAAATATTTGCGGGAGATAAAGGCAATATTTTATGTGGAAAAGCCTCGTGGGATATAAAGACGATCTTTTCCAAAAAAAATACCTAGGCAAATGGAAAAATCCATAAAAGCAGGACATCGTTAATGGTAACTAAATGATGAAAGAGGGTATTTAATACCTAGTGCATTGATCAATTGTGGACAGTTGATTCTTGGCAAGATCTTCAGCTCAGGGGGGAATCAGAGGTGATTCATGGTTGGGTGGTGGTGCTCCTCCCTCCAAGAGATTGTTTTAGATGGATTCGCATGCATGGGATGTGTTATATACTAGTCTCTTATCCTTATATTCTTATTATTTGTTTCAGTTATATAAATGATGCATTATATATTGGTATAGAAAGAATTGAAGTTTATGCATATGATGTTTATGGGTTTTAATGTTTTTTCAAGTTAAATTAGTACAAGAGTATATCATGTCGAGTTGTATGGGATAGTGGATATGTATTACTTCTAACTTATGTGCTATATGGATAATGATTATGTATTCATAGTACGTAAGTTATGTCGAAGTGTAAATCTATAACTATGTCAATGGTTCATCGTTATGTATGTTACGTTATTACCTCTAAAATTAAAGTTAGTGGTAGAGGCTTATTAGTTGGTTACTATCATTGTGGCTGTGGAACTATCTTACTACTGATAGGGTTCACATGAGGCCAACAGTGTGGACGGAACTACTTGCACTAACATTTTTATGGTATGTTCATGAATATTAGAGATAGTTGTTGAATCTAAACATGGTTATCCTTTTAATTTAATGCATGTACATAGAAGGCCTTAATGCTAGGTGATAAATGATTATGCATGGGAGTGAATTATGATATAATGTTTAACTGTATAGTTAATGAGGGAGGGATTTTCTATGCCATGCATGAGGGTTGGGTAGTTATGTTTTATTTACAGTGATATCTCAAGCTCGTAAGACTCTACATGGAAAACTATGCTCATGTTAGCTACAATAGACTTAATCTAATGTCCATTTATGCTTATAGGTTAATTATGATTATGATGCATGGTCAGGTTAACCACATTAGAATTAAGTTATTAAATGCTGACGAGTAAAACTCAATAACGAATGTTATGGGTTACATGTTAGGATTAGTTTTCCTTCCACAAAATTATAAAATTGTGCTTAATGATGATGGTAGTGTAAATTGATGATGATTTCATTAAGGATTATTTATGAGATGATCATAATGGGAATGGCCATTGAATTTAATATTAGAGGGTATCTCTATTGTAATATTTGCGTAAGACCATGGGGCATGCAGAACAATTTAAGTGGAAATGCATCTAATTATGGTTCAATCATCTAGGCCATGTTTGTCATAAGGAATTCTAAATATCCCATCGTGAACCCGTAAAAACTGTAAGAGGACGTAGATAATTATAGTTTTAGAACAAATAAATGGTCATGACATAAAAAGGAACATAACACCTATGTTAAGAGTGAATCTTCACCATAAATGAAGAAAATATTTAAACTTATAGAGCCTAGTGGCAGGTTTTCCTAGTAGACTCAGGAGGTTCATTACATCATTATTCATATTTAATGAGCTATATTTTAAGTGGGCATCAAAATTGGTGAAGAAAAGTGGTGCTATGGGTTTTCTACAGGTGGTTGCTACATGAGGTCATGTATTGGTATAGGAGGGTTTTTAATGCTACAAGTGCGGTTCCAAATGGATTTTGAGCATGAAAATGATGCCTTGAGGGTATGGAGAGGTGGATGGAGGTTCAAGAGAATGAAGGAAGGTGGGTTTGACCCCCATATACAAGCCTAGGGCCTCTTAGAGGCATGTCTTGCACTAGGATATGTGCTCACAGTGTCCTAAGTTTACTAGGAAAAATAACTTATGGAAACAAAGTTTTGGGACAAAATTGAGGGTGGAAGGAGAATATGGAGGAGTCCAATATGGAAGTGGAAAAGGTGCCCTTCCCTGTAGATCAACATAGACATGCAACCAATCACATGCATGCATCCACTGATTATTAACAAAGTGATATAACTTATGATGGAAAAGATGAGTTGAATTTAAATAACATCTATATTATGCCATAACACTAATATAGTCACTAAACTCACTTCTAAGCTATAAAAATAAAATGCAAAGAAGAGAAACTAACAATCATCTATTTCGAAGAATTTATAAACACATATTTTTGGATTGAAGTTGTGAATCCTTCCACTCATTATCCCATAAGATAGGTGATGTAGAAGCATTCAACCACAAGTTTTCATAGCTTAATTTCTACTAAAATGAAAGAAACTATGAATTTCTTAGAATCAAGAACAAACATAAGTACAAAACAAGGGACCAAAACCTCTGGGTTGGGCCCAAAACCAAGGGTCTCAACCCTTTGAAACTAATGCAGATGCAACTTAAAATCCAAGTTATCATTATAAAAAAGTAAAGGTCTCATACATCATATAAAATTTCAAAATGACAATGTCAAGATTCAAGCTCAATAGCTACACCTAGCTAAATAAAAAATTCAAATCCTAATGAGATTTTATTCTTGTTTATTTAGGAAAAAAGGAAGTTTATAGTAGCTCCCTTGAAAGTAATAATGATTCCCTCCTTGATCTCGAAATGGTGGATCTTGTCCCTCTTGAGCTTCAGTTGGACTAGGAGTCACTCCACTGCTAACGAATTCGAACCCGTGAGAGAGGATGCTATGATCCCAAGTCGAGTTAGGGAGTTAAGGAGGTGGACAAACCCCCTATATTCTCTCCTGGTTGTCTCCATCAATCCCTTGCATAGCAATTTCCTAAAAAATTCTTATTTTTCCTGTAACTAAACCACATTAGACCACATACTATGACAAACATCTTTTACTCCTCTTACTAAGGAAAATTTAACAAAAAATGTGAATTAATGTGAGAGAAGGATAGTTTTAAGGCTAGAGGATGGCATGGTGATATTCAAAATATACCTATTAATCAGACTCATTAGACTCCCCCGCCCCCCACTGTCACCATGGGTAGAAGCATTAAGATTATTGTCACTAAATTTACCATGTACAACAACTTTACCTAAGGGGATAGTCAATCATCAAATGTACACACAAGGGTAGGAAACCGTAAGGCCTATAATCCCCTTGGGAGTTTACTCCCAAGTGATCTGAAAGTGTCTTTTGACACTGTTTGTAATACATGCAAATCAAGCTACCCTATTTAATGAAGCGGGGTCAATTACTTCAATGGGTCTGATATTACTTGTGCTTGACTCCCTTGTTAGAGGAGCTTCCTAAACCCAAACTGTAATAAATGGATTTACTCCCTACCATAAGATAATAATGTTTGTTTGCAACTTTGGAACATTAACTCACTCTATTATTTGAAGGCCATACAACTGATCTAATGTAGTTGTAATGAGCCCAAGAAATATACAAATTATTATTTATTTTAGTAACTTTGATTTTAAGTCGTTTTTACTCCAAAGGGCGATGAATATGAAATTGATGATATTTCAATGGCCCAAGTGCTAATGAAACAAATATGATAATCCAAACTCTTTCATTCAACAAATACTAACTAGAGTAAGGAGTTAGAGGTTACAAGCAAAGAAATAAGTGTATTCAAATCAGTAAACATGAAACATTTTTGTTAATTCAAATCAAAGAAAATGGAGAATACACAATTAACAATGTAAACTTTGAAATGGGAACCCTAGCCAAAAAACCCCAAAAAAACCCAAAAAAACATGAAAAACAATGCTAAAAACGAAAAGTGTTAAAGTTGGAATAACACCTTTTTTTGTAGGGTAAATTTTCAACATGTTTTAAAATGGCGGTGAAAACCAATTTTTGTGCAAAAAACACCCTCAAAATGATGGAATAACACTTTTTTTCCTAGGGTAAATTTTCAACATGTTTAAAAAATGGCAGTGAAAACTCTTTTTTTGTGCAAAAACTATGTAAAAGACACCCTCAAAACGAAATGTGTTGATGCTGGAATAACATTTTTTTCCAAGGGTAGATTTTCAACATTTTGAAATAATGGCATAAAAGATTTTATCATGACTCTCAAAAAGATTAAAAAAATAAAAATTAAAACAATGAAAAAACACAAAAGAAAGTTTAAAAAAATAATAAAATGTAAATAAAAATATATATTAAAAAAAAAACATAAAATAAATAAAAAAAAAAAAAAAAAAAAAAAAACAAAAAACGAAAAACAAAAAAAAAATATATAAAAATGGAAAAAAAAAAATTAAACATAAAAAATTAAAAATAGATTAAGAAAAAAAAATCAATCATAAAATTGCTAAAAAAAATTAACCTATAAAACCTAAGAAGTGAAAAACAAAAAAATATAAACAAATAAATAATAAAAAAAACATATTTTCAAAAAAAAAAAATGTAAAAAACAAAATTATCTGGTAAACCATCAAAAAATTTGGAAAAAAAAAACCTATAAAATTAAGTAAAAATAGAAAAAATTATAAAAACATTAAAAAAAAAAACTAAAAAATAAAATGAAAATTAAAAACAAACTACATTAAAGATTAAAAAATTAAAAAAATTATATATATATATATATATATATATATATATATATATATATATAAGAAAAAAGAAACATTTAAAAAAAAATTAAAATCAAAGCAAAGAAAATGATACGCATTTTTTTATTTTCTTTTAAATAAATGTTTAATTATTTTTAAATATCAATTTTTTACTTAAAAAAAAAAAAACAATCTGCTCCCCCTCCAGCCCTCGGTTGCCCGTGTGGGTACAGCCCCGGGCAGTAGAGTTGCATGGGCGGCCGGGCATCGGCTTAATGATTCCAGGAATCGCCTCGCTGTCGCCCGACTACTAATGGGGCACGGCTCTAGGCAGTGGGCGGCTAGGAATTTCCAGGAATTGCCCAGCCGCCGCCTAGGGTTGTGCCCCCATAGGTGGCAAAGGGCAGGGGAGATTGTTTTTTCTTTTAATAAAAAAATTGAAATTAAAAAAAAAATAAAAAAAATTAAACGTTTATTTAAAAAAAATGAAAAAAAAAATGCCTATATTTTTTTGTTTTTAAATTATATATATATATATATATATATATATATATATATATATATTTAAAATAAAAAATTTATGTTTTAAAAAATAAAATAAATTTTATTTTTTTGAAAAAACATAAACATTTAAATAAAAAATATTTAGGTAAAAAAGTACATAAATGAGTGTGGGTTTATATATATATATATATATATATATATATATATATATATATATATATATATATATATATATATATATATATTTCACGTAGAAAAAAGTCGTAATTTCCATTAGTCAATAGAAAGTTACATTCTGTAGATGTTATAACATATGCCAAGTGAGGCCATCTCCCTCTCTGTTCAGAATCATAGTTTATACATAGTGTAGCCACCATGTATATTCAGCCATGTATATTCTGCACTAAAATGAAAAACCAAAAAATATACTTGTCTTTTTCCTCCACGCAGGGAGATCCAAGTTCTGTAAATACCAATTTTAGTTCCTGTCATTTACTGTTTTAAACTCCGCGCATGTACAGCAGAGCAAACAATACCCAAAAATGCTAGTAAATGTTTCGGCCTGTGTCGACCGTGAGTAACCAAGTCTGTAAATATGCCATATTTAATATAAAAGCCGTATTGCAGCAAAATAACTATGGTGGTCATGAATACCGTATAAGAGAAATAACAAAACTGAAAATGTGGGATGGTGCCAATCTACTGTAGATTTTCTCTTTGAGCTCGTAGGTCTATAAAAGGCCTATGATAATGGCGGTAGATGGTCCCATCCATTTCTTCCTCAACTAGCCATTCTTCCTCTTGCCTTTGCGCTGCTTGCTTGGACAGTTGGTCTGCCCTTGAGTTGCACTCCCTGTATATGTGTTTACAATCAAATTTTTCAAAAACAGCTGTTAGCCTGTGAGTTTCCTCCAGAAGGTGACTCAAAGAAAAAACATTGCAATTAGATTTTCTGTTGAGCCAATTACAGACTATTTGAGAATCTCCAAATAATTGTAATTTTGTGCATTGTTTTTCTAGTGCAAAATGTATCAGGTTCATGGCTGTGGAGAGCTCAGCGAAATTGTTTGTGCCTCTTCCCAAGAACATCTGTAGTTTGAAACAGTGGGCCTCCCGGAGGTAGAGAAGTGCGCCCCCTCCACAGCCTATGGCTTGAGCTGAGCCATCAAAATAGGCCCAGGGGTAGGATTTGCCAATGAGCTCAGGGGTGATGGTTCGGGGTGGGGCTGGGGGGGGATCGTCAGGGAGGAGTGGATAATCTGCCATGATGTGTGCTCTGATGGTAGGCTAGGATGGGTATTTTTGGTCAAATATGGAGCGATTTCTCGCCATCCAGATAGACCAACACACGAGGAGGGGGATGTTTCTTGCCTTGCCCGAGTGGTGTTCTAACCAATGCATCCAGGCTTTCATGATGGTTTGCCCTTTCCATCTGTGGGGGGAGGGGAGAAAAGAAGCGATAAGGGTCCATTGCTCCATAACCACAGGGCAATTTAAAAAAAGATGTTCTGTGTCTTCGTCGCTGTTTCTACATAAGTGGCACCAAAAGGGTCCGTGGAAAGACCTTTTCTTCAGATTTGATCCAGTTGGAATTTTATTGAACAGGATGGCCCACATTAACATGCGAGTCTTGGGGGCTGCTTTGAGCTGCCAGATGGCCTTCCACCACTACTGTGTATTTTCAGGCTGGTGATGATTCATAAGCTGCAGGTACCCTTCCTTCGGAGTGTATGAACCATTTTTTGCATGAGCCCATACCAACACATCATCCTCCTCTATAATTCTGATGTGTGCTTGGTTTAGCGCATCAATGTAGTTCTCCCATTCTGTCCTCCACTGTTCCGGGATGTGTAGGTCTAGAGCTGACTTCCAGGCTTGTTGGAATAGGCTGGAATTTTCATTATCAGCAATATGTGCAATGTGAGTGATGCCCTGTTCCGTCAGATGTTCCCTTAACTGTTCTGTAAGCTGATGGGTATTGCCACATCCAATCCAAGGGTCGATCCCTAAGCAGACTATGTTCCCTTGATGTATTCGCCAAGTTAGGCCTTCCCGAATGAGAGGGAGGGATGTGATGACCGCTTTCCAGATGTTAGAGTGTCTGCCCTGTTCCCTTTGTTCCCTGCAGATCCAGCTGTGAATACTCTCCGGGGCTATATATTTTTCCTCTACAACCCTTTTCCAAAGACTGTTGGTTGTAAGAAACTGCCAACCTAGCTTTGCTGCCAGAGCTTTTGAGAAGAGATCTAGTCTTTTAATGCCCCATCCTCCCCATTTTTTTGGTCTCGCTATAGAATCCCATTTGACCCATGCAAAAAGGTTCCCTTGTTTATTCCCCTTCCATAGAAAACTACAACATATCCTTTGTAGTCGGTTTAAGATACCTCTGGGAATCCATGCCAGCGACATCCAATACACTGGTGTAGCCTCCAGGACAGCTTTTATGAGGGTGAGTCTCCCAGCCCTGGTAAGATATCTGTTGTACCATACATTTAATCTTTTCTCCACCTTAGCTATAAGCCAGGTCCAGTCCGCAATTTTATATCCCCCATGTTTTACCCGGAAGCCCAGGTATTTTAGTCCTGCCTCCATCTGGTGAATTTGGAAGGGGAAGCGATTTACCATGAATCTGATCTCATTGGCAGAACAACCAGTAGCAGTGAGTATATATATATATATTTTAATTTTATTTTTTTCTAAATAAAAAATATATGGTTTTATAAATAGAAAATATATGGTTTTATTAAAAATCTTAATTGTTTTTTTAAATCAAAAATAGATATTTTTTTTATTTTTAAATGTTTTTCTTTTGAATATATATATATATATATATTAATTGTTTTTTCTTGCTTTATTTTAATTTGAGTATATTTTTGGTTTTTTAGTTTTTTTTTTTTATTTGTTGAATTGAGGCTTCTGTGATCCATATCAAATTTATGAGAGATTCTTCGGCGTAAATCACATAAAATTTCATTTGTCAACGCGTTTCAAACCAACCAGTGTGGTTCATCGTCAGGACAAGTTGAAGGATCAGATCAAGCTTTGCATATTAAATAGTCAGAGCAGAACAACAAATGGCTATATAACGGCTAAATTTGACCAGGAAACGTTAAGGGCATGACCTATATTTTAATAATTAAGTTAATTTAAAAAGTTAATTAGTTATATTCTTATTTAAAAGGACTATATAAAATAAATTAATTAATTTAAATTAGTAGTTAGTTGAAAAGTGAATAATGAATTAAAATTTAATAGTTAGTTAAAAAATTATTATATATATATATATATATATATATATATATATATATATATATATATATAGATAAGGACACTTATTATATAATTAAAAATAAAATATCATAAAAATTAATTTAAATAGAATATTACAAAATTAGTTATAGATAAATAAAGGGACTAATTTAAAAAAATAAATAGATAAAAATAAAAATAAATAAATAAAAAATAATTTAACCTCTAAATTTTTTTCATAATATCTATCAATAACTTCTAAATAAAATAAATGAATAAGAATAATATAACCCCTAAAATTTTTGATAATATTTATTAATAACTTCTAATTTTTTTTTATTTTTTTAAACTATCATAATACCCTAGATTGACATCACGTTATTATTAGAGTTATGAAAGGATTAATATAATAGTGTTATCATAATACTCCTAAATATCCTATATAAATATCTTATAATATATAGCAAAACCTTGAAGAGCGACTAAAGAAGGGAG
Organism: Pinus tabuliformis; assembly: GCA_031772625.1. Taxonomy (NCBI): domain Eukaryota; kingdom Viridiplantae; phylum Streptophyta; class Pinopsida; order Pinales; family Pinaceae; genus Pinus; species Pinus tabuliformis. The sequence continues at coordinate 726,012,878 of CM062816.1, forward strand.
GGCCGGGATTCAAAATCACAACCAAGACTACAGGCCCAAAAGAGAAGGATATGGAGAGAAAAAAAAAAGGAGGGAGGGGAGGAAGGGAAGAAAACGACTAGGAGGAGAGGGCTAGGATCCAGCAACTACTGATCTTCCATCCGTTTTCTTTATTGAGATTGTTTGGTCTTTTCTCAATCTCAAGGGCTTCCCTAAATTTGCGGTGATGGAATTGCGAAACCTTACCGATAACACTCGCCTCCTCTATGCAAACATGATGTTTGGTACTCTCTGCATGCTCAGCTAAAGCGGAAGACTTGATTCTCCTATGCTTGATAGATATTATGAAAAAAATTTAGAGGTTAAATTATTTTTTATTTATTTATTTTTATTTGTATCTATCTATTTATTTATTTATTTATTTATTTATTTAGTCCCTTTATTTATCTATAACTAACTTTGTAATATTCTATTTAAATTAAATTTTATAATATTTTATTTTTAATTATATAATAATTCCCCTTATCTTTAATATATATATATAAATAACTGTGTACATTTAATAATTTTTTAACTAACTATTAAATTAAATTAATTCATTATTCACTTTTTAACTAACTACTAATTTAAATTAATTTATTTATTTTATATAGTCCATTTAAATAAGAATATAGCTAATTAACCTTTTTAAATTTAACTTAATTATTAAAATATAGGTCATGCCCTTAATGTCTCCTGGTGAGATTTAGCCATTATATAGTCGTTTGTTGTTCTGCTCTGACTATTTAATATAGAAAGCTTGATCTGATCCTTCAACTTGTCCTGATGACGAACCACACTGGTTGGTTCAAAACGCATCGACAAATGAAATTTTATGTGATTTACGCCGAAGAATCTCTCATAAATTTTTTAAATGTTTTTAATCGTAATTTTAGTAGTTTTTTTTAATTGTTAGTTTTCAATTTTTTTGTTTTTAATCTAGGTTTTTTTTTTAGTTTTTGCTTTTTAATTTGTGTTAATGTTTTTTAAAAATTTTCTATTTTTACTTTCTTAATTTTATAGTTTTTTTTTTTTCCAAATTATTTTATGGTTTACAAGATAAATTTTCTTTTTGTTTTACATTTTTAATGTTTTTCTTTTTCTTTTTTATATATATTTTTAAATTTTTTATTGAGTATACATAATAAATTTTGAAGTGTCAAAAAATTTAACATCTAAAAAAAAATATTCACACTCAATACATTAAAGAAATTAAAATGTCAAAAATAAGCCCTCTAGAAAAAAGGTTGATGTTGCATCAACACGTTTCAAAATCAACATAAAAATCACTAACATTTAAAAGGAAATATTTATCTTTGATACATAAGAAAATTTGAAGTGTCAAAAATATGCTCCGAAAATCAGCATGAAAATCGCTAACATTTAAAAAGAAATACTTATATTTGATACATAAGAAAATTTAAAGTGTCAAAAATATGCTCCGAAAAAAGGAAGTGTATTTTGCATCACCACTTTTCAAAATCGGGTCACTTTTTTGTTACCTCTACGAAATGGGTAATCATATCAGTTATTTAAAGTGTCAAAAATATGCTCCAAAAAAAGAAAGTGTATTCTACATCACCACTTTTCAAAATCGAGTCACTTTTTTGCTACCTATACAAAACAGGTAATCGTATCAATTCCTATTTCAAAGTTTACATTGTTAATTCTTATTTCCCTCAAAATTGAAGCTAAAAAATGCTTCACCAATGAATTAAAATACACGTTTTATTATTTCTTTTGAAAAGAAAATACTCAATGGAAAGGAATAACGACTTTAAAAAAAAAAACTCCAGAAAATAGATTTTGACAAAGTAATTCCAATGCAGAAGAAGATTGCAAATAATTCAATCAGTAAGTAGAAACTAATTACATCAAAGCAATGTAAATGAAAACTTTTCACAAACAAAATATTTTTACAACAAGCTAAACAAACAAACAAGCTCAAATTAATCTATATTTTTGTGAAGATGATCTAAAATTATTTACCATAGACAGAATGAATTTTTTGATTAAGTAATTGAAAGAAGACAAATTCATACGACAAATTTCTAGAAGTAAGAAATTATCTTTTGATAGATCAATAAAACTAATCAATTCCAAAAGCCTAAATATGTAAAGATAAACAAATTACACAAAAAAGGAAATTAAACATGACAATTCAAGCTAATGTTCACTTTTTCAGATAGACAACAATTTCAACAAACCACAAGGAAAAATAAATTCCAGACCTAGCAGGCAAAAACCCTAAATTTTTCACTTTTCTAAGGTTATCATAGGTAGAGTGTTCACACCAGTGCAATGTCACAATTATAACACAAGAAAAATTTCATAATTATCACTCCATTGCTAAAAGCATAGTGCAACAACTATGATATGCAAATAAAAAATAAAAAAATGCTCAAAAGTTCCAAAAAACTAGGTTTTAAGAACGAAAATAGAGTCATTATAAGTTTTGACCCTGTACAAAAATTACCTGCAAACGAATTCTTAAAACAAAAAAATTGTACAATGGTGAGAATATAAAACAAATAAACACAGAAATTTTCCCCTAGATCCCAAAACTGGGACTACCAGATTGATTTTTCATTATATTCCTTTCAATGTTACAATACATATACATCTCGAAGCGTTCACAAACCACAATCCAATAACCTTGGATTATAACATAATCGTAGTTCCCTTGACTAAATCTACAAAATACCATGTGTAGAAAACCATCATGCCCAAAACCATGTGAAAAACCCATGCACAAAACCATCGGTAGGTTCTCCCACCATCTTTGGGTCCACCCCCCATCCTTGGGTCCACCCAACTATTATTGGGTCCCCATAATTTTCTTTTCCCAAAGGCGTTGCCCTAGATCCCGTGCAGGGAGGTGGAAATAATATAACACACAACCAACTGTCACAATAGGTACTAGAAGGAAATAAAATGAAAAGGAAGACACTAAGGAACTAAATTCACCCCAGTATGGTTAGCAAGTTTTTTGGCAGACAAATCACTCTTGCAAACAAGAGCAATTTCCATATACTTACAAATCAAATCTATAACAAATAAGACGATGCGTATTATCTTTCTCTAGTGAAGTTTGAACAAGAATTACTTATTTAATGAAATAGGTCTTCACTTAAATCCTCTTCCTCCTTGATTTCCCACTTCACTTCAATCTCCTAAGGCTAGAACCTGCAATAACATAGAAAAACAAAAGGATCAGAGCATATTGGATGCATAAGTTAAAACAAGTACTAATTAGAAGATCAAGGAGCTCTAATACAATGAATGTGAATAATAAGAAAATCAAGTGAGAAAAACAATGTATATTCTATTAACAAACAAGAGGGAGTGATTACAACCCATGGATTAATTTCATAAGCCTCCACTTAAAGATTTTCTATCCTTGCTTTATAGTCAAGCCTTGAACCTTAATTGGGAAAATTAAGAGCATCAATTAAGTACTTCAAAAGAAAACCCCTTCCCCTTTGATCTACATTGTATTTATAGGAGAGGAGAAGAGGTTGGAGATCCATTTTCCATGAGATGAGATCCACAAAAATGGAAGATAGATTTCATAATGAGTGGCATTGGATCCATGAATCTTGGGACAAGGATAAATAGGTAGGGGATCAAGCCCATATTGTTGGGATAATATTCATGGACAAGGCTTCTATATTTTTTTATTTTTTTTTTACCTATGTAGAAAGGTTGTCACCCCTTTTAATGCATAAATGTATGACAATGCTTGCAAGTTGTAATTATTCACCATGCGTTGTCATAGTTTGTTATTGAGAAACATACGACAATAACTGAAATTAGAGTTTTTTCCATAATGTAATCGAGGATACTTGTAATTCTGAATTTTTTTTTTCTTCCAACTTTGTAGGGGATTATTAAAAAGGGTTCATCAGATAGCGAGAGATCTAGATTTGTGGTCATTTGCGTAATGATGAAAAAATGATGTGTAACACCAAGAGAAAGCACCTAGACTTAGTTTTGTGCACATTCTGTGACCACAAGAATGGAAGGATAGTGCACGGTGATTAGGCCCTTAGGGATATAGCACAAAATCTGTGCCTGGGTCTCAATTATGTGGTGTCTTTTGTGCGTTTTGTGATTGAGGGTGTTTGAGATTATTGTAATGAAAAAGTGTCACACGAAGTTCAAAAAGGGCTCAACGCTTGTGAACATGAAATGTTTGACATCTCTTTAGCACTATGTGTTATGATTTGAACTTATTCCATACTTAGGATTCCACTATAGATTCGAGGATAAGGTTTGAATGGGTTGGAAACATTTAATAGCTTCACCAATTTTAGCAGTGCACCAAAGCCATTGTTGGAGTCAATACTGATTGAAAGTATCATTTATTAAAGGCAATAAGAACCATGATCATCAAAGAATTAATGGAGCATTAAACAAAGTAATGAATTCCATCTTGATCATATCAATTATGCACTAGTTCACTTGATGAGTGAGGAGAACCATGTTGTGTAATTAAGATATCTGATAGCATGCAATCATATTTAGAGAGCCTAACAAAGCTACAATGGAGACCATGAATGTGTATGATGTCTAAGTAAAGTCTGCCCATACTCACGTTATTGACACAAATCAATTGTGTGTGCCCATTATGTTATTTGATTCTACTATAGTGATTGAATAATTAGATGTAACAACATAATGGTATTCCATGTTGGAGTACTCTCTCAAGAAGAGTGATGAGATATCATAGCCAACATCATTCCCTTTGTAGTAGAGGATAAAAACTTTGGAATGTAGAGTTATACAATGGGGGAAAGTAACATTGTTGAGAGCTATGTAGAGAGCTCTAGGTGTGTGTACACTACTGTGAAATTCCAAGAGAGCTTGAGGATTAAAATGGTCGAGAGTTGCTGATTGTGTAAAGAGTGTGAGGGATGAGAAAAAAAGGCATAATGTTGGGGTTGTTGTTGAGATAAACATAGGGTCATGTCGGTTAATCCCAACCAAAAAATAGGTAGAGTGAGTGGTAGATTAGATGGCCAATTTTAGAATGCAAAGCTAGAATTATGAAAAGTGGATGCCAATTACAATTAGTGATTTCCTTATTGAGTGTGGGTTGGATCCTATAAAACATGAAGTTGGAGATTTATTATTTATGGAGATCTAAATATAGCTTAAAAAAAACCCATGAAGATGCAATTTGGTGCTTGCAACAAATCCAAGAATTCAGTGCTTTAGTAGGTGCTTCTAGTAAGATATCAGATGTCTATAGAAGAAGGGAGTTGGTGCATCTTGCTAGAGGGTGCTAGAAAACAACCTAATGGAATTGGTGCTTCCTATGAGTGATAGATGAAAAATAAATTTGTTTAATACAGTAAGACATCATATTTAAATCATAAAAAAAATATTGGTGGTTTTTCCCTTTTGGGTTTACACGTTAAATCCTTTGCGTTTTATGTGCTTACTGCTCATACTTTTGGTGTGCATGTATATGTGTGATGATTTAATTTGTTGCACATGATATGATGGTTGTCGCACACATAATGATTACCAAGTTTGAATGTGAATGTAAGAATTGGCATTAAAAGTTAAAATAAGCCTTAATATTGATTCATGCCCCCTCTTAGTATTAAACATTGTTTCCAACATTGTTATTTTTTTTTTATGAAATATGGCCTTTGGAGCGATTTCTTTGTTTTTTCTCAATATAGGATGTTGATTAGACATTTATGAAATATGACCTTTGGATCCATTTCTCTCTTTTTTCTTATTATATGATGTTGATTAGGCATGTTGGTTCCACTGAATCTACTATGGACATGGCATAATAATTATGAAGGTTAGATCCCAAAACATGGTTCTTTTCCATGGAAATTGGTGTTGTAGGAAAATGTCCTACCTTAAGGAATTTTGATAAATTCATTTGAATCTCCCTCCCTGTAAGTTTTGGTATAATTATATATCTCACCCAGGACCAGATGGTCTTCTTCGTGGACTTTGTATTTCGACTGGATACCTTTTCACTTTCCAAGAGTTATATACATTTGGAGATGTGAAGGGGAAATTTCCAGTTTGACTCATAAATGCATCTAATAATTTGAACACCCAACTGGAAAAGGGATGTGCATAATAAGAATGGTTTGGATTTAGTTAGGACCAAATTTTCTTTGGAAAACTGCAATTCATGACCAAGGATCTAGGGTGGGCCCTGTGATGGTGGATCACTTGTGTGAGGGACCAAATTCTCGGATAAGGTGGTAGTTTAGTTATAACCATATGAAAATTCCCAGATAAGGTTGGGACCAAATTTCCATTAAGCATGCACATGATTCAGGGAACATGGGATCTGTGGGTGGAAAGTGGTGCACACCTTTATGGAGCCTCAAGTGTCCCCTGAGCCAAATATTCCATGATGTAGGCAAGTGATTTGAGGATTTGCAAGACTGGGGCATGTCGATGGTGGATAATAGCATGCGACTAGGGTTTCCTTGGAACTATATATGATGCGAAATGGTTCCATAACACGAAGATTTGGGACTGATGGGACACACAATCCTTAGATGACTTGGAAAACACCATGAAGACCCAGTCAAGGCCATGTGGATAACACATAGGGGCTAGTGGTGATGTGGAATTGTTTGTGATGACATGGAAGTTCCATATAGGTTACATGTGGATGCCACTTTCACTTTCTTACATGGCATAATATAATTGGATAACATTCAAATGGGCATAACTTTCAATCCAAGAATCCAATTGAGATAAAATTTATATCATTGGAAATCTCTCATTGAGATGAACACAATAAAAATATTTGTTTAGAGTTTCAATAAAGATGAAAATAATATTTTGGTAACCCCATATTCATAATAGAACTTTGAAGTTTGGTTAGGGAACTATATAACACCTTCCACAACTTAGAGTAGTTCAAGGGGGTGGGAGTATGTGTTACAGAAACTAAGTGGGAGCATGAGGCAAGATGGAGGGGGAGGAGGAGAGAAGAAAAGGGAGGGCTAGAGAAAATTATTTTTTTATATACCTTTAATAAAGGTCTTTAGACATTAGGGATAGAGGAGGGGGATTAGGTGAGGAGAGGCATAGGGAAAAATAGTGCACGAGGGGCTAGATTAAAGGTCTTTTGAGGTATACAGTAGTGAATGGGGAATTTGGATAATGATGCAATACCCACATGGCCATAAGGAAAAGGTATGGATATAGGGAGTTTATGGTGCAAGTGTACACGGGTTTAGGGCTCAAATGGAGGTGGGTACCTAAGGGAAGATGAAATTGTATTCTAAGTGGAGGTAGGGTTGATGGACGAAGAAGGCTAGTAGTCAAGCAAACTCAAAGATAATATCCTAAGGTTAAATGAAAATAAAGACTGAGAAAATGTGGGGATGAACAAGTAGACTAGGATAAGGCTTGGATGGAGATAAGGGCATGATGGGGAAGTGAGATAGGGGTCTGATGGGAATTGGTCTAGGTATTAGGTGTGCAAAGGGATAGGGGCATAGGACTGGGCCTAATGGTTTAGGAGATTGATGGGGAAGGGGTAAAATTTTCCAATGATAGAAGTAGGGTCCCACGTATGGAGGAACATAGGGGTGTCAAATGCTTTGGGACTACGGAAATGTGTGGGTTGCTAATCCCTATAGGTATCAGGTCTAGGGAACTATAGTAGGGGGTAGATGACTCAAGGGTAAAGGGGTTAAGTGTTGAGTAGAGGTGTGGGGGAAATAATAGATGGAGTTAAGGTCGAAGAGACTAGTAATATAGGACTAGTGTTAGGAAGGTGAGGACTCAAGGGAAGAGGGAGATATAGTGTGGGTAATTATGGGGAATAAGTGGAAGAGGTAAAGAAAATTTTGGATCCATTGATGAAGGATAAAAGGCTAGTGGGATAGATTATATGACATTGGGGGTCAAGGGTTGTGGTTAGGGCTAGGGTTATGTATTAGGGGATAGGGATAAGGCTATGGGTTAAGAAAATGTGGGGCCTAATGTGAAAGGGGCCTAAGCATGGGGGGAAATGGTGTAAAGGTGCACAAGGGTAGGAGTAGGGCCCTAAGGTAAAGGGAATAGGAAGGTATAGTGATAGATATTAGATAATTATAGTATTTTTTATCTATATTTATGATTTTAGAGTGTAAAAAGTTAGATGAATTAATTTTCCAAGTCTTTTTAATGATAGATCCTATTTTGGAGAATTAAGGTCTAAATCCTCTTGGAGCCATTTCGAGATATTAAATGAGGTTTTTGGAATTAAAAATATCCTTTCTTATTTGATACTCTTTAGCATTATTCTACACTCAAATATCTTTCAAGAATCACATCAATTAGAGTTCACATGCAAAATTTATGCCTCCCATGACCTTACCTACAATGTTGACCACCATGGTATGAGATAATGGTATGTCAACCCCTTGTTATTCATGCATTTGGGGCCATCCACACGTGGAATTTCAAGAAGACTTTATAAGGTGCAAACTTGTAACTCTAGTAAAGGTTTTAGAGAGTCAAACCTTACCCATTTTCGGCTATCAAGATATTCTAAATACTAGACTACTAGGAGGACTAGGGGTTCCATTGTATGCTATTGTATTTTGTTCCATAGTTGAGTAGAGAAACTGTAGTGTAATTTAGGGAGAAGAATAGAGGGAATCAACCTCATGGAGCACAAACCTCAAGTAACTCCAAAGAGAATACATCTTCCTTTGTACTTACATATTTCCATACCATGATAGAAAATTCAACATAGTAGCCTCACCTTATAGTAGGGTTTTCTTCCATTAGGATTTCCCAAGGATAAAATTATGGCTATTGTAGATGGAGTGTGCATTTTTTTATCAATATATATTTATCACATTTTATATCATTTACTCATTTAAAGTTAAAAACGAACTATTAAAGAATCTGGGATCTAAAGGAAAATTTACCTAACATAATATATATCTTTAGTAAATTTTACTAGATATCTTGTGACAAACTAATCTAATATAATAATTGTGACATTTTACAGATCAAATAGGGCCATAAGGAATATTTTTTGTGGCTGAATGTGATACAGTACCAAAGTGGGGGGGTGTGGAAATTATCTGAAGGTGCTTAAGGTAGAGACAAGGGCCTAATGGAAGAGAGAATTGGTGGCCCAAGAGTAGATTAGGATGCAAGAAAAGGTAGGGTCAAAAGAGTTGATATGGTTGGGGATCAAGGCTTACTTCAACTAAGGCTTAGGTTCCCCCCTCATTAATATCAAGGCCATGATAATCAGACTTAAGAAACTTGTTAGGGAACTAACATATTTCTCAAAGGCCAACACTCCCAAAGTATTGTGTTGTGCTTTGAGTAATTTTTTGTGGCTCTAGGTGCCTAAAATCTTTATTTAGCACATAAAGAATGACACTCTTCCTTATATCATTTTCAATGACTTAGGAGACATATATACTACTAAAAACCACCTATCTCCACTAACATCCACAAAAATAAGCCAATGATTCCCTCAAGAGGTGATGTTTGATTGTTCAAGGAATCCTTCATGGGCCTAGATGGCTAGAAGCTTCATTTAGGACCTCACATTCATGTTTCCTCCACTAATAATGTCCATGGCCACAAGACCCACACCAAATGCTCAAAACTCCTAGTGGTGTCGTAGTTAGAGGAAAAGGATTCCCCCAATAGGTTATTTGTGGTGATGTAATGTGTCATTCTTAGCCCTAGAATCTAGTAAAATTCCTTTAGGGCCTAACACTTGGTTTTATTCCGATGGTTATATAAAATTTCCAATTTCTTGCACTCAATGTTCAAAAACTCATAATGCTGACTATTCCATCCAAATATCAATGATACCCTTGAAAGGTCCTTTGTGGTGGGTCAGAATTTTATTAATGGCCCTACAATCCTATAAGCTTCCTTTAGCATATTCTTGTTACACCTACCATGTGAATGTTGATTCAAAATAATGTGTGTGTTTGTTGTAGGAATGTGCATGCACTTTAGAATGTGCACATGCTCTAAAAAATATTCACAATTGTTCCTATATTTTTATGGGAGTGTTCAAAACTTTTTCATATATGTGTGTTGATTTGATTGCCTCAAATTTAGGTTCAAAATGACATACCTAGTGGGTTGGGTTGCAAATACATCAAAACATTCACTTTTTTGAATGCATCTCAATATCTCTATTTTCACATTATTTTTGTATAGGATACACAAATATGTCACACATGAAAATACACACATATATAGAGTCCACTCTATAGATACTAAATATATATTTAGAAAAAAAAATTGTTTTCTTAACTTTTTTTTATGTTGACATATAACAAGGTCTTAAAATAAGTATCGATATAACATTTTATCACTTTAACCATTTTTAGAATAATTTATATTTGATACTAGTATAGATTGAGATCTACATTAATGCTAATGGAAAAGATATGATTTTTCGGTGCTAAGGTGGAAGGAGGGCTTTGATGCGAAAATGGTGAAACCCTAGAACACATCGGAACGTTGGGATGAAATGTGCTAATTGTCAAATGGCAGCGACAACTATAATAAATGATGACTTTTGGGAACCTAACTAACCTATATGGGGTTAAAAGTTATTGGCGTGGGTGAGGTTGTACAACAAGTTGTCGAAGGGAAACATACCAGTAAGAGGACTGCTTAGAATACTCACTGGGATGGGGTTTGTCAGAAGTAGACATAGCTTACTTGTGCACATTTCATCAGAACAACAATAACTATCCAAATGTCACTTGCATGGAGAAAGAGTTGATTGATTACTCATGAGACTCATTGGATACAACAAAAATTTGGATGGTTTATCCACCTCAACATCTAGCAAAGCAAACACCAGAGAACCCCAATGTACCAGACGTCCAGGTTAGGGAATTTATATCAGAGATGGAGGATGATGTGGCCTCCCTCAATGACCTAGGCTTTATTCAACTGACCCCTGAAGTGACTTCAGAGTTCCTATATAGCTTACAGGATGAACAACCACAGTCGGTACTAAAAATACCTTCTCCCTCTGAGCTACATTATTGGGAATATGAAAAGTAGGTACAACATACATCTAGGCCTAGAGAGACATCCATGGAAGCAGGAGGTTTACATGGTCATGAAGCAACCACATTTGGCATAGAAAATATAGGGCCCAACATACTGGACATCCTTGGGACCAACTCATGGGTCTATCATCCACACCCTCCACTTTGCACATCTGGATGCTTCAAAGGTATATGACAACAAATACCAGCATAAGAGGAAACCAGAGTATCAAACTCTAATGATAACTAGCCTGAGGCATCGAAACATAACTCTGAATGTCACCTTAGAGGACGGGGGGGAAAAACTCTAAAAGCACTAAGGTGAGGGAATGTGGATGACTGCTTGTTTTTGGAGAGGACATAAGTATGGCACAGGCTGCAAAAACTGAAAGCATGGTGATAGTCGGCCAAGTCAGAGGCCACAACTACTCCTCGACTAGGTTAAAATGTTGAACTGTGAAGATATGGGGCCACATCCTAGATCAATTATTAGTTGTCCTTACTATGATGCGCAAATGGTTCCCCCTCATCTTTGCTAGACATGACCAAGCAAACTTGGTGTTGTCCAAATACTGGCACATACAAATGAATCTAGTATTACTTAAGCGATGGATGCCACTTTTCTACCTTGAAAAAGAAAAATTGGGGGCAAGACCTATATGGGTATGACTACCTGTTTACCTCTGCAATTTTTGTCGAAGGATGTATTCAGGTGCATTAGGAATGATCTGGAGACATATCTATACCACAAAATATCATACATTGAATCTGACAACATTGCCATTGCCAAAATTCTGGTACATTTGGGTACTAGAGAAGGGCTAGCTAAAAGTCTCCGCTTACAATACAGGGAGCTCATTAGCTGGTAGATCCTAAACTACAAGGGGGTACCTTTCTGGTGTAGGCGAAGCCATGAAGTGGTCACTTGTATAAGGACTTTTCGTTGATTACGAATGTCCACATTGATTCCCCTAGAAGACAAGCGACAATAGGCACACAGACAGAATTGGATACTAGATTGACTCCTGCATAGAATACAACAATGAAACCCCTAAGGCAGTGAAGAGAGACTGGGAAGAATCCACTACAAGCAGATGCTCGAACTCCTGATGCACAGGTCACTCGATCTCACTCATCAGGCACTAGTTCAATTCTGGGTACTCTCATATCCTCTCCTCCCAAATCTTGTAATGTTTTAAATTTTGAATATGCCAATTTATCAATTGTTGCATCAGGTTTGGGTTTATCTACATGCAATTTGATTCCCATCACATGTCTTGTTGCATTCCCCCCCAAATGGACTGGCTATTGAGCCTGCCACAATTGAGGGTATTCCCTCATTAAATTCTAAATGGGAGGAACATCGGGCAATGGCTCATAGCATAGATACAATCTTTGATCCCTTGCCCATCCCAAACCACATCACACATTTGGTGATGACACTCCTCCAAAATCTCAGAAAATTCCTAGGGGTAGGAAATCCAATATATCTAAGGCCATCCAGAGGGCCAGTATTGAGGTGGCGATGGGCATACAAACTTCCATTAACTATGTTCTTAGAGCATAAGGCAACCCTGAATTTGTTACCCCGTGAAGTGCCTATATTTCAGCTACAAGTGATTGACCAGCACAGACAAAAAAATGGAACTCAGGAGACTTTTTGGATCTTAGCGGCTCAATGTACTATTCCTACAAGTGACATTGGGAGAGAGTGTTGCCATCAACACCTTACTGACAACCATTCTTCATGTCTGTACATTCCATACACTTGATGTGAGAGGTTGATCGGGGGGATGTGCCATAGGTTTCAATAATAGAACTATCAATATTGATAACATATGGGGACGTGAAGGTGTACTGGGTGCATATATTACATCTATTGAACTACATGCCCCACTCCATTTGATAAATATATATGGACCCTATCATAATCGTGTGGGCTTCTAGGATAAACTGATGAATTCATGTTTTATGGATAAAGAAAATATCATTATTAGTGAACATCTGAACTTCTCATTGGGACATGCCAAATCATGGGGTGCTCGAGAAAAAACTAATCCCCTCACTAAATATTTTGAGAACCTATTGGATACACATAACCTCTTAAATATAGACATAGCCATGATACAGCCTACCTGGCGAAATAGGAGAATAGGAGAGGATGCACTTTCCCAATGATTTGACCTATTTATCATTATTGCACCACTCATGGATCGTTTGGACAGAATTAGACAATGGGTGGGATTCGAGGGAATATCTTATCACTTCCCTATATTTTTTGAAGTCATGAATTCCAATTATAAGCCAAACTCGCCTTTTAAATTAAACTCGGCCTAGCTGGAGGAAGAAGATTTGTAATATTGTAAAGGAATCATGGATTCACTGTGGCCAGGATAACAATTCCTCATCGGCCGAAGTCATATCCAATAATTTATCTCGAATCGAGCACAAGACCATATTATGGGCAAAAGGGAAAAAGATAAGAGACGAGGCTACAATACTGAAAATTGAGGAATAAATTAAGGAGATGGAAGTCACTAGAAATTCAGGTTATATATCCTATGAAAGGAAGGAACAACTTATTAGGTTTGAAATAGAAAAGTTTAAACTCTTAAGAAGGAAAGAGGAGACTTCGTGAATAAAGATAAGAGCTATTTCGTTAAAGGTTAGGGATGAAAATACTAAATTCTTCCAACAATGTGCTAGGGGGAGGAAATTAATGAATACGATATGGAGTTTAAGAGACCATAATAGAAGTTACCATTGAATAAGTACATCGCATTGTCGTGACAATTCCTCAATTTGTGGAGGAAGAGGACATGGAGTTACTGAACAAGGCAGTGACACTGGGGGAGATTGAAGCTATTCTGAGGTGGTTCAAAAAAGACAAAATCCCTAGACCAGATGGATGGCCAATTGAATTCTATCCTACCTTTTTTGACCATATTGGTTTAGATCTCCTCATGGCTATCGAGGATTGTAGACTATCAAGGAAGATGCAGAAGGGGTTTAATTCTACATTTATAGCACTCATTCCCAAAGCTGATAACCCCCAGACTTTTGATGACAGTCGATCTATCTCCTTATGAAAATTGCATATACAAAATCATATCTAAGATCATTGCTATTTGCATCAATCTTATCTTATCCAAGTGGATATCCAAGGAGAAATTTTCATTTCTCAATCATAGACAGATCCATGAAGCCATTGGTACTACACAAGAAAGGCTACATTGCATAAAGCTCAAAAAGATTAAGAGCATCATTCTCAAGATTGACCTCTCTAAAGCATTTGATAGAGAATGATGTACATACCTACAACTTATACATACCCATATTGGCTTTCCACATACTTTCATTAAATGGATTATATGTGGCTTCACATCTGCATCATATAGCATACTCATCAATGGGGTTGCATCCATTTTTTTCCATGCTGAGCGCGGCCTTAGATAGGGGTGTCCTTTATCACCCGTCTTATTGCTCCTAATCATGGATGGTTTAAGTCAACTCATATCCAATGCCCGAGCATCTGGGTTTTTAAGTGGGGTCAAGATGAGAGATGTATCTAATCCAACGCATCTTTTATTTGTCAATGTTGTACTAATATTTTTAGATGGATCTATTCGAGACACCACTTGTTTCAAGCATATTCTATCCCTGTTTTGTAAATCTATAGGAATGATGCCCAATTACAACAAATCAACCATTATGCATGTATGTTGTTTACAAAATGAACAACTACATGTAGTACAACAATTTCAATTCATAAGACTTGATATCGAGGCCAGAATCAAGTATCTTGGATTCAGACTCAAAACAATTGATGACTGCATAACAGACTCAACTTGGCTCATTGCAAAAATTGAAGGGCGCATCAACATATGGTAGCAGAGATGGCTATTTAGAGCAAACATATTAATACTAATCAAATCATTACTAGAGGCTATACTAGTATACTGGATGGCTCTAACCTAGATACCAAAAGGCATCACCAGCAGAATACAACAAATATGCCACAGATTCTTATGGAGAGGGAAACATTTTGGAAGGACCTTTTCCTTGGTGAAATGAGAGAGAATTGAAAATCCCAAAAAAAGGGGAGGATGGGGCATAAAGGATTTGAATATATTTTCATCAACTCTAGCAGAAAAAATGGGATGGAAGATAGTAACAATAGATAATTTATGGAATGAGGTGGTTTATCACAAATACATATACCCTCTTATAGTTATGGAATGGGTTCAAAGGCTGAACAAGGGTAATATTGGTTCCTCCATCATATGGAAAACTATTACTCACTCCATATCAGTCATAACAAGAGGACTAGCATGGTGGATTGGATCAGGTGAGAATGTTCGCCTTGGAATTGATTCATGGTCGAGATGTGGAAATGCACATATACTACCATTGGTGCTCAGACAGTATCTTGAAATATCTGGTATCACTCGGTTCTCCCAAATTGAAAATGGGAGAAACACTGCATGGCTCTCACAAGCTTGGCTATTAGCACAGGACCTCATGTTACTAGATATTTCGAGAATCGACTAGACCAGGTACATTGGGTTAGTTAAGGAGTCACATGTCAGAGTTACTAATCAAGAGGATAAAATCATTTGGGTTGCATGCCCTCGTGGTCGTCATAAACCCCAGGATGGATATACTTTCCTTGTATCAGAACAGGAACTGGTGGAGGTTGTTTGGTGGTGGCAAACCCTCTTGAAGCTTAAGACACCACTCAAATCCCGGTTGTTCACATGGTTCATTTTATCAAACAAAGCACCTACAAATGATAATCTAAATTGTCAGGACATACATGGACCATCACGATATTTCCTTTGCAAGGAACAAACTGAAGACATAGACCATCTCTTCCTTCATTACCCAACAAAAATGCATGTATGGAATCAGATATATATCTCCCTCGACATCAATATCAGATGGAATGGGGCACAACTCACCACTTCTTGAAAAACATGGTCGACCTTAGCAGCGTCACAAAAATTTTAAAATCTCCCCCTCTATGTCTGTTGGGGTTTATACCTAGCCAAGAATCAGATCATATTCCAGGACTCCCTCATTCAATGGACATTAATCTGCAATAACATTGAAGCACTATATCACATAGTACCTAAGGATTAGATAATGAAACCCACCCGTACTATTACTCCTAAAGTTAATGACAGAACTTTCCCATGGGCTTATTTTGATGGATCGATCCAAGACACTAGTTGTGGGGGAGGAGAAATATTATTCATATCGGAAAGACATTTTACAAGCTCAAAATGGGATTAGGGCTAGCCACCAACGATTATTCAGAACTAAACAACCTCAGACACTACTCATTTTTTCACTTGAGAAAAACTACAACAGGATACAGATGTTTGGGAACTCAAATATTGTCATCAATTAGTTCAACTTTGCATCTCATTGTCACATGAACACACTCAGGGGATTACTGGATGAGGTCTTTGCACTAAAATCACACTTTGATTTTATTGTCTGCTCACACATATACAAGGAAAGGAACAAGATGTCTGATGACCTTTCCAAGGAAGTCGTGCAACAACCCAGGGGTAGTGGATAATTTAAGAACACAAAATGTAGGAAATATATCAGTTTTTCCATATACCATTCATCGAGCATGTTGGGGGAGATGTACCGAATGATCTTCCATGATCATTTGGCTGTTTTTTTATTTTTTATACATATTTTATGACTATTATGATGTTATTATAATGTTTATATTATATGACTTATTATGTAAATATTTTTTGGTCTTATTTGAATTATGATCTGACAGTCGATAGATGCCTTGGTCCCTCTCTAATATTAGCATAATGATTACGCAGATGATACAACATGTAATTTCCTTTTTTGATAATGGAAATTACGATTTTTTTCTTGGGAAAAGATATTGAGATCTACAATTAAAAGAAAGAAAGAAAAAAAGTTGATTGTGTTAATATCTTCATATCCTACAATGATGCAAGACTTTGTAATTTCAATGATAATTAATTTCATAATTTAAAAATTTAAAGATTGACATTTTAAATTTTGAAAATATAATCTTGCACAAGAACATTGTGTCTTCTACATTTTCACAAATATTTTAAAGGGGATTCCATTATTTAGGTACTCAACACCTACAGTAATAGAAACATAGGCAATATATTTTGCATGAAAAATAACATATCACTATTATAAAAACTTAAATATCACATAGTCATGCATGAATACTATAAATAAAAGGTATATATTTACAAAACTAATTAAATTTCCCATGTTTTATTTTTTTACAACATATTTGTAAAATCACCTTGAATCGCTCCAATTTAATAAGTTGATGTTTTTCCACGTTTGCATTGCCAACACTATATCATGTTACCATCATTAGCTTGCATCCACCCTCAATTCTAGTGCTAATCTTTATCTTATGAATCCATATATACACAAATTTCTGATTTTTCTACTAGTGTATTTTTTAGAAGAGAAAACTTTGATGTTTTCTTAGGCCTAGTTTGTTGTTCATACCTTTACATAAATTTAGTTGGCGAATCATGGTTTGTGATCCCTACCATTACAATTGTGTTGGTATTTTAGTGTCCTATCTTCATTTTTTTTCCTTCTTATTATTTATATTGCTGGTGGTGTAGAACTAGCCTTGCATTGTTTCATTATTTCTATGATAATTAAGGACCAGTGCAAACATTATTCATGTGTATGCAAGCTCTAAAATTAGTAAACAAATCAACAGTGTTGTTGTTTGTATAGATGATATATGTTGTAAAGGTGCATTATCTTAGACAACATATGGATCTATTAATATAAGTCCTCCAATTACAACAAAGAACATTAGCCGTTCTTTAATTTTATTAGATGGAGAAGACACTACAATTTTTACAAGGGTGTTGAATATCGATAAATGTTGTGATGTTTCCATGAGTCAGGGAATTAGAGTAACATTTGCAAATTCTATGGATGACATGTCCTTGTCTCCGATGTTAAATGCCACACACTTATGCTATGAACCACATCATATTTTGAGTGACATGATAAATCGATTTCCAAAGAAAATGAGAATGACAATATCCCAATTTAAAGAGGTTCCCCACCTTTACAATTAAGAAGTGATGAATATTTTAAACTTAGTTAAATCTCAACATATGATAAACCTAGAAAAAAATTATAATAATATTAAAAAGAAAAAACTCTAAAATTTCTTCAATCATGCCAAATCCTAACTTGCTAAGTTAAGTTACTACCTATGATACTAGAATTTTCGTTTGCAAATCTGTATAGTATTATATATTTGAGACATTATACATAGAAAATATTAAAGGAGAAATTTTTGTATTTTTAACCTTTTTTAGAATTTTCATTTGCAAATGTGTATAGTATTAGATATTTGAGACATTATACGTAGAAAATATTAAAGAAGAAATTTTTGTATTTTTATCCTTTTTAAGAATTTTCATTTGCAAATGTGTATAGTATTAGATATTTGAGACATTATACGTAAAAAATATTAAAGAAGAAATTTGTGTATTTTTGTCTTCTTTTTCGTCTCCTCGTGAAATTTTTAAATATATATACTAGGTTTAAATGCTGAATACTTGAGATTTTATATGTAGAAAATAATAGTGAAAGAAATTTTATAGTATTTTATTTTTTTATATTTTGCCTTATGCAATTTTTGAATACATATAATAACGTTTGTAATATTATTTTGATTTATAAGAGAGAAACCCAATTCGTATTTCATGTAAATTTGGTAATAGAGGGATTTATATTATTTTAGTAAAATTTGTCTTATTTTTTCAAATCTATTTTTATCACTTAAGGTCAAATCAATGAAACATGTAATCGTAGTGATGGTCTTTGACGATATTTATTGATCAGTTTATGGTCAAGAATATTGCTAATGTCTCTAATTATTAATAATAATGTATGCCTTGAATATTTAATATAACTAATATTCAAATAAAACTTTAAATAAAATCTTTTAATTAATTTCCTTTTTCAATAAATTTTGGATTTTTATTTATAACAAAATCAACATTGATTTTCAATATAATCTATAGCTGGTTATTTACATTTTATATAACTTTCCAATAACACAAGTAAATCATTAATTTGAATATTAATTTGTGTTTTATTCCTAAGATCCATTCATTACACTACTTTCTTAGTTACTATTTTTTCAAATGATTTCCAAATGAGATTTCAAATAAATTATTAAATTGATTTATAATTTATGAGTTAAGTAAATGAGCTTTTAGAGTTTTTTCATAAAATTAATTTATTAGGTCACTTTAACATTAATTGATAAAAAATATTAATTATAGTTTTCTAGTTTTATATTTATATATATTACAAGTATAAAAAAAACAAAAAAATATTAAACATTAAACTAGTCGACCATGGAGGATATCATAAATAGGAAAAAAGCATAAGCTTATTAAGTAAAAGTTTTTGTGATACATCTAAAGATATTCATTGCATATAGATAAAACAATAATACATTATTTTATAATAATATTTTCTAATAAATAAATATAATACGGGCAATATTATACAAATTAATTTATAAGTTATAGAATTTTAATAAAAAAAATTTAATTTACACATTATAAATATTATAAAATTAAAAAAAAAAAATTAACCTTATAAACATATAAAATAAAAAATATTAATATTTTTGAAAATGGATTATAAATTGTTTTTCATTTTTTTTAATATTATGAAATATAAATTTTGCAGTTCCAAAACATTTTAGACCTATTCTTATTCTGAGAATATTTTCCGTTAAAAATAATTCAGAAAATTACCTCTGACATCTCAGAAAATTCCGGAAGAATTTGTTTTCACGTTGAGATTAGAATTGTTGAACGGGCAATTTCTTTCCAATGTTTCGAAGCATATTGCATATTAAGCGTCGTTGCAAGAGTAACCAGAATTTGTTTTTACGTTCAAAATAGAGTTTGTCAACGGTCCAGAATTTGTCTTACGTTGAAATTAGAGTTCGTCAACGGTCAACTTCGTTCCATCGTTTGCAACCCTATTACATATTAAGCACAATTGCCATCGCTTCACCACGAACTGTCGTAATCATTATCTGTCACCAGTGCAATCTTGAAGCGACCTGTGTTATTAATTGATCGAGAGGAATAGCGAACTACATTATCAATCAATCGGGCGATAGCAATTATAGCCATTGAAGTGTGTTTTCAATCAATCGAGAGCAATAGCAGTAAACTGCATTATCAATCAATTGAGCGGTAGCAATTACAGCCATTGAAGAATACGTACGTACGAGACTGGAGCAGCATACATCGAGAGAAGGGCGAACTTGTTCACGATAATTTCCGCTTCTCTCACACTGAGGACTCCCAACGTAACATTTCTGCATTCCACTGCACTAGTACTCCATCATGTTACAGTATTATCATTGTACAACTGCATTATTTTCTTTAAATCTTTCTGACTTTCAATAAAATTTTCTTGAAATAACGTAAGATTTGCGTGCATTTAATTAACTGTTAAGCTTTCATCGCCACAATTAACCCGCCAGTAAACATTGTTAATCATCAACCCTAATGGTGTTGAGTCTAATTTTGAGAAAAATGTTGGGAGATGATTACAGAAACGTCCGCGAGAAACATGTGTGAACACTCGGCATCAAATTCCACCACATGTCTGAGCACTACAGATCAAATCAGGAACAGGACTGAAAGCCTGAACTGTAAAAACACTGGAAGCCATTTCGGTTTCAGAAAAAGCACGTCCGTTATTTGGACGGTCTCAATGCTCTTGGCTTTCGGCTTGTCGGTATTTGCTGTAATGCCTGCAAGAACCAATTCCTTGAGCACCAACTGTACTGTTACAGAGAATTGTAAAGACTATCTACTTACTGAACCACAGCTCTCAGTTTCGAACTTAACGGGATCAACGGAGTACAGCAAATGGTTTGGAAAGCCTTCAATGGCTTCAATGAAGTCTATTTTCGAGCTTGATCAAATCAAAGAATCATCAAGGAGAACCCTCAGTAAAATTTCTGACTTTGGACTTCATTGCTTTCGTTCTGTATTTCAATATTTCAGATCTGTTAGAAGATGTTTGAAGACTGAAAAGGCAACTTCAAGAGCTCCACCGAATCGGCTCGGCCATGAAAGTGTTGGCCATTGCATGAATATTTGCCCAAGAGAAGACAGAATGAACCCTTGTTCTATTATAGAGACTCGAGGTATTGAACATGACAGGGATCATGGGTATTTCTACATTGAACACGAAACAATACAGCAGCAGAATGGCAGCAACCATATTGAAGAACAAGCCAATTCTGTTTATCAAGAAATCCATAGCTATCCAAAACTTGATCAGATTTCTGTCGAGGATCAGGAGAAAAAAATATCCGAAATCTACTTCTCTTCTCCACAACAGATAGAAATCCTACAAATAAATTTCGAGGACCTGCACATTAATGACACGTCAGAGGGGCCTATCTTTGAACTACATCCACATGAATTCTGGTGGCTGATCTGGGCAATTCTGTTAGTTGTGGCAACTTTATTATTGATGCTGTTGATCCATAGAGGTCGAAATCCTCCGAACAAGTTGCAGTCACAGCCTTATTATTCGTCACAGACAAGCACAAACATGCATGGAGGTGATGATAGGAGGGTGCCCATAGGAAAGAAGAAAACCACAGCACATGGGCGTAAAACTACTACGGAATCCACTGAATCTCCAACGTTAGGCAGCTTCATCGACTATGTAAATATCGCAGTCCGCAAAGAGGTATGGTATGCTCTTCCCTTGCTGCATATCATATAAATGCATTGTGGTTAATTTGATACTTATAATTCTGTGTTTGTTTCCTTGACTTGATCAGGGATCTCGTAATAAGGAATTAAAGATAACCCCTGTGAGGAGATCCGCGCGCATTCGTAATAAGAACTGTCCCCCACTGCGGTCTGCACCAAATTTCTAGAGTCTAGAGTCCCGAGCAGTGAATACAGGACCTCCACATTGCTGTTATTATATGATGGTTCATTTTAAGGAGAACATAATTCTGTATTTATTAATTATTTATTCATTATTAAATGAATGCTGAATTATTTATTTATTTATTAAATGAATGCTGAATTGCTGCTGCATTCAAAATCCTGAAGTTTGAATATATTATTGTATGCCATTCAGGATTTTGAATATATTATTGTATGCCATTCCAAACTGGCTTAATACCTACTGTTATGGCTTTTTGGATCATATGGCCCATCCGTTAAATCACTTGAGTTTACTGTAAATCGTCTTTTCTATTCGGAATCATATGGAGGAGCTCTTAAATCTCGGAATTTATTGTAACCCAGTTGTGAGGATTGTTCGTCTCGAATGATCGACAAGTGCTTTATGATTGTGCTGTAACTGAACCGTTCATGGGATATATATATTTCTCATATTTTAGATAATTTACTCATTTAAAGCCGTAAACCAATAATTAAAGAATCTGAAATCTAAAAGAAAATTAACCTAACATAATATACATTTTAGTAAATTTTAATAGATAGCTGGTCACAAACTAACCTAATATAATATGTCTGACACTTTATAGATCAAATAGGGCCCTAAGGAATAGCTTTTGCCCGTCAATGTGATACTGTACCAAAGTGGGGATGTGCAAATAGCATGAAGGTGGTTAGGTAGAGACAAGGGCCCAACGGAAGAGAGCATTGGTGGCCGAAGAGTAGATGTGGATGCAAGAAAAGGTAGGGTCTAAAGAGTTGATAGGGTTGAAGATAAAGATTTACTTTAACTAAGGTTTAGGTTCTTTCCTCATTCATATCAAGGCTATAAGACTAATACTCAATGTTACGAAACTTGTGAGGGAACTAACATATTTCTCAAAGGCCAACCCTCAAGAAGTATTGTGTTGTGCTTTGAGTCATTTTCAGTGGCTCTAGATACCTAAAATATTTTCTTAGCACATAAAGCACTACCCTCTTCCTTATATCATTTCCCATAACTTACGAGACATATATACTACTCAAAATGACCTATTTCCACTAAAATCCACAACAATAAGGCAATGATTCCCTCAAGGGGGAATGTATGATTGTTCAAGGAATCCTTCATGGGCCTATATGGCTAGAAGCCTCATTTAGGACCTAACATTCATGTTTCCTCCATTGGTCATGTCCATGGCCACAAGACCCATGCCCAATGCTCAAAAATCCTAGTGGTACCCTCATTAGAGGAAAAGGATGCTCTCAATAGGTTATTTGTGTTGGTTCAAAGTGTCATTCTTAGCCCTAGAATCTAGTAATATTCCTTTAGGGCCTAACAATTGGTTTTATGTCGATGGCTATATACAATTTCCATAGCCTTGCACTCAATGTTCAAAAACTCATAATGCTCGCTATTGCATCCAAATACCAATGATACCGTTGAAAGGACCTTCGTGGTGGGTCAAGATTTTGTTAATTGCCCTACAATCCTATAAGTTTCCTTTAGCATATTATTTTTAGACCTACCATGTGAAATTCGATTCAAAATAATGTATGTGTCAACTTTAAGAATGTACATGCACTTTAGAATGTGCACATGCTCTAAAAAATGTTCACATTTGTTCTCATTTTTGTTTAGTGGGAGTGAAAACTTTAACATACATGTCTAATGATTTGGTTGTGAGATTTAGGTTCAAAATGACATGCCTAGTGTCTTGGGCGGTAAATACATCAAAACTTTGACTTTTTTGAATGCATTTCAATATCTCTATTTTCACATTATTTTTGTATAGGATAAATAATTATGTTGTTCATGAAAGTACACCTATATGGATTCCACTATGTAGATACAAAATATATTATTGAAAAAAAAAAACAATATTAATTTTTTTAACCTTTTTCTATTATTTTTATGTTGACATATAGCAAGGTCTTGAAATAAGTACCGCTATAAATTTTTATCACTTTAACCATTTTTAGAATAATTTATATTTGATAATGGTATAGATTGAGATATACAATTGAATAAAAAAGGTTGATTGTCATATCCCACATTCATGCAAGACCTTGTAATTTCAAGGATAATTAATTTAATAATTTAAAAATATAAAAGGTCGCTATAAATTTTGAAAATATAATCTTGCACAAGAACATTGTGTTTTCTAAATTTTAACAAATATTTTAAAAGGAATTCCATTATTTAGGTACACAACGCCCACACTAATAGAAACATACACATTATATTTTGCATGAAAATTAACATATCACTATTATAAAGACGCAAATATCACATAGTCATACACAAATACTATGAATAAAAGGTATATATTTACAAAGCTAATTAAATTTCCCATGTTTTATGTTTTTACACCATATTTGTAAAATCACCTTGAATCATCCCTCCAATTTAATAAGTTGATGTTTTTCCATGTTTGCATTGCCAACACTATATCATGATACTATCATTAGCTTGCACCCATCCTCAATTCTAGTGCTAATATTTATCTTATGAATCCATATATACAAAAAATTGTTCCCATTTTTTATTTTTCTACTCTTAGTGTATTTTTTAGAAGAGGAAACTTTGATGTTTTCTTAGGCCTAGTTTGTTGTTCATACCTTTGCATAAATTTATGTTAAAAATAGTAACAAGAAATCCTAATTTAATTTTTCCTTCAACTAAATTAGGAATTAAATCGAAATTCTATTCTCATGGCAACATGTAATAGTTGAATAAGTTGATTTGACTTAGTTGTCTCAGTAAATTCAAGTTTGAAGTCTATTTAGAGTCATGTAGAGTGATTCATAAATCTTAGAGGTCCGAGTTGAGTTCTTTTGATTTGTAATTAATTAACTTAGTCTAACTGAGTTAAAGTCAGTTAAACTAGTTCAAATAGTTGGAGGAACTAGTAGGAGGTCTAGTAGTGGGGAGAAACTTTAGGGTAGATTCACTACTCCACCAGTTAACTGAATATTCGCTCATAAATAACACATGCATGTCAGTTAAAAGGAATACCTAGTTGAGATTTGAGTTAAGGGACAATGTACTATCAATTGTGAAATGTTCTGAGTTGTAAAGATGGTGCATGCAATCAGTAGAAGGCCTATGATGGATTGTGTAGTTATGAGTGAGGAATTTCCCAATTAAATGTGGACTAATTCTCTCAGGAATTGTGCAAGGAAGTAGGGGCTTGGGAGGACCCAGATTTCACTAAGTGTTGGCTTGAGCTAGTTTATGAAGAAGTCATACAGATTTTACTTGTACATGAATTGTTTGGGTTGAACAAGCATTATATTTTCTTATAGGATATTCTAGTTAATGCAATATAAATAGTCGAGCTTTTGAGCAGTTTCTTTCCCCATAAACATATTGTGTTATGTGTGATTGAAATTCTTCCTTTTCTACTTAGTGTTTTCATCGATCAATTTTGGTTTTTGCTGATGCGTAGAGTATATTCTTGTCTTTTGTTTTAGCATATCACTTACGTTGTCGAATCTACATGGTTTCAGAGCTGAACATATTATAGAAGTGGAGAATACCAGTTTTTTGTGCGGGTGAAATTGAATTTGTAGGTTCATACTTCAGAGTCAACAAGATGTCATTCTAAGGTTTGAGACTTGACTATGCCCTAGATGGAAACTCGAATTACATAGCTTGGAAGGGTAGGATGGAGGCAGTGTTGGAAGACAACAGACTGAATGAATTCATAGATCATGATATTTTGAATCCTCCAACATCTGATGCTAAATATCTGACTGAATGGAGAAAGTGTGTGGCAAAGATGAGAAGGAATATCCTAGAAGGAGTTCGGGATCATATTGTATCGATCTCCACGGTAAGGAAACTCCATTTTTAATATGGAAGGCATTGACAAACCTACTTCAAAATAGAAGTGACTACTTGAAGCTGCCAGTGAAGGACAAGCCTAGAAAGATCAAAATGGAGAAGGCCAATTCATTTCCAAAGTACTTGACCAAGTTCACCCAATGGCGGGATGAGCTTGGAAGTGTTTGTATTACTATTTCAGAAGAGGATCTTGTGAGCCTGACACTTCTAGGACTTCCCAAGAGTTGGCATAGTTACAAGGACTCAGTTAATGGGAGGAAGAAGTTACCAAAGTGGGAGTGATTGTGGCCTGACTTGGTATAGGAAGGGATTCGACGGAACACCAAAGAGAGATCCTCATGAAAGCATGATGATGAGAAAATTTGTGACTTAGCTGGTAAGGAAAAGAAAGGGAAGGGGAAGTCATCATATTCCAAATCATATTCTTGTTAGGGTGACAAGAAGAAGGACATGTCAAAAATCAAGTGTTTCCACTGTCACAAGTTGGGACACTTTGTTACAAAGTGTCTGCACAAGAAGGCTGGTAAGAATCACTAAGGAGGAGCAATAAGTGCAGTTCTTGCTTCATAATTTCAACTGGATTTTACCCTCATAGCTTGTATGGTGTCATCGATGATGGGTAGTGTGTGGTACCTGGATAGTGCAACTTCATTCCATATGACCAGTCACAAAGAGTTCTTCAGTAACTTGGAGGATAAGGATCTCCATATGCATATCGAGATGGGTGATGATGGAGGTATAGTGCAACTCACATCGGTAAAACTACCTTTCAAAGGGAGTCTGGTTCTCCCCTCACTTTGCGAGATGTTATGTATGTTCTGGGTTTGAAGAAGAACTTGGTTTCTATTGCCATGTTGGAGGACATAGATTATGATGTGATATTTAGTAAGGGAAAGGTGTTCCTTCATCACATAGCCATAGGACAATTGAAGGAGATAGTGGTTCGAGTAAATAACCTCTACAAATTAGAGGTAGAAGATTGTGCTTCTTTGAGCACTAAATAAGCGAAGGTGCAAAGACAAGACATCGATGAGTTGTGGTAGAGGAGATTGGGTCACTTGCATCATGATGCTTTGAAGAACTTGTAACAAATTTATACAGGGCTTCCCAAGGGTACAGTAGATAAAAGAGACACATGAAAAGGGTGTACATTAGGGAAGTACACCAAAGCTTCCTTCCATGACAAAGAGAATTGAGAATAGGTGATCCTTAATCGAGTTCACTTAGATGTGTGTGGAGCGTTATCGACAACATCTACGACCTAGAACAAGTATTATGTAATATTTTTTTGATGATTTTTCTCATAAGTGTTGAACTTTATTGATGTGGAGGAAAGATCAGACATTCGCTAAGTTTTGTGAATTTAAAGCACTTGTCAAGAAAGATACTTGCAAGAAAGTTAAAGCTCTCAGAAGCGATAATGGTGGATAATATGTGTCAAATGAGTTCAAAATATTATGTGCATCAGAATCCATTCGACAGGAGTTGAGAGCACCTCATAACCCATAGTAGAATGGGGTGGCTGAAAGGAAGAACAGAAGTATTGTGTGAGCGACACAGGCAATGTTTCATGATCAGGGACTACCATTACACTTGTGGGCTGAAGCATGCAAAACAACTGTTTATTTCCATAACATAAGCCCTCATCGAATTCTCAAGATGAGTACACTAGAAAAGGAATTTTTAGGGAAGAAACTAGATGTGGCACACTTCAGGATCTTTTGTTCATCAGTCTATTGCCATGTTACCAAAGATGCATGGAAAAAGATAGAGCCAACAATTGAGTTGGGCATATTTGTGGGGTACACTGATACACCTCACAATTATTGGGTCTAACTACCAACCAACAAGATGACAGTGGTTCATAGAGATGTGAAGTTCTATGAAGAGAAGATCATGAGATGTTCCCTTGAGAGGAAGCTTCAACTGCATGCGGTTGAGGATCTTTTAGCTCCAAAGGAGGAACCTTGGGATGATGTGGAGCAGCCACATGCAGAGGAGTAGGGAGAGTGAAAACACCCACTCATGTAGAGTCTTCTAGAGAAGGGAAAAAGAACAACAAAGAGGCTGACATGTTATTGCATGATGCTAGAGAAAATGCGGGATCACCCACATCACAACACAGGAAAAGGAGGTCACCAGAGAGATACGGTGGCTACATGGCTCTGATGAGTGGGAGTATAGAGATTGATACATCCTCTTTTGAGGAAGTAGTGTAGCAACCAGTTTGGGTTGATGCCATGGTTGAGGAGTATGACTCCATTATCAGGAACAATGTTTGGGAAGTGGTCCCAAGACCAACAGACAAGTCAGTGGTGAGTTCCATATGGCTTTACAAGGTAAAGTAAACAACTGATGGTAATGTGGAGAAACAAAGGCCAAGATTGTGGCCAGAGGGTTCTCTCAGGTGGAGGGGATTGATTATGATGAGACTTTTGATCTTGTAACATGGTACTTATCAATCAGATCCATTCTAGCACTATCAACATAGATGGGATAGAAGATACATCAGATGGATGTAAATACAACATTCCTCAATGACATGATCGAGGAAGAGGTGTACATTGAGAAGTGTAAAGGATTTGAGACCTTCAACAGAGAGTCACATGTGTGAAGACTCAAGCGAGCATTGTATGGACTAAAGCAAGAACCCCATGCTTGGTATACTAGGATTGATAGCTATTTCACCGGGTTGAGCTTCAAAAAAAGTGAAGCAAATGTGAACCTGTACCATATTGTGGTTGAATGTATATTGTTGATTATTGTTTTATATGTCAATGATTTGATTCTGACATGTGATGATAAGTTGAACAAGTCTTACAAAGAGGATCTTACAAGAGAGTTCTAAATGAAGGACTTGTGGCTCATGTAGTACTTTCTGGGGATGGAAGTATGGCAAGGAGATGAGGAACTATTTGTCTCTCAGGGAAAGTATGTAAACTAGATACTGAAGAAGTTCCACATGGAGAGCAGTAAACCCATAGAGACTCCTCTAGCTGGTAATTGGAGGAAGGAAGATTCTACTTCCGATGAATTAGTGGAGGCTACTATTTATGGACAACTTGTGGGTTCACTCATGTATTTGCTGAACACACGACTGAACATATGTTATGTAGTTAACCAACTTAGTCAAGATATGATTAAGCTGACCAAAATGTATTGGAAGGCAACCAATCATGTGTTGAGATACCTCAGAGGCACCACTCATTTTTGTCTTTGGTACAGATGGATAGAGGAAGTGAAGCTTCAAGGCTTCACCAATGCAAATTGGGTAGGGAGTTCATCTTACAAAAAGAGAACATCAGGTGGGATATTCAGTATTGGGTTAGCAATTGTTTCTTGGTACAATAGGAAACATATATGATTTGCACTCAGTTCAATAGAAGGAGAGTACATGGATGCTAGTCAGGAAACTTGTGAGGCTATCTGGATGAGGAAGATTCTTATTCATTTGTTTGGTCAGCAAATGGATCCAACAATGATTTACTGCGATAATCAAAGTTGTATCAAACTCTGTGAGAATCCAGTTTTTCATGATCGACCCAAGCATATTGATATCCAGTATCATCATCTTCAAGATTATGTGCAGAGGAGAATCATGTTACTAGAGTACATTCCCACAAAGGAGCATGATACATATATTTTGACAAAGGTCTTGTTAAGATGAAAATTAGAATTTCACAGAGGAAGGATTTGGGTAGTAGATAATCCCTTTCTTGTTGAGAGGGAGTGCTAAAAATAGCAACAAGAAATCATAAACTAATTTGTCATTGAATTAAATTAGAAATTAAATCAAAATTCTATTATCATAGAAACTTGTAATAGTTAACAAAGTTGATTTGACTTAGTTGGATCAGTAAATTCGAGTTGGAAGTCTATATAGAATCATGCAGAGTAATTTCTAAATTTTAGGGGCCCAGGTTGAGTTCTTTTGAGTTGTAATTAATTAACTCAGTCTAACTGAGTTAAACTGAGTTAGACTAGTACAAATAACTGGAGGAACTAATAGGAGGTCTAGTAGTAGGGAGCAACTAGAGTGCAACTTCACTACTCCACCAGTTAACTAAAGATTCACTCATAAATAACTTATCCATGTTAGTTTAGAGAAAGACCCAGTTGAAATTAGAGTTCAAGGACAGTGTACTATAAGTTGTATAATTTTCCAAGTTGTACATATGGTGCATGCAACCAGTATAAATCCTATGATGGATTGTGCAGTTATGAGTGGGGAATTTCCTAGTTAAATATGGGCTAATTCTCTCACAAATTGTGCAAGGAAATAGGCGCTTGACAGGCAGTAGATTTGGCTAAGTGTTGGCTTAAGTTGGTTTGTGAAGCAGAGAGATAGATTTTACTTGTGCAGGAATTGTTCAAGTTGAGCAAGAATTGTATTTTCTTCTTAGATCTTTTGGTTAATGCAATATAGATGTTCGGGGTTTTGTGTAATTGATTTTCCAAGAAAAATATTGTGTTATGTGTGATTGAAATTCTTCCTTTTCTGCTTAGTGTTTTCATCGATCAATTTTGGTTTTTGTTGATGAGTAGAGTAGATTCTTATCTTTTGTTATATCATATCACATAAGTTGTTGAATCTACATGTAAAAATATACAATTTAGTTCGTGAATCAAGGTTTTTCACCCCTACCATTACAATTTTGCAGGTCTTTTAGTGTCCTTCTATCTTTAGTTTTTTTTCCTTATTATTTGTATTTCTAGTGGTGTAGAACTAGTCTTGCATTGTTCCATTATTTCTATGATAATTAAGGACAACTGCAAATGGTATTCATGTGTATGCAAGATCTAAAATTAGTAAATAAATCAACCCTATTGCTGTTTGTATAGATGATACATGATGTAAAGGTGCATGATCTTAGACAACATCTGCATCTATTACTATAAGCCCTCCAATTACATCAAAAAGAATTGGCGGGTCTTTCATTTTACCAAATGGAGAAGACACTACAATTGTTACAAGGGTGTTAAATATTGATAAAAGGTGTGGGGTTGTTATGCTCTTAACCTGCAAAGTAATACCCAAACATAGAATTTACGAAGAAAAGATACCGAGAACACAGAATATGCGAAGAAAATATACCCAGAGCACAGAATAGCAATGATTTTATTATTCAGAGAGAAATGTTCACAGGCCTCTTCGAGGGGGCAACCTCCAATAGAGCAGAGCTCGATTACAAAAGAAGACACGATACTCCTCGCAGGGAGTCTCTATCCTTTATATATGACTCATACATGCAATACCACGGGCCAATATCGTGGGTTTTATTAATACCATCTATCTAATACTACCGCCCTTTTGCAACTAACTGTGGTCCCGTCATTAATTGCGGGTTAACCACTTACAAATATTAATATGGGATTTATTGACTCTTGACTATGACGTGATCCCATGACATAAATAAGGGGGTTAGGGTGGGACCCTAACAGGGGCTTCAGGCACTTGGAGTAACATTGGGAAATTATATGAATGACATGTCCTTGTCTTCGATGTTGAATTCCACACACTTATGCTATAAACCACATCTTATTTAAGTGACATGATAAATCAATTTCCAAAGAAAAATGTCAAGAGAATGACAATATCCCAATTTGGAGAGGTTCCCCAACCTTGACAATTAGGAAATTATGATAAAAATATTTTGAACTTAGTTGAATCTCAACAAACCTAAAAAGAAGTCATAATAATATTAAACAGAAAAAACCTTAACATTTTTTCAATTATGCCAAATGCTAACCTACTAAGTTACTACTTATGATACTAAATTTTTTGATTTGCGAATTTGTATTGCATGTAATTTTAGCAATAGATGGATTTACTAAATATGATAGGTAGCCTTTCATATTATTTTATTTTTTGAGATTTATTTATTTGCCATATTTCTCAAATCTATTTTTTTCACGAGTAATTATTGATTAGTCAATAATTGTGAATAACATTGCTAACGTCTCATTAATTATTAATAATAATTTATGGAATCTCATTAATTATTAATAATATTTCATAATTCATAAATGTTATGGGATATTTCATATAACCCATATTAAAAAAACTGAATAAAATCCTTGAATTAACATATATATATATATATATATATATATATAATTTTGGGTTTTTATTTATAACCTAATTCATTATGATTAACATTAAATCATTGATTTGAATATTATTTTTTGTTTTATTTATATGATCAATTAATTAAAGTATTTTTTAAATGGTTATTGCTTTTGTAAATAATTTCTAAATAAAATTTTAAATAATTGATTCAAGTTTTTAGATGTTTTTTCATAAAATTAATTTATTACATAAATTTAACTTTAATTTATAGTTTTCTCCCTGTATATATATAACCCGTATAAAATACAAACATTAAATTAGTTAACCATGTAGAATATGGTAAGTGCAAAAAAACTAAACATTAAATTAGTTAACGAGGTAGAATATGGTAAGTGGAAAAAAAGCATACACTTATTAAGTAAGAGTTTTGTGATACATCTATAAATACAAATCTTATGAGACATCTAAAGATATTAATTGCATAGAGATAAAATAAAAAAATATTATCTAAAATTCAGTATTTTGTAATAAATAAATAAATATATAATGACAATATTATACAAATTAATTTATAAGCTATAAAATTTCAATAATGAATTTTTTAATTATTTTTCTAAATTTACACAATATAAATATTATAAAATAAAAAAAAATATAACATTATGAATATTATAAAAAAAAATATTAATATTATTAAAAATTAATATACATCATTTAAATTTTAATTTTTTTTGTAATAAATAAATAAATATATTCGGTCAATATTATACAAATTAATTTATAAGCTATAAAATTTCAACACTTCAAAAGGAGTGAAGGGAACTCTACTTGAATGGTTCATGAGGCACAATACTTGCTAAGGTTTTGCAAATGGGGTGGCAACCTAAATGGGCTTAATTGTGGGGAAAACTCCACAATTAAATGCGCTTGAGCCAGAGGCAATTTGGGATGGGTGACCTCCTGGGAAGTCCTAGTTACCAGGTGCAAGCCCCAGAAGTGATGATTGACGCTAGTGAACGCTATATGATTTATTTCACTAGTTTCAATCCCACTTCTTCACCCCAGTGAGCATCACCTGATGCGTCATGCAATGAGTGCTAAGTGGACTATTCAAAAATCATGAGAAATTAGTCAGTTACGACTACCTCTCATAGAAATGGTCATAGATGAATGACTTAGTTAACGCAAATCATGAGAAAGTAGTCATTTACGACTACCTCTCATGGAAATGGTCATAGATGAATGACTTAATTAATGCAGTTGAATTCCAAAAAATGATATCCAATATAATGCACTGCAAAAACCCCCAATACTTTATTCAACAAGAGTGAAGGGAACTCTATTTGAATGGTTTCATGAGGCACAATACTTGCTAAGGTTTTGCAAATGGGGTAGCAAGCTAAGTGGGCTTGATTGTGGGGAAAACACCACAGTTAAGTACGCTTGAGCCAGAGGCAATCTGAGATGGGTGACCTCTTGGGAAGTCCTGGTTACCGGGTCCAAGCCCCGGAAATGATGATTAACGCTGTGATTTATTTCACTAGTTTCAATCCCACTTCTTCACCTCTGTGAGCATCACGTGATGCAATGAGTGCTAAGTGGACTATTCAAAAATCATGAGATGTAATGAGTGCTAAGTGGACTATTCAAAAATCATGAGATGCAATCAGTGCTAAGTGGACTATTCAAAAATCATGAGAGTGAAGGGAACTCTACTTGAATGGTTCATGAGGCACAATACTTACTAAGGTTTTCCAAACCGGGTAGCATGCTAAGTGGGCTTGATTGTGGGGAAAACTCCATAGTTAAGCGTGCTTAAGTCAGCCAGAGACAGTCTGGGATGGGTGACTTCGCAATCTAGGATGGGTGACCTCCCGAGAAGTCCTGGTTACCAGGTGCAAGCCTCGGAAGTGATGATTGACGCTATGTGATTTATTTCACTAGTTTCAATCCCACTTCTCCTAGTTACCGGGTGCAAGCCCCGAAAGTGATGATTCATGCTATGTGATTTATTTCACTAGTTTCAATCCCACTTCTTCACCCCTATGAGCATCACGTGATGCAATGAGTGCTAAGTGGACTATTCAAAAATCATGAGAGTGAAGGGAACTCTACTTGAATGGTTCATGAGGCACAATACTTGCTAAGGTTTTGCAAATGGGGTAGCAAGCTAAGTGGACTTGATTGTGGGGAAAACTCCACAGTTAAGCACGCTTAAACCAGCCAGAGGCAATCTGGAATGGGTGACCACCCGGGAAGTCCTGGTTACCGGGTGCAAGCCCTGGAAGTGATGATTGACGCTATGTGATTTATTTCACTAGTTTCAATCCCACTTCTTCACTCATGTGAGCATCACGTGATGCAATGAGTGCTAAGTTGACTATTCAAGAATCATGAGAAATGTAATGAGTGCTAAGTGGACTATTCAAAAATCAAATTAATCAGTTACGACTACATTTGATGGAAATGGTCATAGATGAATGACAATGAGTGCTAAGTGGACTATTCAAAAATCATGAGAAATTAGTGAATTACGACTACGTCTCATGGAAATGGTCACAGATGAATAACTTAGTTAACCCATTTGAATTCCAAAAAATGATATCTTATATAATGCACTGCGAAAGCCCCCAATACTTAGTGTTTTTTCATTATTTTGGAAATTTACATATCATAAAATTAAAAAGAATTAACATTATAAATATTAGAAAACAAAAAATAATAATATTATTAAAAATTAATATAAAAAGATTATAAACTTGCTTTTCCATTTTCTTAATATTATAAAATATAAATTTTGCAGAACCAAAACATTTCAGACGTATTCTTATTCCGAAAATATTTTTGCTTAAAAATAATTCAGAAAATCACCTCTCACATATCAAGGAGTATGGGGAAGAATTTTTTTCACGTTGAGATTAGAATTGTTCAACGGTCAATTCCGTTCCAAAGTTTCGAAGCATATTGCATATTAACCAAGAGTAACCAGAATTTGTTTTTACGTTCAAATTATAGTTCAACAGTTCAGGATTTGTTTTACGTTCAAATTAGAGTCCTCAACGGTCAACTTCGTTCCATTGTTTGCCATTTTTCACCACGAACTGTCGTAATCGTTATCTGTCACCAGTGCAGTGTTGAAGCGACCTGTGTTATTAATTGATCGAGAGGAAGAGCAAACTACATTATCAACCAATCCAGCGATAGAAATAGCCATTAAAGATTTGCGTGCATTTAATTAACCCACCAGTAAGCATTGCTAATCATCAATCCTAGTGGTGGTGAGGCTAATTTTGAGAAAAATGTTGGGATGTGATTTTAGAAACTGTGTTATTAATTGATCGAGAGGAAGAGCAAACTACATTATCAACCAATCCAGCGATAGAAATAGCCATTAAAGATTTGCGTGCATTTAATTAACCCACCAGTAAGCATTGCTAATCATCAATCCTAGTGGTGGTGAGGCTAATTTTGAGAAAAATGTTGGGATGTGATTTTAGAAACGTCCGCGATAATCACGTGTGAACACTCATGGGTCCAATTCTACCACATGTCTGAGCACTATTGATCAAGTGAGGACCAAGATATATTCGTGAATTGCAGCGATATATATATATATATATATATATATACTGTTGTCAAAATTTTCCCATTTAAAAAAAATCGAAATATAAATATAATATTGAATTTCAAAGTTATATTAATAATTCAAACTAAAGTATACATATTAAAATTTTATATAAATATCAGGTGAGGACCAGGACTGAAAGCTTGAACTGTAAAAACACTCGAAGGTATTTCGTGTTCAGAAAACGGACGTCCAACATGATTTGGATGGTGTCAATGCTCTTGGCTTCATGCTTCTCAGTGTTTGTTGTAATGCCGGCAAGAATTCCTCTAGTGTTAGCTTAAAAACTATTCTTTTATGTGAAATAAATACTTAAAAGAATTGTAAAAAACTTGATGCCCAAGAAAACATACCTCCGGCCATTGATGCTTGCTCACAGTCTGATTTATAATGAAAAACAAGACTGCCAATAACTTGATCTTTCACGATTAAAAATTTCTTTTACCCCAATTTACTGCTTCAATAGCTCTTCAACAAAATCAGAACGATTCGCTGTTGTAACTTCATCCGATATCTCATAGAGCTCTTCGACTATCTATATCTATTTGTATGTTTGTATTCGAGGCTATTATCCTTTTGAAGCTTCAGCTTCTTCGACCAAAACTGCTTCTTTTAAAGGGAGATGCACTAAGAAGCTTAAAATAAGCCATGTGAAGAATTCCGAGAACGATGTCAGTCTTTCTGATGGATTTAATGTTGTCGTCGATAGACAATTCAAGAAAATTGGCTACTTTTGTTGCATGACTTCATTCACCAGTAGCCATCAAACTAAACAATATAAAAGAGGAACTAAGCAGATAATTCCCAAATCTAGTTTGGCACTTCCAAGCTCTGCTCACTCTAACTTGATGGTGTAAGACTGGAGGGGATTAAAAATTAATGAGTGAGCTTGGGGACCAAACAGAAGTATATATAGCCAAGCTTCCAGCAAACTTCTGTTAGCTATGTGTCAAGTGTTCCACGGATCATGGTAGAGAACTACAAAGGGAGTAATGGACCACTCCAGGAGCTCCTAACAAAAAATTAATTAACTAAAGATAGTTTCCGTAATTGAAGGAAATAACTGCAGTTGGTTTCCGTAATTTAAGGAAATGACTGCAGATGATTTCCATAATTTAAGGAAATAACTGGCAGATGGTTTTCAAATCAACTATGGTTGTTATGGGAGCTATCGGCGGTTGTTATGGGAGCTAGCATTCTCCCACTTGATCCATACTTACAATATTAATGTCTCATCTTAAACCCATTGATAATCTGTATTAAGTAATAGATACATGAATCATGGTGATAAGTCCTCTAATGACGAGTATTATCTTCCATGTATTACTATGTATTGATTCTTACTATAATTTATGTGGCAACAATTTCTTAATGAATAAACCTTATGTTTATTCTTGGTCCTACACAGATGAATTCTCTCAAACCAAATTAAGGTGCACATAATTATGAGAAAAATATCACAATAATGAAGAATTTCATTAAAATAACATTGTCCATACAGTGAGAAACTACATAATGGAACCAAGTCCCATATTCATTACTTGATCCTTGAATTTAAACGGTGGCATGCCCTTAGTCAAAAGATTATCGATCATCAACTCAGCGCTGACGTGCTCAATGACTACTTTCTTTTCTTTAACACATTCCCTTATAGCTAAATACTTAATGTTGATGTGTTTATTTCAACTCCTACTTTTGTTGTTTTTAGCCATAAAAACAACAGCTGAATTGTCGCAACATATTCTCAATGGCTTAGAAATAGAATCCATAATTCTAAGCCCAGAAATGAAACTCTTAAGCCATACACCATGTAAAATAGCCTCAAAACAGGAGACGAACTCGGCTTCCATAGTGCAAGTGGCAATCAAGGTCTGCTTGGCACTCCTCCATGATACAGCTCCACTGGCCATCATAAAAATGTATCCCAATATTGATTTGCGTGAATCAACACATCCAGTAAAGTCAGAACCTGAGTAGCCAATTACTTCCAAATTGTCCATCCGTCTATACATAAGCATGTTGGTTTTGGTTCCTTGAAGGTACCTCATTACTTTCTCTGCAGCTCTCCAGTGGTTTAAACCTGGATCACTCTGATATCGTCTCAACATTCCCACAACAAATGCAATGTCAGGTCTTGTGTAGACCTAAGCATACATTAGGCTTCCGACAGTAGAAGCATATGGAATGTTCTTCATTTGTTCCATTTCAAAGTCATTCTTCGGGCATTGGTTCAAATTGAACCCATCACCTTTCACAATGGGAGCTACACTTGGTGAACAATCCTTCATCCAAAATCTCTCTAAAATTTTATTAATATAGGTTTCCTGAGACAGACCCAAAATGCCTTGGAATATGTCTCTATGGATCTTAATGCCAATGACATAAGATGCCTCACCCATATCCTTCATATCGAAATTTTTAGAGAGGAATTGTTTCACCTCATACAACAATCCCTTATCATTGGTTGCTAGCAAAATGTCATCCACATATAAAACAAGAAAACAAATTTTACTCCCACTGACTTTCATGTATAGACATTGATCCATAATGTTTGTACAAAACCGAATGAAGAAATTACATTATGGAATTTCAGATACCATTGGCGGGATGCTTGTTTTAAACCGTATAAGGATTTCTTGAGCTTGCAAACCAATTGTTCACCATCACTAAAGGGGAATCCTTAAGGTTGTTTCATGTAAACCTCATCCTCTAGATCTCCGTTGAGAAAAGCCATTTTCACATCCATTTGTTGCAAATCCAAGTCAAAATGGGCTAGTAATGCCATAATAACGTGCAAGGAATCTTTTTTAGATACAGGAGAAAAAGTCTTTGTGTAGTCGATTCCTTCTTTCTCAGTGAATCCCTTAGAAACAAGTCTTGCCTTTTATCTCTCAATGTTGCCCAATGAGTCTTTCTTTGTCTTAAAGACCCATTTACACCCAATGGATTTTGCACCATTAGGTAACTCAACAAGATGCCAGACTTCGTTACTATTTATAGAATTCATCTCTTCCTACATGGCATCATACCATAATTCTGATTCTTTGCAACTCATGGCTTGTGAAAAAGACTCGGGATCATTTTCAGCTCCAATGTTGTAGTCAGAATCTTGCAGATACACAACATAATCATCAGTAATTGCTTATATTTTTGGTCTAGTAGATCTTCTTAATGTTGCACCATCATCTTCCTGAGAAGTATGTGGTTCAACTCGTTGTTCACAAGTTCTTGGCAACTCTTGAACTACCTGATCTACTGGAATGCTGTCAGCAGCTTGTGGAACTTCAACAATTGGTTGTTCAACACCAGTTTGTACTTGAGGGGTGCTATGAACAATAACCAATCTATCACTTTAGGTGGAAGGTTGAGATTCTGAATGATCCTTCACAGAAATTATGTTACTAGTTTAATCGCTCCCACTGGTCAAGTCATTTTCAGGAAACTTTGCATTTCTTGATTCCACAATCCTAGTGCTGTGAGATGGACAATAAAATCTGTAACCTTTAGACCTTTCAGCATATCCAATGAAATACCCACTAATGGTCCTTGGGTCCAGCTTCTTCTCTTGTGGATTATATATTCTTACTTCAGACGGGCATCCCCAAACGTGCATATGTCGCAAACTCGGTTTCCAACCTTTCCATAATTCAAATGGCATTTTAGGAACATCCTTTGTTGGAACTCGGTTTAATATATATACTGTCATCTTAAGTGCTTTAGTCCACAAGGATTTAGGAAGATTGGAGATGGTAAGCATACTCCGTACCATGTCCAACAATGTTTGGTTTCTTCTTTCTGCTACACCGTTCTGATTGGGTGAACCAGGCATGGTGTATTGGGCGACAATTCCATGCTCTTGAAGAAATTTTGCAAATGGCCCAGGTGCTTGTCCAACTTCTGTGTATCTACCATAATATTCTCCACCTCTATCTGATCTCGCGATCTTAATTTGCTTGCCGCATTGTTTCTCTACTTCAGCCTTAAAGATCTTAAAGGCATCTAATGCTTTGTTCTTTTTATGAAGCATGTAGAGATACATATATCGTGAGTCATCATCTATAAAAGAGATGAAGTATCTCTGACCATGTGAGTCCATGTCTGGACTACATATATTAGTATGTATGATCTCTAATATGTCTGAACTCCTATTGGCACATTTCTTTGACTTGTTGGTTTGCTTTCCCTTTATGCAGTCCACACAAGTCTCAAAATTAGTAAAATCCAGAGTATTAAGTATCCCTTCATTTACTAATCTTTTAATTTTTTCTATGGAGATATGACCTAATCTCTGATGCCATAATTTAGAGGAATCTTCATTAATAACACATCTTTTGGTGCCAGTGTTAACATGCATTGAATCATAAGTGACATTGCTTTGTAAATTAATGCAGTAAAGACCATTAGACAAAATACCATTCCCAACACAATCAGATTTATAAAATAAACTGAAAGATATTTCTGAAAAGTTGAATGAATATCCAAAATGTACAAGTCTTGGAACTGAAATCAAGTTTCTAGAAAAACTTGGAACATAAAAGGTCTTTTCTAATTCTAAAACAAAGCCACTACTTAAAGTTAAATAGCATGTTCCTATAGCTTCCACATGCGAGCCCATCTTGTTTCCTGATAAGATGCTTTACTCACTTCCTACTAGCTTCCTTAGGTTTTTCAAACTCTGCAAGGAATTCGAAATGTGAATTATTGATCCAGAATCAATCCACCAAGTGTTAATATTGACATTAACCATATTAGATTCATAACAAACAAACGAGATTGGATTACCTTTGTTCGCAAGCCATTTCTGAAATTTGGCGCATTCCTTCTTCATGTGTCCCTTATTTTTACAGAAGAAACACTTGGAATCCTTCTTAATATCAGCTTGGGGAGGTACTTTATCTTTCCCTTTCCGATTGGCTTGAGATTTTCCCTTTCCTCGCGTTGCTAGCATTACACTTTCTCCGAGTTCCATCACCAGTCTCTCTTCCTCTTGAACACACATGGTCATGAGTTCATTAATTGACCATTTATCCTTATGTGTGTTGTATGAGATTTTGAAGGGTCCGTATTGGTGCGAAAGGGTGTTCAGGATGTAGTGCACCAGGAAAGAATCTGATATTTCAACCTTGAGTTTCTTCAATTGAGCCACAGTGTCCCTCATTTGTATGATGTGCTTGTGCACACCTTTCACACTAGTGAGCCTTAGGGATGAGAACTTCATGATTAGGGTGCTTTCTAGTGCCTTATCTAAAGTGACGAATTGATTATCAATGGCTTTCAGTAAGTCTCGGACCTTTTCATATTGATCAATGGAATCACGAATACCAGCTAAAATTTAGTCTTAATGAACATCATGCTTAGGCGATTAGATCTCTCCCATCGTTCATAAAGTGTGATGTCTGCTGCAATGTTGGCATTAGTGAGTGCAGTGGTTCATCTTTCCTAATAGCATAGTGTATGTCCATCCACCCCAAACGAAGGAGAACCCTCTCCTTCCAGACCTTATAGTTATCTCCCTTAAGGTCAAGGATATCACAATGAAATTCAGAGAAATTTGCAGATTGTACAACTGCATAAAATTAAAGATCACATATGGTAAATTTGAGGCCTAAATAAAATTTCATGCTTTACCAATGTAAATCATGCTTAAAATTGAATCTAATGACATAAAAATTGTATGTGGACTAAAGTTTCAATTCAAGCAGATTCAGTTATTCTTTATGATAGAATTTATCAAATTATTCACTTAATTAATAATTCTAAAGGGTATATTATGATTATAATTCGATATAAATTCTATCTTAGATTTGAACTTTATGATAAAACTATTAATTTATAATTCATGTGGGTATGTTATGAATATTTTATCCTAATTAATTATATAAATATAATAAAAATTCCCGTGGGATAAAATTTATTATATTTAGTATAATTAATTACAATTAATGTCTAAATATTATTTATGTGATCCTAATCAATCATAATATATAATATTATTTAATTAGAGATGTTGTGGCTATTCTGTAATCAATTAAAATTATAGGGATCACTAGACATTATTTCTTTTATGCATAAAAATTAGCTTGAAATAAACTATAATATTCATGCATAACATTCAACAATGGGTTTCGTATACTCATCCAAAATAGCATGTTTTAATTTAAAACAGAAATAATCAATTTATGCAAATAAAATACGAGCATAGTTAATAAATTTTGAACAACAATTAACCAAAATGCATATAATTAAATAAATATAATAAGCATAAAAATTGAGCAAAAATTAGACATATTTCCAAATAAATGACTTAATTCAGAAAATTCTCAAAATATAATATTAGCATAATAGAGCATGTCTATAAACACCAAGGCAGAGATAAAAATTGCTCGGATACCAAATGCTAACACAAATAATGATTCTTTAATGTTGAATAAATACTTAAAAGAATCGTAAAAAACTTAATGCCCAAGAAAACATACCTCCAGCCATTGGTACTTGTTCACACTCTAATCTATAATGAAAAACAAAATTGCCAATAACTTGATTTTTCACAATTAAAAATTTCTTTTACCCCAATTGGATGTTTCAATAAATCTTCAACAAAATCAGAACGGTTCATTGTTGCAACTTCATTCGATATCTCGTAGAGCTCTCACACTATCTGTATCTATCTATATGTTTGTATTCGAGGCTATTATCCTTTTGAAGCTTCAGCTTCTTCGGCCAAAACTGCTTTTTTTAAAGGGAGACGCACCAAGAAGCTTAAAATAAGCCATGTGAAATAAGATACTGATAATTACATTTTCAAATTTTATGTTTTTAAGAGGTGATTAGTTAAAACCAAAAAAAATTAGTTAAAACCAAAAAAAATATTATACAATAATATAGGTTTGGAGTATACTGTAATATTGGTTTTTCTTGGATTTAAAGAAATATGGTAAGGGTCTAAGACTGAGAAGCATCTATTATTTGTTTTTTATGGATTACCAGTTAGTATTTCAGTTAATTTAGTTTTTTTTAAATAATAGTCCATATTCGTGAATTGCAGCCAAAGATATATGTCTTCACTGTTAATTTGATAAATAAACTATGATAAAAATTTTTTACCTTCTTAAAAAAATCAAAATATAATATTAAAATTAACTTTCAAAATTATATTAATAATTCAAACTAAATTATATATATTAAAAAAATTTATACATATAAAAAAATTATTATTTAAGTTTTGAAATTATTTTCCATCTCCATCAAGGATGTGACTAAACTTTCCAGCGCAGCAATGTTTGAAGAGGAAAATGAAATCTTAAATTACACATTCATCTAAATCTTACTATGACCATTAATCTACACATTTAATTAAGTGAGAATAAATTGTTTTAATCATAAAATGAAATATTTTTAGTGGTTTGATAAACAAATGGTTTCCTTTTTCTTTAATTGGATAGGATGATTTATTTTTAAAGATCTTTTAGAAATAATTTGTTTATAATATTTGTAAAATAATTATATCTAACTTAATAATAATAATGAAATTTTCAAAATTATTAAATTTTTAAAAAATATTTAATTAAAAATCTGATTATATAAATAATTATAAATATAATTTTGAAGTTTCGCTTTCAAAATTACTAATTCTTAAAAGAAATTCCAAAATAATTGATTATGCCAATAATTCAAAATATAATTTTAAGTTTTGCAATAAAAAGTTTTATAATTTTTTTTTATTTTTTTTTTCATATATTCATGTTGATTTCTGGATTCTATATGGTTCAATCAACCGATTGTTAAGTGGCTATGCCGACGATTATCAAATTAATTTTTTATTAATTTTGTCATTATAATTTCTTTGCGTATATTCAGGTTGATTTCTGGATTCTATATGGTTCAATCAACCGACTGTTGAGTGGCTATGCCGATTATTATCAAATTAATTTTTTATTAATTTTGTCATTATAGGTGATCATTTTTAAAGAGTTTTAATTAATTATGTTCTGATTATCAAAAAATAATTATGTATAATTAATTATTAATTGTTTAGTATTTTAGTTTTTGATAATGAAATTAAAAAAGTAATGATAATTGGTTTTGATGATGAACTACACTTGTAGGTTCGAAATTTTTCGATCAAAAATTTTCTCTTATATAAATTTATCGAAAAACTTTGCTTATTCATTATAGATCACAAAAGCTTGAATACATAAATTAAAACATTTAGAATATTTAACATTTCAACCATTTTTGGTAATGAAATTAAAAATATTTAACATTTCAACCATTTTTGATAATGAAATTAAAAACATTGAAATAATGATAACATTTAGAATATTTAGCATTTCAGTTTTCGATAATGGAATTAAGAAAATTAGATTAATGATAATATTTAGATTAATGTGAAGTTTAATATTACATTTCCCTCTTCAAATATTGTTGTGCTCGAAAGATTATTCACATCCTTGATTGAGATGGAAAGTAATCTCAAGATATAAATAATAAGAAGTTTGTATTTATAAATTGATTTTTATTTTATCTTTTTAATAATTTTATATTCAATGGTAAATAAATAAAAGTTACACACATGAATAGAGATGTAAAGGAATCTCAAAATTTAAGTTTGTATTTATAATAATTTTGTATTTTATTTTTAAATATTTTATATTAAATTGAAAGTAAATAATTATTTTTTTAATATTTTATTGAAAATTATATTTTTTTATATAATTATTGAATATATGATTATAATATTTTATTTTAAATATTTCATCTATCAAAACATTAAATTTGTTCATTTAGTAGAAGAGGTAAGGTAAATTTTGGATCCATTAACGAAGGATCAAATGCTAGTGAGATAAGTTCTATGAAATTGGGCTCCAACGATTATGGTTGGGGCTAGGGTTATGTATGAGGGGTTAGGGATAAGGCTATGTGTTAAGGGAATGTGGGGCCTAAGGTGAAAGGGGCCTAAACATGGGAGAAATGGTGCAAAGGTGTGCAGAGGTAGGAATAGGCCT
This sequence comes from Pinus tabuliformis, assembly GCA_031772625.1. Classification (NCBI taxonomy): domain Eukaryota; kingdom Viridiplantae; phylum Streptophyta; class Pinopsida; order Pinales; family Pinaceae; genus Pinus; species Pinus tabuliformis. The sequence continues at coordinate 726,057,482 of CM062816.1, forward strand.
TAAGGTAAAGGGAATAGCAAGGTATAGTGATAGATATTGGATCATTATAGTATTTGTGATCTATATTTATGACTTTAGAGTGGAAAAAGGTAAAGGAATTATTTTGCCAATTTGTTTTAATGATAGGTCCAATTTTGGAGCATTAAGGTGTAGATCTTCTTAGAGCCAATTCGAGGTATTAAATGAGGTTTTTGGGATTCAGAAAATCCTTTCTTATTTGAGACTCTTTAGCATTATTCTACACTCAGAGACCTTTCAACAATGCAAGAATCATATTAAATAGAGTTCACATGCAAGAGTTATACCTCCCACAACTTAACCTACCATCTTGACCACCATGGTATGAGAGAATGGCATGTCAACCCCTTGTTACTCATGCATTTAGGGCCATCCACATGTGGAATTTCAAGAAGACTCTAGAAGGTCCAAACTTGTAACTCTAGTTAAGGTTTCAGAGAGTTCCTTACCCCTTGTTGGCTATCAAGATATGTTAAATACTAGACCGCTAGGAGGAGTAGGGGTTTCATTCTATGCTATTGTATTTTGTTTCATAGTTGAGTAGAGAAACTTGGAGTGGGAATTTAGGGAGAAGAATAGAGGGAATCAACCTTGTGGGCCACAACTCTCAAGTAACTCCAAAGATAATACATCTTCCTTTGTACTTACATATTTCCATACCATGATAGAAAAGTCAAAAGAGTAGGCTCACGTTATAGTAGGATTTTATCCCATAAGGATTTTCCAAGGAAAAAATTATGGCTATTGTAGATGGAGTGTGTATTTGTTTTTATTATATATTTCTCACATTTTAGATAATTTACTCATTCAAAGTAAAAAACCAACTATTAAAGAATCTAAGATCTAAAGGAAAATTAACCTAATATAATATATATTTTAGTAAATTTTATTACGTATCTTGTGACAAACTAATCCAATATAATATTTCTTACATTTTACACATCAAATAGGGCCCTAAGGAATAGTTTCTGTTTGTGAATGCGATATTGTACCGAAGTGGGGGTTGTGGAAATGTCATGAAGGTGGTTAGGGTAGATCCAAGGGCCCAATGGAAGAGAGAATTGGTGGCCCAAGAGTAGATGAAGATGCAAGAAAAGGTAGGCTGAAAAGACCTGATAGGGTTAGGGATAAATTATTACTTCAAATAAGGCTTAGGTTTCCCCCCTCATTCATATCAAAGCCATCAAACCCATACTTAATGTCAAGAAACTTGTGAGGAAACTAACATATTTCTCAAAGGCCAACCCTCGAGAAGTTTTGTGTTGTGATTTGAGTATTTTTCCATGGCTTTAGATGCCTAAAATATTTCTTTAGCACATGAATCATGACCCTCTTCCTTATATCATTTCCAATGTCTTAGGAGACATATATACTACTCAAAATCATGTATCACCACTCAAATCCACAAAAATAAGGAAATGATTCCCTCAAGAGGTGATGTGTGATTGTTCAAGGAATCCTTCATGAGATTAAATGGCTAGAAGCTTCATTTAGGACCTGACATTCATGTTTCCTCCACTTGTCATTTCCATGGCCACAAGACCGACGTCCAATGCTAAACAATCCTAGTGGTACTCTTGTTAGAGGAAAAGGATGCCCTCAATAAGGTATTTGTGTGGTTCAAAGTGTCATTCTTAGCCCTAGAATCTATTAAGATTCATTTAGGGCCTAACACTTGGCTTTATTCCGATGGTTATATACTCTTTCCATAGTCTTGCACCCAATGTTCAAAAACTCATAATGCTGACTATCCCATCCAAAGGCCAACAATACCCTTGAAAGGTCCTTTGTGGTGGGTCAAAATTTTGTTAATAGCCATACAATCCAATAAGTTTCATTTAGCATATTCTTTTTATATTGGCCATGTGAAATTTGATTCAAAATAATGTGTGTGTCTACTCTAAGAATGTACATGCACTTTAGAATGTGCACATGGTATAAAAAAATGTTCACATTTGTTCTTATTCTTGTTTGGTGGGAGTGAAAATTTAACATACATGTCTAATGATTTGGGCGACAAGAAGAAGGACATGTCGAAAATCAAATGTCTTCACTGTCACGAGTTGGGACACTTTGATACAAAGTGTTCACACAAGAAGGCTGGTAAGAACCCCTTAGGAGGAGAAGAAGATTAAGCTCTTGCTTCACAATTTGAACTGGATTTTACGCTCATCACTTGTATGGTCTCACCGATGATGGGTAGTGTGTGGAACCTGGATAGTGAAGTTTCATTTCATATGACTAGTAACAAAGAACTCTTCAGTAACTTGGATGATAAGGATCTCCATATGCATATCAAGATGGGTGATGATGGGAGGTATAGTGAAACCGACATCGGTACAGTTACCTTTCAAGGGAGTCTAGTTCTCCCCTCACTTTGTGAGATGTTATGTATGTTGTGAGTTTGAAGAAGAACTTAGTTTATGTTGCCATGTTGGAGGAGAGAGACTATGATGTAATATTTAGTAAGGGAACAATGTTCCTTCATCACAAAGCCACAAGACAAGTGAAGCGGATAGGGGTTCGAGTAAAGAACCTCTACAAATTAGAGGTATAAGATTGTGCTTCTTTGAGCACTAAAGCAGAGAAGGTGCAAAGCTGAGACATCGGTGAGTTGTGGCACAGGAGATTGGGTCACTTGCATCATCACGCTTTGAATATCTTGCAACAAATTTATATAGGGTTTTCGAAGGGTACACTAGAGCAAAGAGACACATGTAAAGGGTGTACATTGGGGAAGTACACCAAAGATTCCTTTCATGACAAAGACAATCGAGAATAGGCGATCCTTGATCGAGTTCACTCAGATGTTTGTGGACCATTCTCAACAACATCCATGGCCAAGCACAAGTATTATGTAATATTTGTTGATGATTTTTCTTGTAAGTGTTAGATTTTCTTCATGTAGAGGAAAGATCAGACATTCGCTAAGTTTTGTGAATTTAAAGAACTTTTCAAGAAAGGTACTTGCAAGAAAGTTAAAGCTCTCGGAAACGATAATGATGGATAATATGTGTCAAATGAGTTCAAAAAATGATGTGAATTAGAAGGCATTCGATGGGAGTTGATAGCACCTCATAACCCACAACAGAATGGGGTGGATGAGAGGAAGAACACAAGTATTTTGGGAGCAACATGGGTAATGTTGCATGATCGGGGCCTACCATTAACTTGTCAGCTAAAGCATGCAACACAATTGTTTATTTGCATAACATAAGCCCTCATTGAATTCTTAGGATGAGTACACCGGAAGAAGCTTTTTCAGGAAACAAACCAAATGTGGCACACTTCAGGATCTTTGGTTCATCGGTCTACTTCCATGTTACCAAAGATGCAAGGAAAAATCTAGAGCCAACCACTGAGTTGGGACATATTTTTTGGGTACACTGATACACGTCACAACTATCGGGTGTAACTACCAACCAACAGGATGACAATGGTTCATAGAGATGTGAAGTTCAATGAAGTGAAGACCATGATATGTTCTCTTGAGTGGGAGATTCAACTACATGCAGTTGAGGAGATTTTAGTTCCAAAGGAGGAGCCACAGGATGATGTGGAGCCGCCACATGCAGAGGAGCAAGAAGTGAAAACACCCACTCATGTAGAGTCTTCCAAAGAAGGGCAAAATCACAACAGAGAGACTAACAGGTTATTGCATGATGTTAGAGAGACTGTGGGAGCACCCACATCACAACATAGGCAGAGGAGGTCACCAATGAGTTACACTTCCTACATGGCTCTAATGAGTTGGAGTAATAGATTGAGCCATCCTATTTTGAGGAAGTAGTGTAGAAACCGAATTTGGTTGATGCCATGTTTGAGGAGTATGACTCCATTATCAGGAACAATGTTTGGGAAGTGGTCCCAAGACTAACAGACAAGTCAGTGGTGAGTTCCAGATGGCTTCACAAGGTAAAGAAAGCAACTGATGGTAATGTGGAGAAACACAAGGCCATGTTTGTGGCCAGAGGGTTCTCTCAGGTGGAGGGGATTGATTATTATGAGACTTTTGATCTTGTAACATGGTACTCATCAATTAGATCCATTCTAGCACTATCAGCGTAGATGGGATGGAAGATACATCAGATGGATGTAAAGGCAACATTCCTCAATGACATGATTGAGGAAGAGGTGTACATTGAGTAGCCTGAAGGATTTGAGACCTTCAACAGAGAATCACATGTGTGTAGACTCAAGCAAGCATTGTATGGACTGAAACAAGAACCCCATGCTTGGTACACTAGGATCGATAGCTATTTCTCCGAGTTGGGCTTCACAAAATGTGAAGCAAATGCGAACCTGTACCATATTGTGGTTGAAGGTAAATTGTTGATTATTGTTTTATATGTCGACGATTTGATTCTGACGGGTGATGATAAGTTGAACAAGTCTTTCAAAGAGGATCTTGCAAGAGAGTTCGAAATGAAGGACTTGGGGCTCATGAAGTACTTTCTAGGGATGGAAGTATGGCAAGCAGATGAGGAACTATTTGTCTCTCAGGGAAATTATGAAAAATAGATACTGAAGAAGTTCCACATGGAGAGCAATAAACCCATGAAGACTCCTGTAGCTGGTAATTGGAGGAAGGAGGATTCTAGTTCCGGTGAATTAGTGGAGGCTACTATTTATAGACAGCTTGTGGGTTCACTCATGTATTTGGTGAACACATGATTGAACATATGTTATGTAGTTAACCAAATTAGTCAAGCTATGGTTAAGCTGACCAAAATGTATTGGAAGGCATCTAAACATGTGTTGAGATACCTCAGAGGCACCACTCAGTTTTGTCTTTGGTACAAACGTATAGAGGGAGTGAAGCCTCAAGGCTTCACCAATGCAAATTGGGCAGGGAGTCTGTCCGAAAAAAAGAGCACATCAGGTGGGATCTTCATTATTGGGTTAGCAATTGTTTCTTGGTACAACAGGAAACATATATCATTTTCACCCAATTTAGCAGAAGTAGAGTACATTGACGCTAGTCAAGCAACTTCTGAGGCTATCTGGATGAGGAAGATTATTATTGGTTTGTTTGGTCACCAAATGGATCCAACAATGATTTACTGTGATAATTATAGTTGTATCAAACTCTCTGAGAATCCAGTTTTCAATGATCAGTCCAAGCATATTGATATCTAGTATCATCATCTTCAAGATTGTGTGCAGAGGAGAATCAAGTTGCTGGAGTACATTCCCACATAGGATCAAGATATAGATATTTTGACAAAGCCCTGGTTAAGATGAAAATTAGAGTTTCATAGAGGAAGGATTCAAGTAGTAGATAATCCATTTCTTGTTGAGAAGGAGTGTTAAAATAGCAACAAGAAATCCTAAATTAATTTTTCCTTGGATTAAATTAGAAATTATATCAAAATTCTATTCTCATAGAAACTTGTAATATTTAACTAAGTTAATTTGACCTAGTTGGCTCAGTAAACTCGATTTGGAATTCTATATAGTGTCATGTACAATGATTCCTAAATTTTAGGGGTCCAGGTTGAGTTCTTTTGAGTTGTAATTAATTAACTCAGTCTAACTGAATTAAAGTCAGTTAAACTAGTTCAAATAATTGGAGGAACTAATAGGAGGTCTAGTAGTAGGGGGCAACTTCAGTGCAGCTTCACTACTCCACCAGTTAACTAAATATTCACTCATAAATAACTCATGCATGTTAGTTTAGAGGAAGACCCAGTTGAAATTAGAGTTCAGGGACAATGTACTATCAGTTGTATAATTTTCTGAGTTGTACAGATGGTGCATGCAATCATTAGAAGGCCTATGATGGATTGTGCAGTTATGAGTGGGGAATTTCACAATTAAATATGGGTTAATTCTCTCACGAATTGTGGAAGGAAATAGGGGCTTGACAGATAGTAGATTTGGCTAAGTGTTGGCTTGAGTTGGTTTTTGAAGCAGAGAGATAGATTTTACTTGTGCAGGAATTGTTCGAGTTGAAGAAGCATTGTATTTTCTTATCAAATCTTCTGGTTAATGCAATATAGATATTTAGGGTTTTGAGCAATTGATTTCCTAAGAAAAATATTGTGTTATGTGTGATTGAAATTCTTCATTTCCTGCTTAGTGTTTTCATCGATCAATTTTGGCTTTCGATGATGAGTAGAGTAGATTCTTGTCTTTTGTTATAGCATATCACATAAGTTGTTGAATCTACAATTTAATTGGTGAATCATGGTTTTTCACCCCTACCATTACAATTTTGCGGGTCTTTTAGTGTCCTTTTATCTTTAGTTTTTTCTTACCTTATTATTTGCATTGCTAATGGTGTAGAACTAGTCTTGCATTGTTTCATAATTTCTATGATAATTAAGGACCAGTGAAAATGGTATTCATGTGTATGCAAGCTCTAAAATTAGTAAATAAATCAACCCTATTGTTGTTTGTATAGATGATACATGATGTAAAGGTGCATGATCTTAGACAACATCTGTATCTATTACTATAAGTCCTCCAATTACAACAAAGAGAATTAGTAGGTCTTTCATTTTACCAAATGGAGAAGACACTACAATTGTTACCAGGGTGTTGAATATTGATAAAAGCTGTGGGGTTTTAGGCACTTAGAGTAACATTGGGAAATTCTACGGATGACATGTCCTTGTCTCCAATGTTGAATGCCACACACTTATGCTATGAACCACATCTTATTTTAAGTAACATTATAAATCAATTTCCAAAGAAAAATGTCAAGGGAATGACAATATCCCAATTTGGAGAGGTTCCCCAACCTTGACAATTAAGAAGTGATGATCAAAAATATTTTAAACTTAGTTGAATCTCAACATAATAAACCTAGAAAGAAGTCATAATAATATTAAAGAGAGAAAACCTTAAAATTTCTTCAATCATGCCAAATCCTAAGCTACTAAGTTACTAATTATGATACTAAAATTAGCATTTGAAATTGTGTATAATTACGCCGTAAGGCGTTCCTCTCTGAAAGCCACTCCCCCAAGCTACTATTTTGTCAATTTATAGACCATAGATCTTATAGGTTAGGCGATTAGAAGATTTTCTACCGTTCGATAATCATAGGCGGTTACAGATCATCAGGCCGATAACTGATCCATGGTCTTCAACCCATTTCCATCTTCCTCTTCGCGCAAGGACAAAGTGTTCTTAAGCGCAAACCCAAACAAGCCGCCAGAGAAAAGGCCAGGGTCACTGGTAGGGCTCAAACCGAAACATGCCAGTCAAGGGTCACGCGCAGTGGTAAGTTACTTTGTTTTCCCACCTTCAGGTTGACTTGCTTGCTGGAAGTAGTAGTCACAGGTTTGACCCCGACTAATTGCTTATGCTTCGATTCTCGACGCATTGATTCTTCTGAGTAGTTTGGGTCGTTTGATTTGGTTTCTTGTTAGCTCTGGTCTAAGTTTGATCCGATTGTCGGTTTGAGATGCATCAGGTTTGAGATGCGCCCAGATTGAATTCAATGGCTTTGATCCAGTGGTTTTTATACGGTCCCAGGCTTGGTCGAGATAGTCCCATGTTTGATCCAGGCTTGATGGAGATAGTCCCATGTTTGATACGACGTATCACTTATGCTTATGGTTAGCTATGCTCCCAGGTTTGATCCAGCGGGACTGGGATGAGATGGAAATGGTTAGGTCCGGTGGCTGTTTCAATATGGAAATGGGTCGATCCCCGATTGATTTCTTTTGAAAATGGTTAGCTCGAAATAGGCCAGTCAGAGATCACTCCTATTGGTAAGTTACTTTGTTTTCATTCTAGTTGTCTTCTTCACTCCTGTTGTGCTACATAGGGCTTTTCCCCAAACAAAACAAAAAACTGAGAAAGAGAAGCTCTACTCATTAAATTATCTACTCATGTAATACTAGAACTCTAGTCAATACATGAAGCTCTTGTAAGTTCCCAGTAGTTAAAGCAGCTAGTCGTCATAGACAATCATAGTCGCTTGAACCAGTCAAATTATCGATACTGTACATTCTAAGAACAATCCCTATTACAGTGGCCCAGAATATCCTCATGGAGTGGATAGGCATTATTGTGACTCTCGAAGGGGGCTACCTAAAGAAGTACATAGAAGAACTCTGAGACTCCGTTTCTTATGAGAAGCACATGCTAGGATACATGTTATAGCATTTACATATTTTACAGAAGTGCAATATTTTTTCTTTTCCTCATTCATGCTTATGGATATAAATACTTGGGTATTTCATTTCCACTATCAATGAACAATTTTTTTCAAATTGACAATATAGTTGGTTTACTCTGACAATATTTCATAAAATTTAACTGGTGTCTCCCTCCAGGGCTTCTGTGTCAATAATAAGTAGAGGCGTGAGTTTATGTTTCGTGATTTCTCTTCCTTTCCAGGTATTCCTATTCTTTGCAACCATTTCATTTTATAATTGGAGCAACCCAGAAATGTTGCAATTCATTGTTAAGTCTAGAGGTATAGTAAATATACAAATTTACTACAAGAAAAATATCTGCAACACAGTTCAGCACAAACTTTATTTATTTTTGAAATCTGTTCATCTGAAACAGACTTCAGAAAGTCTTGACTTAATTTCTTTCGTAGTGGGATTTGACACCCCACGATTGAAATGGTAATAGATGATTGATTGAAGGTTTGGGAGGATAGAGATCAATCTCGTGTTCATGTTCTTCCAGCTTTTGCACCATACTATGCTCGATTCAAAGAGGTGTTTTTTATTTCTCTTGTTTTGATCCATTATTATTATGAGAGATAAACATATCTTGGAGGATTCCAACTTTACACCTCTATTAATTTCTTAGTTATGTGTTTTGTAGAATGGTCAACCTGTAACAATATTATGTATTGCAAGAAATGTAGCTTTTAATGTGAGAGGTAGATTTTGTATTAAGTTTGGATGCATAAAGGTTTAGTATTGATTATGTGTTTAAAAAATCCCCTTTCAATAGAAAGAAATAAATTAATTTAAATTTCTATTTGATTATACTATAAATGTCCTTTCTGTTGTAAAAAACTACATGCATTTTAATATTGTTGGATGTCTGCTTTATTACAGAGATTTTGATGAGGGCCTTTTCTTAAACAATGGCTAGAATCTTATGTGAAACTGATGTGGCAAATCTTCCATGCATTTTAATATTGTTGGATGTCTGCGTTATTACAGATATTTTGATGAGGGCCTTTCTCAAACAATGGCTAGAATCTTATGTGAAATTGATGTGGCAAATCTTCCATCTGCACCTGACGTCAGCAACTACTTGGTGAGAGAGATTTGAACTCTAGATTCTCTTTTTCATTATGTTTTTCATATTTTACTCATGGATTATATCTGCCTTTTTCTTTTCAACATAAGCCCAGTCCAAATCAATCTGCTCAATCTCCAATGAACTCTGAAGCTGGTTATGGTAAGTCAAATTTCATCGGTTACAAGACACAAATTACCATACCGAGGGGGTAAAAGACTTCCACGACTAAAGTATGATGCCCTTGTAAACATGTCCCCTTACTCAGGAAAACGACCACAAAGACTCTGGGACCACTGGTATGGCTCAGGGGCCAGTCAATGAGTAAGGTTGGCTAGGCATGTTTCAATCTTGACCCAAAGATGGTTTCGACATAGGTGATTACTCCTTTCGCTAAGCGAGTGTGAGTGCTAATCCAAACCCATCATATGTGAGGAGCTACTTTCCCTAGCTAATTCAATTTCCCATAATTTCTAGATGCGAAGCCAAACAAGGTTGTTTAGAATGAAAACTAATGTGACTAGATAGACATGACATGCCATACAGGGCAGGGGCATCCAACTCCGTCAATAAATTGTCGAATCCACAACAGTTTCTTCAGCCTGAGCATCATGGACCAGTAAGAGAACGAAAGGATCTTGATGAATAATGGATTCACCTATAAGGCTCAGTTTTTAGATTCTGCAGAATGAAGGAAATAACCTAGACCCTTTTAATTCATCTAGAACTTACCAAAACTACCTTTTCAATGGAGATGACTTCACTAACTACCTTCTCTAAAGAAGCGGTTAGGCATCCTTAGATGAAAGAGTGGTATTCCAGGATTGATAGTTCTACCTCCCACCTCTGCCTCTTGTGCTTCTGTTGGATCAACAAGTGGAACTGTCTGTTTATTTCTCCTATTTTGATCCATTATTATTATGAGAGATAAACATATCTTGGAGAAGTCCAACTTTACACCTCTACTAATTTCATAGTTATGTGCCTTGCAAAAAGGTAAACCTATACCAATAATATGTATTGCAAGAAATATAGCTTTTAATGTCAGAGGTGGTTTTTTAAAGTGAGTAGTATGTTTTTGTATTATGTTTGGATGCAGAAAGGTTTTAGTATTGATTATGCATTTAAAAACTTCCCTTTCACCAGCATGAAATAAATTCATTTAAATTTCTATTTGATTATACTATAAATGTCCTTTCTGTTGTCAAAAAGTACGTGTTTTAATATTGTTGGATGTCTGTGTTATTACAGAGATTTTGACGAGGGCCTTTCTCAAACAATCACCAGAATCTTATACGAAACTGATGTGGCAGATCTTCCATCTGCACCTGACGTCAGCAACTACTTGGTGAGAAAGGTTTGAACTCTGGATTCTCTTCATCATTATGTTTTTCATATTCTGCTCTTGGATTATATCCTTGTGTGTAGCATGACTGATTCAACATCAAGTTAGCCTGACACATGTTTTTGTTCTTTGTATTCTATGCGGGTATGGGGTACAGCATGAAGCAGCTATAGCAAATGGAAATGCTGACTTGCCTGTGCTAGGGCCCAGAACGCATGATTGACGGTGAATCTAAAAGGGGATTGAAACATGTAAATTGCGGTCCTTTTTAGTGTTCAATGTTGGGTTGGCTATATCATGAGTAAATGGCTAACTAATAGAGAAAAATATTTACTTATTATCCTCAAATGAGATTTTGTAACTGGTCATTAGCTTCAAGCAGTCAAAGAAAACTTTTAGTTATAACAGATTGCCCATCATTTTGTTGGTTTACCATTTTAAGCAAATGATATTATTATTTACAGTTTTCATTGTTACTTCAGGATGAAAACGTAGTTCCAAAATCTAGCAATGCCTTGTGTTGTGATGGAAACTCAAGATCCAAAATCATTAATGGTCCCTTTTCAGCAAGAACAACCAATTGTCATTCCTCCATTTGATAGCTAATACCTACCACATAACAAGGTTCTTGAACATTCTCATGCATTTCCACCAATTAAGTCTCCTCATTCTATTATTGTTGGTGCTTCAGAAGCAAGTATCGATATTTCACCAGGTAGGGAAGAAGGAGAAATCCCTGAATTGAGTTGGATCTAGATAGAAGGAGGATACATCTGATTTTAGAGCATGGATGAGACAATGCAGTGCAGAATTCCAACTCTGCAGATCCTCCATCATCCTTGAGGTTAATGCCACAAAGGAATGCCAAACTTAATCAATATCCCTTGTATGGGCAGGAGTAGAAGATAAAATATGCCTCCAGCTTATAAAATCATCAAAAGGGCTAGCTTTTAGACCAGAAGCTCAAACTATCGATACCATGCATTCTAAGAACAATCCCTCTTACAGTGGCCCAGAATATCCTCATGGTGTGGATGGGCATAACTGTGACTCTAGAAGGGGGCTACCTAAAGAGGTACATAGAACAACTCTGAGACTTCCATTCTTCTTAGAAGCACATGCTAGGATGCAGGTTTCCTTCTACCTAAAGAGGTACATAGAAGAACTCTGGGACTTCCATTATTCTTAGAAGCACATGCTAGGATAAAGGTTATAACATTTACGTATTTTATAGAAGTGAAGTAATTTTTTTTGCCTCATTCATGCTTATGGATATCACTACTTGGGTATTGCATTTCCATTGTCAGTGAATGATTTTTTTCAAATTGATCATATAGCTGGTTTATTTTGAAAAGATTTTATAAAATTTATCTAGTGTCTCACCCTAGGGATTCCTTGTCAATAATAAGCAGAGGTATGAGTTCATGTTTCATGATTACTCTTCCTTTACAAGTAAAAGTGTTTGTATAAATTGTAATATTTGTTTCATTGACTGATTCATTCATTTTGGTTGTGGGAAACATGCTTCAGTTTACCATAGGCTTCCTTCCAACAACAATTGGAACATGATTTCTCCAAAATAAAGCATGGCAGTTCATTGTTATAGACGAAAATGAAGGTTTAAAATGTGGATGATGTAGGTGATAATCCATCTGATGTTCCATTTCATGTGTATGAATCAGTAGTCTACAGTAATTATGGCTTAACAACAAAGCCTGCAAAATATTTTAGTTCCTTCAACTAGTAATGGGAATCACCATATATCAACATCCTCGTGTGCATATAAGAAATCTTTTAGTGTCTCTAGAAAAAATCCAATGGTCAAAAGAATAACAAGGAATATCTTTAGTAGTGGGAGACTGCAAAATTACCAGCTAAGAAGACATGTAAGCTGACCAGAACATAGTGACCATAGAAATTTTAAAATAAGCTGACCATCAAGAACGGTTAATTTTTTTCTTCTAATAAATAGATGGCCAGCTGAATGTGTCATGATACGTGGGAGAACACCCGGGGCCTTGAATACCGGGCCAAAATATGTGTTGTTACATAGTGAATATGTTTGAATGTGGTCTTTTGTGGTTAGCCTAGATAGATATTTGTGGTTGATCATTAGTTGATTATGCATGATTATGTTAATGTATTCGAATATGATCAATTTAAATTGAGTATGATGAATTATAGTTGAATATGTTTTATAAGATTGATTATGGTTAATTATAAATTTAATCATGATTTGTTAACAGTGGATAAGGGTAATTATGTTTGTCTATAGTTAAATTTAGTTGACAAATATGGAGAAAGGAATCAAATGAGATTTTTTAACTGGTCATTAGCTTCAAGCAGTCAGAGAAAATTTTTAGTTGTAACAGATTACCCATCGTTTTCTTGGTTTACTGTTTTAACTATATTAGAGCCCACTATGCACATGATATTATTGTTTACAGTTTTGATTGTTGCTTCAGGATGAAAATGTAGTTCCAAAATCTAGCGTTGCCTTGTACTGTGATGGACACTCAAGATCCAAAATCATTAATGGCCCCTTTTCAGCAAGAACAACCAATTGTCAGTCCTCCATTTGATAGCCAATGCCAACCACACTACAAGGTTCCTGAACATTCTCATACAGTTACACCTATAGAGTCTTCTCATTCTATTACTGTTGGTGCTTCAGAAGCAAGTGTTGATGGTTCACCAAGTAGGGAAGAAGGAGAAATCCCTGAGTGTGAGTTGGATCTAGATAGAAGGAGGAGACTTCTGATTTTAGATCATGGACGAGACAATGGAGTGCACAACTCCAACTTTGCAGATCCGCCATCATCCTTGAGGTTCATGCCGCAGAGGAATCCCCAACTTAATCAACATCCCTTTGGAGGTTTATGCCACAAAGGAATCCCCAACTTAATCAACATCCCCTTTGTATGGGTAGGAACAGAAGATAAAATAGCCTCTAGCTTATAAAATCGTCACAAGGGCTAGCTTTTAGGCTAGAAGCTCAAACTATCGATACTGTACATTCTGAGAACAATCCCTATTACAGTGGCCCAAAATATCCTCATGGCGTGGATAATCATAACTATGACTCTAGAAGGGGGCTACCTAAAGAGGTACATAGAAGAACTCTAAGAATTCCGTTCTTCTTAGAAGCACATGCTAGATACAAGTTATAACATTTATGTATTTTATAGAAGTGCAATAATATTTTTTGCCTCATTCATGCTTTTATGGATATCACTACTCGGGTATTGCATTTCCACTGCCAATGAATATTTTTTTTCAAATGGACAATATAGTTGGTTTACTTTGACAAGATTCCATAAAATTTATCTGGTGTCTCCCCCTAGGATTCCTTGTCAATAATAAGCAGAGGTATGAGTTCATTTTTCGTGATTAGTCTTCCTTTCCAGGTAAAAGTGTTTGTATAAATTGTAATATTTGTTTCGTTGTTTGATTCATTCATTCTGGTTGCAGGCCACATGCTTTAGTTTACCATAGGCTTCCTTCCAACAACAATTGGAACATGATTTCTCCAAAATAAAGCATAGCAGTTCATTGTTATAGATGGCAGTGAAGGTTTAGAAGGTGGATGATGTAGGTGATAATCAATCTGATGTTCTATTTCATGCGTATGAATCAGTAGTCTACGGTAATTATGGCTCAACATCAAAACCTACAAAATATTTTAGTTCCTTCAACTAGCAACGGGTATCACCTGATATCAACATTCTCATCTTCATATAAGAAATCTTTTAGCGTCTCTAGCAAAAATCCAATGGTCAAAAGAATAACGAGGAATATCTTTAGTAGTAGGAGATTGCAAAATTACCAGCTAAGAATACATGTAAGCTGACCATAAAACAATGACCATAGAAATTTTAAAATAAGCTGACCATCGAGAATGGTTAAATTTTTTCTTCTAATAAATAGACGGCCAGCCAATGTGTCACCATATGTGGGAGAACACCCAATGCCTTGAAGACTAGGCCAAAATATGTGTTGTTGCATAGTGAATATGTTTGAATGTGGTCCTTTGTGGTTAACCTGGATAGATATTTGTGGTAGATCATTAGCTGATTATGCATGATTATGTTATAGGTGATTATGTTAATGTATTGGAATATGATTGATTTAAATTGAGTATGATGAATTATAGTTGAATATGTTTTATAAGATTGATTATGGTTAATTATAAATTTAAACATGATTTGTTAATAGTGGATAAAGGGTAATTATGTTTGTCTATAGTTAAGTTTAGTTGACCATGATGAAGAAAGGAATTGATCAACAACATATATTATTGAACTTTTATTATGTTGTTCTATTTCTTAATGGCCAATACTATGCATACGAAGGATTAATATGTTTTTGAATTAAAGTATTTATGGTATTAAGAAATTAAGAAATTAAAGCACTTGCCAAGTTGGGTAAATGTAAACCCAAGTTGGTTGGGTTTATAGAGAAGGTGCGCAACAAATAGGTTTAAGAAAGTCAATAGTCAAGGTCTAAATGCATAGTCTATCAACCAAGTGTCTTAATTCAGCGAGTGGTTGTTGGTTGGAAAGCTCATGAATTAGTAAGTTAAAGTGAGTGAGCTTAAGATAGTTCAAGTGATGGGGTAGAAAATTTGACTCGTATTCTTAATCCACTAGCATAAATATTAGAATTATATACCATACTTAAGCTTCATAGTAGTCTCTTACCAAATACACTCTATGCTATGCCATTAGTACAATGCACTAATCATCAGAATAATTAGTACTATGTTTAGGATAACTATTACATAGAGTTTTTTAACATAAAACAATATGATTGGAGGCTCATACGACACATCAACTAACATGTCTCTAATATGTTTATAAACTTTCCCACAATTTAAATCTAGAAATACCACTTCAACTATGTTGAACTGTGGAAATCTACACACTCAGATGTTGTTTCTAACATTAATCTTGACATTTCACTTTGTTGATAAGGTGTTTTTAAACTAAAATCTCTGTCAGAAGGATTGTGATTGCACGATGCTAAAACCATCCTTCCTAATTGTTCTAGCTCATTTATGCAAAGTTTAAATTTCAAAGTTTCTCTAAGACAAATGTCAGTAAAGAAACAAAGTTACATAAAAACTTTGTCTTTCTTCTATGCTAATCTTTCATATGCTAGGCCTTAAGGTGTTTCCTTTGCAACATGTGGTGCAATTGCTAGTATTAGATATTTGAAAAAATATTTGAAACATTATATAGAAAATACCTAAAAAAGGAAATTTTTTTATTTTTCCTTTTCGTATCATTGTGAAAATTTTAAATATATATATATATTAGGTTTAAATGTTGAATACTTCAGAGTTTATACGTAGAAAATAATAATGAAAGAACTTTTATAGTAATTTTTTTTTTCTTATGCAATTCTTGAATACAGATAATAATTTTTATAATATTATTTGGATTTATAAGGGAAAAACAAAATTTGTATTACATGTAATCTTAGCAACAAAGAGATTTACTAAATATGACATGTAATCTTTCATATTATTTTAGTAAAATTATATTTTGAGATTTATTTTTTTATCATTTTTCTCAAACCTACTTTTTCACTACTAATTATTGATTAGCTGGTTATAAATAACATTGCTAATGTCTTATTAATTAATAATAATTTATGGATTGTCATTAATTAATAATAATTTATGGAATCTCATTAATTATTAATAATAATTTATAATAATTTATGGTCTCATTAATTATTAATAATAATTTATGGATTGTCATTGGATATTTAATATAACCAATTTACAAATGAAACTTTAAATAAACTTCTTTTTTCAATAAATTTTGGATTCTGGTTTATAATATAATTCATTACATTGCTATGATATTAATTAACATTAAATCATTGATTTTCAATATAATCTATGGTTTATTATTAACATTTTATGTAACTTTCAAATAACACAAATAAATTATTGATTTGAATATTATTTTTTTGTTTTATTTATATGATCAATTAATTACACTATTGGATGGCTATTATTTTTTAAATAATTTCTAAATAAAATATTAAATTGATTCATAATTTATAATTTTTTAGATTTTTTTCATAATTAATTTATTACTTCACTTTAACATTAATTTATATATAATATATAATAAATATATATATATATATATATATATATATATATATATATATATATATATATATAATTTTTCTCCTCTTCTATATATAACACAAAAAAATATTAAACATTAATTTAGTTAACCATGTAGAATATGGTAAGCTAAAACAAACATACACTTATCAAGTAACAGTTTGGTGATACATCTATAAATATAAGTTGTGTGATACATGTAAAGATATTCATTACATATATATAAAATAAATAAATAATAAATAAATGAATATATATTGATAATATTATACAAATTAATTTATAACTTATAAAATTTCAATAATGAGTTTTTTAAGAAGATTTTTTGGCGAGATCACATTATAATACTTTTTTTGAGGCTTTTTAAACCAATAAGTGTGGTTCATCCTCAGGACAAGTTGAAGAATCATATCATGGTTGCATGTTAAATAGGGATAGCGGATCTTCCAGCGGCTAAATTTGACTAGGAAATGGCTACATTGGACTGGGTAATTTGACTCAGAAGCGGCTAAATTTGACTGGATCGACAGGAAAAGTAATTTTTTGTTATAATTATTACCAAAATTTTGTTATATTTATTACTAAAATTTGAATAAAGGTAAAGTTTGTATTTAATAATCAAGAGTATGAATCAATTAGTTATTAATAGGCCTATTTCTCTAATTATAATTATATAAATAAATGGTTGGTTAATCAATATGTAAGTTAGTTTTTGTTATATTTATTTCCAAAAAATGTAATTGTTTGAAATAACTACCAAGACCAATAAAATAAACATTTGTTGTTAATCTAATAGGAAAAAACCATATAAAACTTTTTCTTTGATAATTGAAATCATAATATGGAATAATAAATAATTATATATGTATATTACGAATTTAATTATATAGATAATTGTGAGATCAAAAACTTTAAATCAATAATATAATGTGGAATAATATATAAATATAAATATTCTGAATGAAGTATAAATATATAAATAATTAGTTAGTTAGTTATCATGCAAGCTAGTTCCTTGTTATACAATAAAATAAATTGAAAGAATCAACTCCCAAGACCTATTAATAGACTTATTTACTATTAAAACTAAACAAATAAAAACATATATATATAATAAAAGTCTATTAAACCTTATATATATATATATATATATATATATATATATATATATATATATATATATATATATAATAAAAGTCTATTAAATCTAATAAGTTAAATAATGGACCACTAATTAAGTTTAAGGAATCTAATAGCATAGAGAAAGGCAAATTCTTCTTAATTAAACAACATCGAACTTAAAATCCTAATGGAAAAATAAGTTCGTTAATTCATTTAAAGTTAATAATAACCTAAAAAAAAAGGAAATTAGATCAATGGTTATTATCAATATTAATTTAATGAATATTCATCTAGAGAGAGTGAAAGAAACTCGAACCCACAGAATAA